>OX401930.1:600000-757500 GCA_947859195.1 Drymonia ruficornis | reverse complement strand
TACATAATGATAGAAGGGAATGTAGATAGCCATTATCAAAATTGTGAAACATGTTTTTGTTTATTATATCAAGAGTGTCAGTGATGTTATCTTACTATTGAAATTAATTAAGATAATTTGACATCCTTGTACTTTAAAAGTAATACAGTAGAACCCGCTTAATATGATCACGCTTTATACCATTTCTCACATAATACGCCATTTTATGCCAGTCCCTGCAACTTGAGACATGTTTTCATACATTTCTTAACGCTTAATATGATCGTCATCTCGTTTAATACGCCTAATACTTAACCAGTCCAGTCGTCATTTGTTGCATTAGTGCATCATTTGTTTGTTACAAAATTACTACAACTAAGCGAAAGGCATTGTCACTTCAAGAAAAAAATAAGATATCGAAAGTTTTTGGTGAAAAATCACAAACAAAAAATCAAACTCAGTTAGCTGCTGAGCTTCAGTTACCAGTTTCTATGTTACACTAATTTTAACGCTTCAAATGGCTGGAATTTATAAATGTAATAATTTAATACCTACATATACAAAATTTATATTTTCCCTATCCCGCATAATACGTTTTCTCGCTTAAGACGCGTTTTAGGTTGGGTCCCTGTGAAATTGTCTTAAACGGGTTTTACTGTACCTTATTTTGTAAGTATATTGTTATTTATTTTAATGTACCTGCTAAGCATTAAAAATAAAATAAAATTTTGAAGTAAAGGGTCTCCATACAAGTAACATGATATTTTTGATGATTTTATTCTACGTTGGTATGAAACCCTTATGTGCGAGTCCGACGCACACTTGGCCGGTTTTGTTATTTATTCATTACCTCACTAGCCTTAACAAATTCCCAGGACTTTGTCTTCCAACAAACGATGTACCGCATCAAGGATCCCCGCAAGTCCATTCCGTTCTACACCGGAGTGCTGGGCATGACATTACTCAAGCAGCTGCACTTCCCCGAGATGAAGTTCTCGCTGTTCTTCATGGGGTACGAGAGCCCCGCTGACATTCCTAAAGACGAAGCTGATAGAACCGCCTGGGCGACTAGTAGGAAGGCTACATTGGAGCTGACTTAGTGAGTAACTATTTATTTACTATCCTGAAGTTGTTTAAAATCATGTGTATAAGTTACTTCAGCATAAATATAGGAGGCGAGGTAGTATAGATGAAATTGTACGTAAAGTTATTATTATTAACAGTCGTTTTTTTTTTTAATGGGACTAGGCCCACCACACACTCCCACCACTGTTACTCCTGTAAGCCGGGATCGACTATGGTGTCCAACGATGACGCCATGGTTTGACCCTCGACGAGTCCCGGGGAAGTTTAATAGTTTGTTGCAAGAAGTAAAAACATTATCTTCCTGTGTTTACTTTCTGTATATGCCTCGGGTAGTCTCTAGCAGAGTTGGGCGAAATTTAATTGCAATTAAGTAATTGCAAATCGCAGGTGGTGTCACAATTAACAATTAATTGTGATTTGTTGGGGATTGCAAACAAATCAAAATTAATTGTTAATTGTGACACCACATGCAATTAAATTTTGCCTTACTCTGGTCTCTAGCAGGAGTAGCTCTTAAACCCATGTCCCCACAGGCGATGTCCTTGATAACTCAAAAACATGATGGCAGAATGACAACATAAACGAAATTGAAGTCAGTAATAATTAGGCGCATGGTTTGGGCGTAGGTCGCGCGGTTCAAAAGGCAAATTACCGAAACGGCCTTTTCGAATTTGGCCTGGTCTGGGTGTCTCCGGGATTATCTCCAGTACATTGCACAGTACCCATAGTACAAGCGTTGCATAGTTTGGGACCATACAGTTGGTGTGTAAGTCTGGCGATATTTATTAATTATTTCTTTCTGTTTCCAGTAACTGGGGCACTGAGAGCGATGACTCCAGCTACCACAACGGCAACTCCGACCCTCGCGGCTTCGGACACATCGGGATACTCGTGCCCAACGTGGAGGAGGCTTGCGCCAAGTAATTTTACCTTTTTTTTATGAGACTGAGGTGGCAAACATGAGTACGGTACGGTACGGCCTGTTGCCACGTTGCCGACCTGAAGGGAAGTGAGACGGAGGGAGAGGAAGGGGGGAGGATGGTGTTCCGGCTCTCTCACTCATCGTACGAAACGCAGCTGTAATAGCTGCTTTGCGCTGATCTACTGTGAGAGGGTGGTACTACCCCGGTCGAGCCAGCCCGTATATGGGCTGCAGTCAATTGGCTACAGTTTGTCTCTACGAAAATTATTTTTTTGAAATTGTATCTCGAAAATGTGCGTACTTAAATTAGTAAATGGTGTGCGTAAGTAATTGGCGATTTAAAAAAAAAACAATGTAAAAAAGACAAGCCCGCTGAGTTTCTTGCCGGATCTTCTCAGTCGAGGTCGCGTTTCCGATCCGGCAGTAGAATTTAGGGGATAAAATGTAAAATGACAATTTGTAAGTGCCCCCGTAGGCCTAAACAAAAACGCTTTGACTTTGCGTTCCGGCATACAAAGGGCTATTAGCACTGATATTTTATATTTTTTTTACGGTGAGGGAAAACATCGTGAGGAAGCCTACCTAACCCTCGGGATTAGGTAATAGTCAGTTCCTGTATACACGGCGACAAGGTTCACCACCTGTCACGTTGGGTTCTGACTATCTGGTGAAACGTGGGCTTTGAGTTGGTTAATACCTCCACAATGTGGTGGTGTGTAGCCACTCAAGCCTCTGTCTACCCCCGAATGGGAATAAAAGTCGTGACGTTATATTTTATTACAGGTTCGAGGAGCAAGGCGTGAAGTTCATCAAGCGGCCCAACGACGGCAAGATGAAGGGCCTGGCCTTCGTGCAGGACCCCGATGGCTACTGGATCGAGATTTTCAACAACAAGACCATCTAGACTAGACATACAACACACCTACACGACTGTTTGTGAGTCCATTCATTTCATTGTCATCATTTATATAAGAATATTTGTGAGTCCATACATTTCATTGTCATCATTAATACAGGGTTATTGGTAAACCACTAACAACCTTGCAGGGGCGTGTTACTAACATCAAAAACAACAACTTTTGTTCTATGACTTTTTATAAAACAAAAAAAAAACACACCATAGTCTGATTTTTAATTAGACGAAGCCAACTGACAGCTGAAAATGTCGAATTTGAACCTTATTTGTATAAAGTGGAATACAACCACGTACTATGGCTTTCCTCTAGATGAGAAAAAAATTTTTTTTCATGCATTTTAAACTGAGTTTTTGTTATTTTTTTTTTTGTTTTGTAAAAAGTCATAGAACAAAAGTTGTTGTTTTTGATGTCAGTAATACGCCCCTGCAAGGTTGTTAGTGTTTTACCAATAACCCTGTATAAGAATAATAGGCAGTTGGTGTGGAGCGTACAGGCAAGCGAGACGGGGTTACTGCGCGCGGGAAAAGGATGGCACGATGTTGCTAGTGACCTCTTGATTGTGGATGGTCGTGTACCTTAACACACACTACCATAGCCGCGGCGTCGCGTTTCAATAATTATTATTTGAATTGTTTTTTTTTGTTATGGCTTCGCTTTTGCATATAGCCAGTGTCAAGTAAAATATGTATTTTCAAGTTATTGCATGTGTCAAGCACAGGAAGTGTTTTGGCTAGGCCTAAAATACCCTCCAAACCCTATCAATAAAGTGGATACGTTAGTGGAAAATTACCAGAATTTTGGGGAAACCCAAGAATCATGTTTCGCCACTCTTGTTCCAATTGCTTCACTCACGCACATTTATGAACATAATGATGGTTAATATTCCCTCAATACACGTTTAAATTCAAAGAAACACAAGTTTTGGAAATTAAAACCAAAAATAAAAGCCAAATATTCCAGGTTCCCCTATCTTTATTTTATTCCTATAGTCTGATTTCTAATTAGACGAAGTAAACTGACAGGTGCTAATGTCACTTTTCGATATAAATATAACAAATAAGGTTCAAATTCATAGAACAGTGACATTTTTAGCTGTCAGTTTGCTTCGTCTAATTAAAAATCAGACTATATATCAATGATTGTCAAACAATAATGGGCGCGTATGTGCAATTATTGAAATATATTGGACAAGGTACCCAAATGTTGGACGAACACTTAAGAAATAAGCAAAATGTGATTAATGATTAATTAATTGTAAGAAATATTATTTTGTACTTATTTTCTGTTTATAAATCATTGTATATCGTTAAAATTATATATTGTGATGTTTAATAGTTGATGTATTTTATTATAATCTTCAAGCTTGTTTCTTCTATACCGGGCACACTCCCCCTCAATTCGAGGGGGATTCGGGGCATACTCCACCATGCTGGCCCAATATGGCTGGCCAACGTAACACATTTTTCAATAGTAAAGTTCTTATGTCCTTAGACATAACAGCTGATTTGAAGTATTATTTTATGTCACCAAAATGTGTCAAACAAGCGTACGGCCCGCCTGATGTTAGGCAGTTACTGTAGCCTATAGATGCATGCAATACCAAAGGCATCGCTCGCACGTTACCGACCTGAAGGGAAGTGTGACAAAGGGAGGGGAAGGGGGTGTTGGGCTTCCGTCTCTCACTCATCGTACGAAACGCAGCTGTAATAGCTACTTTACGCGGATCATCTGTGATAGGGTGGTATTACCCCGGTCGAGCCAGCCTATAGGTATATGAGCTGCAGTCAATTGGCTACAGCGTGGATCCCTACCCACCCCTTTTCGCATCTCAGCGAGATAGTTATCGTGGAATGTTTTACGTTTCACGTCATCGTTACCGTAAGCGTATCGCATCGATTATCATACCTATTAAAACGCACGGTATGCGTTGTTAATATAATAGGTACATAATTGCATTATATTGGATATGTTTACATAAATTGGTTTGTTTATACCATCACGACTGAGTTTCCGGGAGGGGTAGGCAATGAGTAGAAAACATATTTTAACAGGTATCTATTTGTCTTAGAGCCATAACACACTGGGACGCCAGGCGACGTCGCCAGCCACCGTAGCCAACTAATTCGTATTGAAATGTATGACAGGTAACACCTGGCGACGGACTGGCGACGTCGCCATCAATACAAATTGTTTGGATACGTAGCCGGCGACGTCGCCATGGCGTCCCGGTGTATTATGGCCCTTAAGTTCGGCACTCACCTATCAACTCGGCACCCGACCAGCACCGCCTCCCCGCTCGGCGTCCACTCGTTGTCGACAGGTGGTCCGCGGGCGGACGCTGCTTTTACACCATACACGTCACGTGATCAACCAGTGGACCACGCGTGGTCAACGAGTGAACGCCGCGTGGTCAGCGCGTGGTCCACTTATTTCCGGTTCAGTTAGTGAACGCCGACCGGCGAGGCGCTGGTCGGGTGCCCAGTTGATAGATGAGTGACAACCTTTAATGTTATCGGACTACCATCCAAACTGCAATTTTACAGAATTTTACAAATTAAAAATATCACAACTGCCCCCTTCCCCTCCACGTGTAACACTCCCCTTCAGGTCGGAAACGTGAGAGCGATGCCTTTGGTATTGCAAGCATCTACTTCCTTGATCTATAGGCTACGGTAACTTCTTAACATCAGGCGGGTCGTACGTTTGTTTGCCACCGCAGTCACATAAAAAACCTTTGTCTGGGCGCTGAGTCTGAGTGGTCTGTTGATTCTGACCGACCAATCACAGGGTCGGTCAGTATAGCAAAACACTACCAACTGTGGCAGTTCAATGGCTAAGCGACTCAGCGCCCTGTATGCAGCTCCTCTGTTAACCCTATGGGGTACTAATTTTGACAGTCAAAATTTTAGACTCTAAAAGATCCTAGTAGGTATTACATTTATATAATTACCCGATAAAGTTGCTCGTTTCTAAGAAACATCGACTATGTAATTCCGTTTTACACGCTATACATAATTGTATCAAATAAATGGCGCTGAAATCAAACTATACCGTATCATTCAGTTTATTTCATATAAACTGTTTAACAGTACATATGAGGAGCGGTGTATCAAACATACCTACATAATGGACGACTTCAGAATTATATTGTTATTGCTTTTCGCTCCTATGTTGGTAAGTGACTATTATTATGAAACATATAAATATCTCTTCTTTGGTATTCTTAAAGTTCTAATCAGTTAATTCTGAATGGCGCTATTTTTCTTATTAACCTATTTAGTCCCACTGCTGGACAAAGGCGTCTTCCATCCGCCTCCATTCATCTATGTCCTCAGCGACATTGTGTGATAATTCATACATGTTGGTAGCTAAATTATTTAAGTTCATTCCTGGTTTCAAATTCTAGAATGCAAACGCAATGGATATAATTCGACAAAATGAAACGGCAGGCCAGACAGATGACACGGATGAAGCATCCCGATACCTAGTGCGACCACCAAGTAACAACACAGGAATATTTGTTATCAATAACGCTGATGAACTAACCAAAAGAGCCAATCAGGCTATTAACGACAAGAAAAAAACATACAAAACTGTCCACAAAAATGTTAAAGTTACTATCCGAAAGCATTCTAAAGCTAATCCATCCAAAGATGGTAGAGATAACGATACAAGCGTCAGTTACGCTTCATGGAGTACTTTAGACGACAGTAATCTTAACGGGGGAGATAATAAAGTCGTAAGGTATGACCTTACCGGAGTAACAAGCCAAGGAAGCAAAGAAAGGGATGGTAATATAAAGCATGATGTTTTAAGCTTGAGTTCTAAAAGCGATGAAATTAAGGAATATAGCGACGTTGTTCAGGACAGGGAATTAATATATCCTGTTTACGACAATTTCTATAGAGACGCTACATTCCCTGAGTTCGATAAAATTCATTTACCCTTCTCAGATTCTTCCAAAGTTGTACAATCAAATGATATTCAAATTGATGGACACCAAATTGGAAACGCAGTTCAAAATAAAATAACTGACAGTGAACTAAACGTGGTTAATAATGAAGTGATTGAAAATAACTTTATCGCGACAGAAGTTGGTAGTAATGATAGGAGTATTGAACATGGATTAAGAAGTTCTGTCTCACAGACGCTCAAATCAAGAGATGAAACTGACGATATTAAGAAAATGATGAATAATAATACCGTTTCCACAGACGATCATAATAATGATTTCAATACTGTTGGTAAAATATTATTACCTGGGTATAATATTAGTAAAGAACATGGCTCGACAGTCAAAATTCAAGATAAAACAGATGAAAATAAAATAACCAGTGATACTGTTTCCGTAGAACATCAAAGAGATAATTTTGATAAATCATTAAGCGTTACTGCATCTGGAAATTCTTCTAGGGTGAGTAAATATTTGTTTGGTAATGTAAATTTTATTAATTGCGTATTTTTAGTTCCGAACCGCAACTGAAAGGCGTGTTTTTGTATCTCACGCGAGCCAACTAGTAAATATAACTGTTACAACATGCCAATGAAAGGAGCCTAAAGTTCTCATGGGAAACCTAGCTGGAAAACCCATGGACCTTGCGAGCCTAATTTATAAAAACATATAAATTTATTTCAGGTTAGCCACAATATAAGCAGCGCCGATGCTCCAATAACGTTTATTGGCATACGAAAAACATCCGATATTAAACCTGATATTGTTACCCAAGCTACTTTGAAAAACAAACCGTCTGTAGAAAAAGATAAACCTGATGATGGAAAAGTACACACATGCGTAAGATGTGTAGCTCCGAAAACAGAAGATCGCGCTTTTGCAGATATTGTGTGTAAGAAAAGCGTTGAAAATCTTAAAAGTTTTTGGTTGCTACACGAAAAGTACGTTTACACGAATCATGGTAAAGGTATTGATTTATATAGATATGGAAAGTTATCGAAGCTCTTGAACATATTCACGAAATTGAATGAAGTTAGAGAAACAGGGGCCGATATCGATATGATGATTACTAATTTGATAGAAATACTCGACCATCCACGACTTGACGTCAAGATTGAAACTAAGCAACATAATGCTAAATTTAAAACCAATAAATTTACTGAATCTACTAATACAGTAATGGCGATTGAACGCGATTTACAAGACGATAATATTCACGTACGAAAATATGAAACTAAACTTGGTCAAATAAGTTTCCCTAAAAAAGACGAACCCAAACGCTATGATGTTGAAGAATTTATTAAAAACTACATTTTGTGGCCCAAAACAAAACCTAATGTGAAACCTATTAAAAATAAAAGAGTTTCTAAAGTAAAGAAACCTCAAGAAAACATATCAGAAATGTATGACCTATCCAATGAAAATAATGTACCAAAAAATAAAAAATACATTACTGTTAAGGCAAAATCTAAAGATAATATTATTGACAGTGTAATTAAGCCTAGAAATGAGCCAATAAGGAATTATAATGAAATTTTAATAAACAATGATAACTTACCGATATGGGAAAACAAGCGCGATGGTGTACTGAACTCACAATTTTTTGATAAACATGATATAATGTCACAATTCCCTGTTTATAACATAAATGCAGTGGGCGTTACACATAAAAACAGTATAGTTAATTCGTATAAATATGCACGCCGACCAGTTTTAACAAAAAAATATGAGTTATCAATGTATGATGATAATGTCAATGAAAATCTTTTACTCAATATAAAAAACGATGATGTAGATGACGTCGTTGATATAGAATTAACAACAGAGAAAGAATCTTTGAATTTAAATAAACTAGTATCTGAAACACAAAATATTGTTAAACAAGAAAAAAATCCTATGAATGTACTACCAGAAATACTTGAACCAGATAGTACCGTGAAAAATAATGTACGGATCCAACAAAACATTTTCCCTGATTATCAAGTGAATAATTTCTCGAATACACCCAAGGTAAAACTATCCAAAGATGAAACAAAACCATTTATAATGGAACCCGAGCACACACATCATGAAATAGTTAATCCTGTAAAATATCTTGAACAAGATCTCATGAATATATCACCAGAAAATAAAGTTGTAAATGATAATACGTATTTGGTCGATTATCCATCTTTAGAAGGAATTTATTCTACTACACCAAAAGAAGCAAGTGCAGATACATCCGTCCATGGTGAAGAAATCCTCAATTATCAAGATCTTTATCAAAAACTTCTCCAAATGAAGCAAGAAGCAAAGAGCTTAGATTCAGATATAAGTAAAGAGAAAGACTCAGAAATATTTATGCCCCATAGAAAAGATGAGTTACTTATGAACTCCGATAATTTTCTGGTGGAATCCACATCAAATAATCCACAAATAGAATATTCATATCCTTTCGTCGTGTTAGATCCTGATATCACACAAACAACGAATTTGAGTCCTAACCAAAATGCTATGTCTCTATGGTCCCTTTTGAAACTAGATAATGATAATGAAATAACAAAACCAGGATCCAAATTTAGATCAACACTTTCCAAAATGCAATATTCAAATTCGCCGTATAAAAACAATTGGATTGATCAATTGATGTATCAAAATCCTTCGATAGACTGGTCAAAACTTTTAAATTCAAATGAAAATAATGTTGCAAGTATATTTAATGAAGATAAATCGAAACCAGAAACAGACGTCTATCCGGACCTTCTAAAGTTACTAAAAATGCAACATGGTAAACACTATATGGACGGATACTATAACCCATTTGCATTTGAGAAGGATGAGGATGATTATATTGATATTCCATATTATTATTATGGAAGAAATGTACCAGTAAGAATTTCCCAAAAAGTTAATTACAAAACCGCTGATAATGTTAAATTAGATGGCCCGTGCAATTCTAAAGAATCTGGAAAACAATTTCTAAATTTTTTCGATAGCATCAACACACGTTTGAATGAGAAAGGAATGAAAGATGAAGCGATTGGTGAAATAATAAGCAATTTGAATGACCGTTTGCTTGAGAAAGAGAAGGGAAAATGTCCTCACACACAATAGATGGTAGATGTTCTGTAACGACAAATCTCACGCGTGAAGTTTCTGGTGAAATGTCGAATTAAACGCGTGATATGAGTTTATCATTACAGAATAGCTACCCAGGCATCTGGGTGACAAAATAGGTGATGCTGTGGAGTCAGTGAAGAAAGAATAATATAATTTCCGTTAATAAAGTACGGTTCATTGCAATACAAAATATGTGTTATTTATTATAAACTTACGTGTTCAATAAATCTTGTTTATGCAATGGAACGAAGAGTTTTTATTAAAGTACCTAATATTTTCTACTATATACATTCACGGGGTATTGGAAGGGGGTAGGCAGAGACCACTGATCTGATTGCCACATGCTACCTATCAGTCATATGCTTTCGAGACCTGAGAAGCCCTTCGTTCTACTACTGCAAGCTGGGGGACTTGGTGGTCAATCTAATTTGATGGTAGTTATGAAGGTTGCTGGTCTCTATCTCCTAGGTTCCCCACTAATCATATCAGCTGAGTCCCGGAGGTCAAACGGAATTAATTTTATGTAAATATATCGGCAATAAGTCAAATCGCTGCGTAGACACTGCAAGAAATCTGGAAAATTTATAGGAAGACTGTATTTAACTGAACCGTAACTGAACTTTAATATTCGCATGCCCCGTGGCTGGCTAAATAGATGTATAGTCAAACAAGAAGATGATAACAAATGTACTCTATTTTAAGTGAATTTATTCATTCATTCCATTTAATCCACCCCACGCGCTCAAGTTTGTCCTGAATTTTGCTTGAACAAGTTTGTCGTATGTAGTCGTCATGCAAATGGACACGGTAAAGGTTATCAACTTGCAAAAGCAAATTGGCAGACTAAAATTGAACGTTTCTAGTGTGCATATATAGCTATTAGTGCCAGACTAACCCACCAACTGTACCTATGGTCCCAGAATATGCATCCGTCGTACTATGGGTAGTACCATAAAAAGGACTGGGGATAATCCCAGTGACACCCAGACCAAGGCAATTTACGAAAATACAATTTCAGAAATTTCCCCGCCAGGGTCGAACTTGCTGGCAACCAATGCAGTGCGCCGAGTGGCTTTTGTTCAAACTAGCCAAGCAGTTCACACAAAATAAGGGTCACGTGTTGTCATTAATTTTGTCTTTGTCACGTGGCTCACATTCCAAAATATTATTTTTTCTACCTTATCAATAAAAAGTAATTGCCATAGAAAAGTTACATGGCTATTTAACACCCCATGCGGTAGCCATTTCACGGTGGTAATTTAAACATGGCTGCTTATTATAAAGTATTTGGTAATCGTCAACTTTCTTCAATTCTTGCTCGCCCCTTGACATAATGATACTTCGATTAGTATTTTGTGTTTATTTTATTAACTTAGTCCGAGCGGCTGAATGGGTAAGTGTTTAACTTTATCAGTATATACATACTATATACAAAATCTCCTAAAAATAAATTAACCTACTTACTACCTTACTAACTTTATCATCTTTGTCTCTTATGTATTTCTTGCATTTATCATCCATCCATCATCAAGTACCTAAACAACGAAACAGGATGAACGAATCACACCTCAGGTACCTCATGAGTCGTTACCTTACGAAGAACTACCTCAGAAACCTCAAGATATTTTATTATCCACAGCAATCTCAGAGTTACCTCAGCGGTGCGCCTCGTCCACCGTTCTTGATCTCCGACACCAATACTGAAAGCAAACCAGACTTCAACATAGGATTTAATCCTTACTACAACAGCAATGCACAGGTAAGAGATACCATCGTCATTATGATTTCTGCTGTCTCTTAGCTGGACCTTGGTCTCCTTCCGTGTTCATTAGTCGTGTCGCCCGAGGCACGCTCTGACGAATGACTGGCGGTTGTGGCCCTAGTTTCTTCCTTCATTGTTCGGGTCAAATCTGAAGCTGCAGTTCGTGGCATGACGTAGAGGAAGCCTCGCGAGGCTGCTCGGTCAGTTAGTACACAGCTGTTGTTATTTGTAATTGAACACTCGCAAGATGTCACTCGACGTGGAGGATGAAAAATTCAATGTCGTAACACGCGGAGCCTTGCGGTTTTTAGCCTATTCAATGTAGATGAGGCTTTGGTAAGGCTGCCATGATCCTATATTTCATCTTGATTTCCGGCTGTCGTTATTCACCGTAGATGTCGAGTGACATGTCCTGCGATTTAAAGTTGTAAATCTTAAACTGAAACTTTAGGAAAAATGTGAACTCGGTTCACTAGGCCGAGTGGCCTACGTTCAAAATTTATTAAACCAAGCGGTCGTCAGAATAATCATTTCCACTGTAAAGATAAAGTTAAAATATTAAATATAATATTTTGTTCCCAGGTTCCAAGCAAACACGGCCCCTTGCTAGAAATAAGTCAGAGCACCAAATGCTACACTGTGAATTCTATGATGAAAATGGTCCGAGGCATCTTGGGTTACCTAGCTGAGAATCCTAACAAAATTAATTTCTTGCATCACCTAATGGACTTCTTAAAAGACGAGGACGAACTCGCACCTGGTGCTTACGATTCAAATAAGTTCGGTGAAATCGCCAGAAGAATAGAAGTAGACGAATCATTACCTAACCAAGAGAAGAAAGTCTTGCGAGAATTATTACATATAGATGTACCCAAACCTGGTATGAAAACTATGATCGTGTTCAAATATGAACTACCGAGTCTTAATCAACCGCAGTGTAAAGATGCATTTATGGATTTGATGGAAATAGCTCACCAGAAATACACGCAATTAGTTAAATATCCAGAATGTCACCTACCAAATGAGTATGATCCATCTAACACAGGTCAGCCTGACACTCCAGAAGGATATATAGATATTCCTCATTGGACACCCGATCAGAATGGAAACAACCCAGATGATATAAAACATATGTTTGATGATATTATTAAAGGTTGGCCTGAACAACCTTCTGGTGTCAAACCTGGGGAAAATTGGCCTCCGATATTCCCAGACGTTCCAAATCCGTTACACGTTAATACTACGCCTAAGAATATAGAAGTGGAAACTAGTCCTACACCTTCTGTGCCAGATGACTGGAAGCCGAAAAAAATCGATATTATACCGAGTCCACCAAACGGTAAAGTTTCTATGGATAAAATTATTAAATATCTGATATTTATTTTAACTCAAAGTAACGATAATTCGCACCAAAATTCTGAAATAATTGAAAAAATTATAGCTATAATTAAATCAAAGGAACACGATATATCATATAGTCATATACTTGCACTAATTGAAATATTACAAAACAGTAATGCTAGCCATAAGACTTCTAAGCTTATTGAAATTATTCTTCAACTGTTAGTAAACATCAAATCTGCCCCAGATCCCAAAGTTATCCAAATTCTAGCCCGGCTTCTCAAGCCTAAGAGTAATGGCGTTGTTAATCCGAAAATTATTGAGCTTATGCTAGCCTTGTTAAAGGCAAATAAAGACGATATGGCTAAATACAGATTCAAAATCCTCTTACCATTATTAACTCCCAATGAAAATGGTGAAGTCAATCCTAAACTTATTGAAATTATAAGTTCTCTGCTAAAAGTTAACGAAAACTCTCCACCAAACAATAAAATAATACAAATTCTCATATCATTTTTGAACCTAGGACTGAACAGCGGATTAAATTCGAAAAACATAGATACTTTGCTCTATCTCTTAAAACTTAATAATAATCACAAGTTACCCGAACCGTTATATCATAAAATCATTCAATTCCTATTAAAATTTAACGTCAATAAAAACCCCTCTAGTACCAAAAATGTCGTTATCTACTACCCCTTATTGCCTTTTTTAATCGCTAAAAACCCAAACTTGTTTCATAAATTGGTGGACAACACGTACGCGACCATGCCCAATCAATTGAATCCAAACATGCCGGGCGTTATCGAATTAACGTACTTGCTCAAACACCCAAAACCATTTGTTTATCAACCATTCTATTACGTAAAGTACAAACTTCCATTGCCGACCTTCGTGACTAACGTGAAGAATTTACTTCAAAAGGACCCCCTTCTTAAATCAAATCCTGCAAAATTGTATCAAGACTTAATAAAAATGTCGAACGTGACAGAGATCTCCCCGAATTTAAAAGGCTATTCGAAGGACGACATTTTGAAATTAACATTCAATAATGGTGCGTTGATTAAAACTAAAATATTGGATGACAAGAATGTAAATTTCAAAGAGGAAATAGCGTTAGTTCAGAACATGAATTCAGACGTTCAGCCTGAGAGTATTTTGGAGCAATCCGACCACATGTTGACTGATCAAGAGTTCAAAGACGAAACGCATAAATTGGATCAGTTTTGGACAGAAATGCAACCTGATAACGTGAATTCTCCCGTAACGAATTCTCCGTTACCAAATTTTTATAATTCACTTCAAGACCAACCATTCTATAATATTGGTCAGAATTCTCCCCTAGCGAATTCTCCGTTACCAAATTTTGTTAATTCACTTCAAGACCATCGATTCTATAATATTGGTCAGAATTCTCCCCTAGTGAATTCTCCGTTACCAAATTTTGTAAATTCACTTCAAGACCAACCATTCTATAATATTGGTCAGAATTCTCCCCTAGCTAATTCTCCGTTACCAAATTTTGTTAATTCACTTCAAGACCAACCATTCTATAATATTGGTCAGAATTCTCCCCTAGCGAATTCTCCGTCACCAAATATTGTTAATTCACTTCAAGACCATCGATTCTATAATATTGGTCAGAATTCTCCCCTAGCTAATTCTCCGTTACCAAATTTTGTTAATTCACTTCAAAACCAACCATTTTATAATATTGGTCAGAATTCTCCCCTAGCGAATTCTCCGTTACCAAATGTTGTTAATTCAATTCAAGACCATCCCTTCTATAATATTGGCCAAGCTAATGATGTGTGGTCTGATACTTCTCTGCAGTCAGTCAGTGACACCAGGTCAGGGCCAGAGAGCAAGAGAGAAACGAATGAAACCACTTCGTAATTGGTGTAATTATGTCCTAAAAATAAATGTTTTTGGAGTAATATTGTTGTTTCATTCCTACATCCTCACGATTCAGAACGAAGAACAGATTTTCATCTTCGGGTAGTACTATCCTGCTTTATTTTAGCCACACTATCATCCTTGCTTTCTTATATGACTACGGCGGCAAACGGGTACGTACCTTGACGATTAAGCAAGCAGTTACGGTAGCCTATAGATGCTTGCAATACCAAATCGCTCTCACATTGTCGACCTGAAGAAGAGTAGGACTGAGGGAGGAGAAGGGAGGCTCAGGTTGGGATTCCGGCTCTTTCACTAATCGTACGAAACGCAGCTGTAATAGCTACATTACGCCGATCTTCTGTCAGAGGGTTTTACTACCCCGGTCGAGTCAGCCCGTATATGCGCTGCAGACAATTGGCTACAGCTTGGCTCATTCACCAATGCATTGCATCCGAATCGAGCTGTCAAGTCAAATTTTATCTGGGCCAAGTCTGGCCGAAATTACTTAACGTTGTCAGTGGTTAGACACTTGAGCCGGAACTTCAAATCTCTGAAATGATGATGGTAAAGTAAAATTAGGTAAGAAGGTGCCTATATACTGCCTACGTAATAGGTACAGGGTACCTAGTGCTTACTCTGAAGAAAAATAAAACCTTGTGCTACACACTCATCTGGGTCGCTAGTGTCGCTACTGATTGTCGGTGCAAAACTGTCCAAACATGGAACAGGTACGCGCTGATAGGTCGGTTGATTCTATCTGACCGACCAATCACAGGGTTGATCAGAATAGCAAAACGCTATCAGTGGCAATTCAATGGCTAAGCGACTCTGTCTGGGCCCTGGTGGGTGCCCTTCCAAAGGCGGAACTGGCGGAAGATAGTACCCATTAATGATGAGTACACCGCTAGTTTTTGAAGTATAGGCACTTTGCTGGAGGCGGAGCCCTCTTACATACTACCGCCTCCTCCGAGGCGGAAGAGGACCCATAAAGGGTCTTGTAACGTGGGAGTAGTAGCTATGCGCATAATATTAAAATGCAAAAGGCTCGGCGTAGCCTAGCGTAAGCCTAAAAACGTAACCCTTTTTGGCTTTGCCGTAGTCGGGTAAAAATTCGTGCCTGGATCTTACTGGAAGTTGATAAAGTTTATGCAAAAGTCTATGGTCGGTTTGAATTTCTAAACGGTCGTGTTTCTAAACGACTATTTCGCTGTCATAGACTTCAATGACACATTTCAGTTGTCTCTTTTTGTCAAAAGTGTTTTCACGTGTGTTAAAAGGAGATAGCAAATTTAAATTAATGTGACGTGACACTGCATGATGATGACATTGACAGTTTACTTTTCTGACTGAGTTTTGTTGTTTGTTTGCACAGAGCGTTTAAAATTTGTTTGTTTATTGTATTTACTGCGGATTTTGTGTGATTTAATCAAAATATCTCATTAAAAGTTAGTGATAAGTGTAATAAATAGTTACTTAACATCAAAACTAGCAATGTTTGGGCAAAGACCCAAATTTGTTAAACCAGGTTTGTAAATTATTAAAGTGAGGTTATATTTTTATTATGAATTCATGAATTTTGCCGGGAACAGGTACAAACTATCATACGTTCTTTAACTCGTCGATTTCTCGGTAATTCTCACCAGTTATTTATGTAATTGCCCCCAGTCCATTGTATGGTAGCCACAGTACAAGCGCTTAGTTTGGGATCATACAGTTGGTGCATTATTCTGGCTATATTTATTTATTTTATATGCTTATTTTCTAGGTGAAGATACGCTCTACCCATCAAGGAACAAAGATGGCTCCATAGAAACATTGGTTAACCCAAACACAGACTCAGCGTTAACGATAGACAACGATTCGAAGACCTCTTTCGTTTACAATCGTTACCACCATCTACCGTTGGATGCTCAAAGACAAAAGCTGCCAGTGTTCCAATACCGGAATCATATCTTGTATTTGTTGGAGAAATACCAAACTTTGGTGTTGATTGGAGAGACCGGATGTGGAAAGTCTACGCAAGTGCCCCAGGTAAGTAAATCCTACTAATATTATAAATGCGAAAGTAAATGTATGTGTGTGAATGTTTGTTACCACATATTTCCATAACTACTAAACCGATTTTGATGAAATTTGAAACGTAGATAGAGTAGGCTCTGGAATAAGACATAGGCTAATCTTAGACATGAATTTCCATGCGGGCAACGCCGCAGTGCACAGCTAGTAAATAATAAATATTGTAACCCATTGATGTACTATTTTAGCAGATGTGGTACCTCCTAACATTGCAATCGCTAGACTTGTGCTCAGTGCACAACAATGTGCGG
This sequence comes from Drymonia ruficornis, assembly GCA_947859195.1. Taxonomy (NCBI): domain Eukaryota; kingdom Metazoa; phylum Arthropoda; class Insecta; order Lepidoptera; family Notodontidae; genus Drymonia; species Drymonia ruficornis. The sequence continues at coordinate 740,216 of OX401930.1, read as the reverse complement.
CGTAATTGCCACATATGAAACACACTGGCAATTCAATAACCAACTTAAAAGTTGTTGTCATCTAGGCAGCATTCATTAAACCTTGTCAGATGCCTTCGGGCAGCTTGGGCAACTGACACCTGGTTGGCCACTAACCATACGATACGAAGAAGAAGAATAGCTACTTTACGCCGATCTTCTGTGAGCGGTTACTACTGGTAGGTACTACCCCGGTGGTCGGGTAAAAACCTAATCTAATCAGTTGTAAATTGTTGTAGGTATGACATGACTTGATGATATAATACAAATATCAGTAAAACGAGTATGAAAACCACTTTAAAACTGCTAATTGCGGACTTGCAACGAAACACGTTTTGCACATAAATATACCTAGAACTTTGTCACGATTAAGTCATTCTCATACGCAGAATTCTATCGAAATCTCCGAGGTTTTATTTGAAATTGTTGAAACGTCACTAGGGTTGCCAACTATTTTTGAGAAAAAACAAGTATCACATCTTTAAGTAGGGCAAAAATAAAGTCAATGGCAGAAAAAAAAGTATTTTTCAAAATTTTATTTATTTCTTATCTTGAAGACATATTTTTTGAGAATTATTTGTTAACCAGTCGTATTGTTTTTCCCATTCGGATTTATATTTTTGTAAGATTTTTTATTTGATTATTTTAGCTTTTTTTGGGGGAGTGATTGGTGTATCACTATTGAAATTTTAGCAATTGAAATGATTCGATTATCGAACTTAAAAAATATATCTGTAAATGAAAACAAATAAACAAGAACTAGGTATTTTTATACAATTTCGCCGATAGTAACGGTAATAGTCCAGTAATTAACCATACAAGTGTTACATTTTAGGCACCACAGTAATTATTGGAAATAAAGTATTTTCACATACTTTATTTTTATTTAAAAGTATAAAGTATGTTTATCAAATATAAAGTAGGATACTTTATTATAAAGTATGGTTGGCAACCCTGATCGTCACCGTCTTTGTGGCAAGATATAGAACCGGGTCTTCCCATATTCCACCTCTGCGGGGCTATTACGTATGTCAGTTGACAACTGGCTCCGGTTGTTCACCGAACTTTGATGATAAATTAGAATGACATAACATTGGTATTAAGTATTTCTTGCAGGGCTAAACTAACCTAACTCACTGTACCTTGATATCCATTCACCGAAATACGTAATACCAATGTTATGTCATTCTAATTTACCATCAAAGATCGGTGTACAACCGACGCCAGTTGACAACTGAGATACGTAATAGCCCTGCTGGTCACCACAGCCATATTATAAGGGAGCATTTAGAGAGCTTATACCTACTTATTACTCCACCAAGCCAACTAGGAACCTGTCAAATGTGACGTCACTCGCACAAAAAGGCGGTGGCGGTGTGCGGGAGGTGTGGCGGGCGGGAAGCCGCAGGCGGTGGCGGGTGTGCGGGCGGGGAAGCCGCATTCCATCCGAGTTCCTAGTTGGCTTGGTGAGGTAGCCTATGCAAAAACGTTCCGATGTGAAGTTTCTGAGCTTTTGGTCCACATTGGTAACTGTAGATAGACCATGGTATTAAACAACCTCCGCAGAAAGAAAGACATTCACGGTATTATTACAAAAAGCAGCCAAGTGCGTGTCGGGCTCGATCATAAAGGGTTCCGTACCACCGTAGAAAAATAAAGTAAAAAATATCAAGTTTCTTGTATCCCGAATATTCCGATAGCTACCTAGCACATACCTTACAACTTCGGGGGTGTTAGGGTGCGTTTTCACTGACGCGGAGCGGAGCGGACCGTGAATTGGCCAATCACAGTGCTCGAAATCTCCACTCCGCTCTTGGCCCATCACAGTTGGCCAATCGCAGTCCGCCGCTCCGCTCCGCGTCAATAGAAACGCACCTTAACACCCCGGAAGCTGTAAGGTAGGTGCTATCAGAATATTCTGGAAAAAATATCTCGTAGAATACAGGTTTCCTTGCGGTTTAATGTTAGGAACCCGAACATTTTAAGGCGTAAGGTGTTGGTTGAATATCTTCAAGTCATAGTTAAACCAGGGCACCTTCAAATTCCATAAACAATACGGTTCTCGTGTATTATATCAGTCAAAAGAAACGTGACGCCAAATGAGGCGTGTTAATTCGACACCCATGTAGGATCGATAGAACGACTGACATTGAAATAAATATTGTAAGCAACCTCTTTCGTTTTACAACACAACGCTAAATAAAATCCACTTTTGGGTCGCGCTAATTGTGTTATCTGGGAACGTATTTTGACAGTTTTTTTCGCGGTAACGTGTCAAAGTTGCAACCTGACGAATGAATAAAAAAAAATTCTAATTATTTTGTGACTTTGATGACGATAAAGTCATTTATCAACGAAAAGCTTGAAGGCTTTGTCCATCTACAGCTGATAACAAGCACAGTATAACTTATAGTACTGTGTAGCAAGCGACCCGTGTTTTTTTATTTTGGCACGTAAACAAACTGACAGTTTTTTTGGCGGGAAACGGCGCCACCATCGACGGGTTCAACATTGACCTTGCCTCCTCGAGTTGCCTGCCGTGGGTAGGGTTGCTAGGGCGCGAGCTTTTGCTGTTTGTAGGGAATTTTTGACGACCTTTGAATATGATATTGTAGTTAAAAAGACTGCCCACTACGCCGGACCACACTAAATATATGAACGTGCTATCAAGCACGGAAAAAATACGGCTTCGATTTCGTCAAAAAGGGATCGACCGGGGTAGTACCGTCCACCCTCCCACAGAAGATCCGCGCAAAATAACTATTATAGCTGTGTTTCGTACAAGTCCCAGTCCTCTTCAGGTCGGCAACGTTCGAGCGATGCCTTTGGTACCTATCGCAAGCACCTTAAGGCTAGCTTGTTTGTTTGCTTGATTATAGTTAAATAATCTAAGCTCTCCCCTTTATCTCGAAAAAAAAACCACTTAAATGAAAACCCGGTTTGCAACCAATGCAACTTATAAATTGTATAACACATCAATAACAACAACAGAGACGCAATGTTTTTAAATAACATCCGCACTTTAGAGCTTATTAAATTCGGGCATCTGGTATCCCAGTTCCCTACTATCTCTCTCTCGAGGCAGCCGCATTCAGTCCGACGCGGCGTCGGCGAACGCACGCCCCGCGCGCCGCGACACACCAACAAATAAATAAATACGATTTATCACAAAACCACCGAACAAACAAACAAACCGAGTGACACAGTGCCTGTACAACACCAACCACCGCCCAATCAAACCAATAGTTGATAACGCTTTCATCGGAGATTGCAAACGGATTGCTCATTGATTTTACCGAGAAAAAATTACATCGCTGCGAAACCCAAGATATTGTAACTCATGTATTTAAGCTCGCCTGGAAGCGAGCGAGTTTTTTTTCAAGTGAACAAAAGTGCCTGCTTTTTCAAACAAGGATTCACGATTCTGTGTTTGCGAGGATTTTATAAATAGCTACGCGTGGGATCGCACAGTCCATATAAACTTTGGAAGCCATAGAACACGTGAGTGAGTGTTTACTGCGAAAATGATGTGGCCTTCGTCTCAAGCGAGCAAAATACTAACGTTTCTACTACTAGTCATAGTAATATACTGTGTATGTATGGACACATTTCTATTTTTAAGGATACAGAATTATAAAATCGATGGCTTCGAAATTACGACTAATGATACGATACAGGAGACGTCGACGCATAATTTGGAAGCGAAAACGCAGCAAAACTATGAAGATGTAACCTGGATACCGTGCACTATAAATCCGCTGTGTCACCCCACAGTGAAAGGCCTGATGGTGGACCACATAAACCATTATATTTACGGGCCTTTGTGCGCGATAGTCGACGTGAGCCTCGGTATCTCGAAGAAAATGCTGTTTTTAACGCCGAACATGATATCTTTCTTGCACGTTATCGTAGCTCTCGTTGGCGGGAAGCTGTTGACGTGCCCGAACTTGGCGTGGCGGCGAGTCGCGGTCGTCCTCTTCCAAATAAGGATGTTTTTGGACGATTTGGACGGCCACGTAGCTAGAGAGAGGAAGAATATTAAAGGGGAGAGGTCCGATGTTGGGTCTTTGGGTTACTGGGTCGACGGCATCTGTGATTTGATAGGTGTTGTAGCCATGATGATCGGTGTAACGTTTTATCTGAAGAATAACCCTCCGAGAAGAGGGTACAGAGGAACGCCGGTCAGCACCCTTCCTTACCATCAGCTGAAAGAGATCAACTCGACCGAGGATATAGAAAAGGATCACACGGAAAATGGCATTTCATACAAGACTAAAGTGACTTTCCAGAGGATAGCACAGGTGATAGGTCTGTTCTCTGGACAGATGCTACTATCCTCGCTGTCATGGAACAGATATATAGATATATACCAGGAGTTGCTGGAGAACTGCACCGATTACGATGTGTTCAGACGAGAGAGCATGTTTAGATCCGGGAAATTCTTCATTGCGACTACGTTTTGGAGAATAATGAACCCGCATAGCTACTTGCATTTGTTATCTTTGGCTGTATTCTGTGATAAAACATGGGGATTCCTGAAAACTGTACATTACACCGGTTTTTTGGGTTTGGTGGTCGCTGTCGGCATGTCAGAGTACTTCGTTGATAATATAAGGTCGTTTGTGCTCAACGGAATCGATGGACGATGATTTATGATCTCAATTCTAATAAGGGTTACGTTGAAAGTCCATTATTGCCATGTTGTTCAAAAAAGGACCACATTTATTCGTTTGAAAGTCCATTGCCGGGAATCTGATACAAATGTGCGCTAGACAGGATGTTTTTACTGAGCTTTGATAACTGATTGTTTCGGCACTTTGTAGAGGTCAAACGATTATGGTTGTGGGCGTAAAGTGGACAGAAATAGCATTATAATGTGTACAAGACCAGTCTATGGTTTTGAATCATGCGATCGGAATAAGTAACAATGAGTGTTTTTAACCCTTATAGGGTCAAAGGAAAAATTAGTGCATTTTAATGTAATGAATGGCTTTGGTAAATGTTAAAGACGTGGTGTTCCTTCGCTAGTGTTGAAAATTGAGGCAAAGCATTGAGCAAGTGCAGAATAAAGTATGATTACGAATTTGCATTAATTTTGTTTTAAAATGTATGAAAAAGAAAACGTAAAGTTACTTCTGTAAGAGGTGGTTTAAACACCGACATTTAAGTACAAAGATAGCATAAGTTTTCGAGGCCTTGGTAGGAATCATACCTATATTACATTGTATTCTTCGTGAGGAATACTTCGTTTTGATTTGCGGTTACCATTAGAAAACTAGCAGTAAAGTTGGTAAACTTGAGTACTGAACTTTGTTACCTTTAAAATTAAATTAATGATGGTTAAATCAATGTGCAACAGGCTTAAAATACCTATGTAACGGGATTCTAATGGTAACCGCATTCCCACAAAGTTATTTGTTTTAGTGACGAAGTCGCTAAAGGCACAGAATAGATAAGGAGTACAGAAGTTGCACTCCTTTGATCTTGAAGAAAGCCGACATTTTAAATTATTATTATTACCTAAACTTGCCGCGCCCGACCGCGCGCAATCTAAATTGTGCCTTGACGCAACGCGTTAGCGTATGTAATTCGCCGTCCCGCTGCCGCACGCTGCTGCACGCTACTTAACCTTCAATCGGTAGGGTTGTCACAATTAATAAAAATAAAATAGTACCAACATTTTTGTATTTAAATGTTAATTAAAACGATACATTTTAAAAAATTACAGTTGTTGCACTTTAATGTAATGCCTTCGATATTTTTTGTCTTTAAAATAGCGGTTATTAAATTTAATGGCAGCATAAATGCGAAATCTAACAAATAATTTAAAAATGTAGTCTGAAGGGAAGCATGGACATGGAGTGGTGAAATTAATATGTTTTAGTAAATTAATTAGCGCATATAACAGCACGCAATAGCATGGGAACAATACGCAATAGCATAGCATGGATGCATAGTAGAATATCAAGCAACAGCAACTGCAAGTCGCTCATTGAGTTATGACCGTTAACCTTGAATTTATAGTTCTCTCACTCGCTTTTTCTGCCGGTGGCCGAGTGCTCATAAAACGCTACGGCAACTAGTATCTACTTATATCGACTTAGGTAAGTGTCTAATACGAATATAGGTACGTAGAAAAACTGGCAACACGATGGATCTCGTCAACTATGAAAGGAATTAAGGTAGGTAGGTATTCCGTAATCGATGCTAGTAGGTATAACGTGGTATACCTAACCGTAAAAAACTGTCATTTCATTCTGTTCCAAATTACATATTTTCGCTTCAATTCCACTATTCGATCCTACCTCTTGTAAATAACGTCTACTGCACTGAACTATGAGCTTCTTTTTATATCTTAATAACAAAATAAAACTTCAATTAGCTTCAATTACCTTTCACAATCAGCTGGCAAAGAAAAAAAAGTCAATTTGCAGTTTCTATAACTATTTAGACAGCCATATACGCCACAGTTCGTCTTGCTCGTCATTTTTAATTTTAAAATAATAATTCCAACGCGAGTGACCAACCAAAAGCGCGCGAAACGTTATAGCGCGTGTTCACGCCAGGAGCGCGGCGGCCATATTGAATTGCGTACAGACTTTGTACGCGAACCGATCGGAGCTAGTTCGACCGAAACCACAGAGTGACTGAGGCCTGCTAAAGGCCTCACAAAATTAAAATTAAAAAAAAATCGTCACCGGAGCAACTAAGTTTGTGCAAATAAATATATACAATATTATACTTTCCGACGACATCGTCGCTACTGTGTATGTAAATTTCTCAAAACAATTAATTTTATAGTAAAATGCTAGTTCCAGTTCTGTCACCTGTAAATTTATGTTTGTGTTGATGTATTGAAATTTGTTATAATGAACCGTTTACCTGCTATTGTTGAAAACTTAAAAGATTTTATTAAAACAATGCATGTTATCTCTGAAGATTTGTTGTTGTGATTGCACCGTAACGACCCGTTTAGACTCCGGCGGGATCCGCTTCCAACCGCAGCGCGGCGTTATGCCATAGTATAATAAGAGAAGTAAGTTATCTTCATACAAGAGCATCATACAAGCATGCGCTCCCTTCCCGGTGAAGTTGTAAAGGCCACTTTAGCCAACAGCGTATAATCAATAAAAAAAATAAAAAAGCGTGCGCTCGATCGCCTTGACCATACCATTCGAACACTCAAAGTCAAAGTCAAAATATTTAGCTCTTAAGTTCGTAACCTCAGTTGTCAACATAAATATTTACCGGTTCGAAATCCAATTCCATTGAGAAGAGCCAGCAAAAAACTCAATGGAAACTCTTTTCAATAGAAAAAAAAATGTAAGGCTGCCTTGACAAAAAAAACTATTGTCTATGTTCTTGACGCTCTTTACTTGATATTCGGTTAGACGTAGAGTATAATTCTCAAGCGGCGCCCAAGTTAGTGTTGTGTTCTCGAGAACATTCTCACCCTCGGAAACTCACTCGTGAGAATTTTCGAGACTTTATCTTCTGAAGCATGTTAAACTTGGCATGAACCTCATTAAACATGCAACTATGGTGGTTTTAATTGTTTTTAAGATTGAAAGTTAGGATAACGTCATACAAAATATAAGATTCTTAAAAATTCTCACGAGTAAGTTTCCAAGGATGAGAATGTTCTCGAGAACATCCCATCTCTAACCCAAGTTACCCTACGCCTATTAAATATGATGGGTAGTCAAAGTTGTCATACTTTTCTGGTTATATTATCGTCTTGTTGACAATTCGCGACGCGGTATCATCAAAGATCATTTTACCCCAAGGCACGAGCTTGCTCCATAATAAACATTTATTCAGGGTATTTCTGTCACAAATATTATGTCTGTGTGTCCCGCCCGAGTCTTAATTCAAGGGTTATTTTGACTTTTGTGGGTAACTTTGATCTAATTTTAAGAAATGAATCTTATTTGAGTCATATTATTATACGTAGTACTTACACAGCACTTATGAAAGAGTCAGAAGTCATAAGGTACTTATTTTTGTCTGAATTTATTTTATAGATGTAATTCCCTTGCAATTGGTATTTACCCGACTGAAATACAAATGAGTCAAAGTTACCCATTAATTGCGGATAATCCTTACGGTGTTATTTCGAGAGTTGTATAAAGATTCGTTATCTACTCGGACTAACCAACCTTTGGACTCCGTACTAGGACGTAACTTGCACCAAGACAATTCCGAAAAAAGTTGGCGGCAGTGAAAGCTACGCCATTGTGATTGGTCGGCAGTGGAGGTAACTTATTGTGATTGGTCGCTCGTAAATTGTATACACATAAGCGTATGTGTTTAGGCAACTTGTGTCCTGTAGTACGGTGTTCAAAGAGTGGTTAGTCCGTGGTTATCTACTTGTACCTATCTACAGATGTGTCATCTCGTTATTCATGAAAATAAAATATTTTTTTCTAAAAGCTCTCTTATTTATTTTTGCCAACCGAATTTATACTTTCACAAGAAAGTTTTATAGAATGCAGAAATTAATTGCAATTCTAATTGGATAGTTTGCATCTATGGTTATGATTTCATTTAAAAATACCAGACAACGCCGCTATTCATAAATCTCATGAAGTGCCATTTTGTAATAGAATTTCTAATCTACATTACGAGTACTAGTGATGTCCACATACCTGGTAATATTTAAAAAAAACCCTAAAAAGTAAATAAAAATGATGAAACACAGAGCGACAACGTCTAAGCGATGTCTAAACGCACGTATGCACTTAATATTTAAGTATGTACTTACATTGTTAGTTCACCCAACTCATCTTGAATAACAAGTCGAAAAGACAAACGTTAAATGACCTTTTGTGAATTTTTAAACTGGGTTTTTCCGTTTATTATTTAGTTTGGATGCGAAAACAAGTTTTTTAGTAACAGTGTAGATTTTTAAGTTCTTGAATTTGACATGATGACATTGTTAGCAAGGATTGGTTAGAAATAAATAAATATCTCCCAAATATATGCTCCCTAACTATCCAACGCTTGTACTATGGGTACAGTACAATGGACTGGGGGCTATCTCAGTGGCACACGGACCAGCAAATTACGAAAAGGTCATTTAATAAATTTGCGTCTAGCGGGAATAGTGATGGGATGTTCTCGAGAACATTCTCACCCTCGGAAACTTACTCGTGAGAATTTTTTATTTTGGGTGACGTTATCCTAACTTTCAATCTTAAAAACAATTAAAACCACCATACTTGCATGTTTAATGAGGTTTATGCCAAGTTTAACATGCTTCAGAAGATAAATTCTCGAAAATTCTCACGAGTAAGTTTCCGAGGGTGAGAATGTTCTCGAGAACATCCCATCACTAAGCGGGAATCGAACCCACCACCCGATGCAGTTTGGACTTAGGAGAAGGTTTTACTCTCACCTACTTTAGAACATTGAAACGACTAATCCATATGCCAATTTACAAGTCCACAATTTTTGTCCTCCAAAAATACCCTCATGGGTTTAAAAACCCCTAAAATTTTGGGGGTTTCCCCCAATCTGATATCACTGTTGCTAATAATATAATAACGACATTAGTATTGCAAAAACTACCTACTATAACGCCCCTCAGTGATAAAGTAATTTATCACAATTGAAAATGTGCTGTAACAATATCAAATTGCGACTCCATTGAACTCGCTGTCCGAACAATATTGACCAAATTAATTCACAGTCGAAGGTTAATAAGGAAATTAGTAATACAATTACATGCTTTATTGGTACTTAAATACTTATGATCAATTTGACGACCGCTTGGTGCAGTGGTTTGAGCGTTGGCCGCTCGGCTCACTGCATCGGGTGGTTGCGGGTTCGATTCCCGCCAGAGGCAAATTTCGGAAACGGCCTTATCGTAATTTGTCATTGTCTGGGTGTCACTGGGATCGACCCCAGTCCATTGTATGGTAGCCATAGTACACGCGTTGCTTAGTTTGGGACCATACAGTTGGTGTGTTTGTCTGGCGATATATATTTATTTAGGTACGCTCATTGCATTGACTGATAACTGATCAGTATACCATCACGCCTGTATGCCCTGAAGTGGTCAACAGAAGTGCACTGTAAGACACTTTAAGTCGATAGTAGTTTGGTCTAAAAGGGGCTTATTGATACTACCTATCCCGGGCCCACTCCTCTCAATGCGAGGGGGATTCTCGCCGTGAACACTAATCCTCTGTCCCGGTGAAGTTTTAAAGGCCACTTTGGCCAAAAACATTAAGTCATCATTAGTCATTTTGTAAAAAAATTGTCATTCAACAAAAAAAACCGGCCAAGTGCGTGTCGGACTCGCACATAAAGGGTTCCGTTCCACCGTAGAATAAAAACGTCAAAAATATCATGGTTCGTGTGTGGGCCAAAAAAAAGGGGGTTTTTTTGGCTTGGTTGTGTAGTTAGTCAATTGGCTTGGTTGTGTAGTTAGTCAAGCTTAGCGTGTACCAATGTCGGCACTAATAGTCGATGCTTTACTCTTACCTAATGTCATCTCTACTGCTAATAGAGGTGATCTAAGTCAATGTGATTCAGTGACATCATCTTGACTTCTTCACGCTTCTAGTATAGAGGGGTCACATGTCAAATCGGTCGTTCATTCACAAGGCAATTGGTGCGTACAGATCACAGAGACATTACGAAGAAAGAGATGTTCTTATTAGATTTCCCTATGAAACGACGCTTGACTATTTGCGCGGATGAAGGTACGGGTGAAGGGGTGAAGGGGCCATTACAATCTACCGGTCAATAGCAAAACTACTCGCTTCGTTCTATGTCGATGTTGTAGTTTAACTTTTTCACACTAGATGTCACTAAGTGTAGGATAATAAAAATGACGTACAAAGGGACGCCATCTAGTGTCGAATAGAATTATATTTGGGATGCGAACGTTGCACGTTGCAAGCCGTTTGCACAGGACGAACGCCAACAGCACACTGACATAAGCCACGCCTACTGTGATGACGTCAACGGCCTAGTTGAACCACCACAGTGCCACTGCGGCCGAGTTGCTTAGACCCAGTCCTTCTTAGTATTAGGTCCATGGTCCAGATGCCTCGCGTGCCTCGCCCGAGCACTCATGTTATAAGATCATGTATATGCGTTCTGACGATTAATTGGTGGTAGAGCCAAGCTGTAGTCAATCGACTGCAGCTCATAAACGGGCTGGCTCGACCAGGGTAGTACCACCCTCTCAGAGAAGATCGGCGTAAAGTAGCTATTACAGCTGCGTTTCGTACGATGAGTGAGAGTCGGAAGCTCAACCCCCCCTTCTTTCCCTCCCCTCGTTCCGCTCCCCTTCAGGTCGGCAACGTGCGAGCAATCTATACGCTACGGTGACTGCTTAACATCAGGCGGGCCGTACGCTTGTTTGTCACCTCACCATAACAAATAACGTCTAAACTGAATGCTCGGGCGCGGCATGCGTCTGATGTAGACGCAGCTATTTGATTGTATCATCAGCTGTGCGATTTTGTGTTCTTAGCTTGTGGAATAGAGTTCAAAAGACGTTGACTGCTGTTGACTTTGGCACCAGATGTTGATGTTTTTTTATTCTTGGCAGATCAAAATAATATTACTTTAATTTAAGGACTCAATATTTAATGTTTATTACATGGATTGCCATGTGTGTACCATATGCCTCGTCTCAAGCCCTGCTAGGTTAAGGGCAAATGGTCGCGAGTTTGATTCCTTTTCAAGGCAAAATTTGTTGTTCTTTGCGTATGTAAATTTTATAGTGAAAAATATTGCTTTAGCTTGGGACTATAGTATGGGGGTTAGGGGGCGTCCATAAATTACGTGAGGTGATTTTTGAGATTTTTCGACCCCCCTCCCCCTTTGGTGAGATTTAGTGAGATTTTGCTCGACCCCCTCCCCCCCTCTAATCTCACATGAGATTTTTCACAAGCTATATTCTACAGGAGAAACATGTTTTTCTTAATTTAACCCATTAATTTCTCCCCCACGTGAGATTTGGTGAGATTTTGCGCGACCCTCTAAATGCCTCACGTAATTTATGGACGCCCCCTTAGTGTGGCGTAAAAAATATTATATCCCGTATTTACAAGGCACTCTGTCTATCCTACACCGAAAGTGGCTTGGAATCTAGTTTCTTAGTTTTGACATTGAATCAAATCCAGTGCCGAACTAAACTGCCTTGAGATACCAAACCAAGGTAAGTGGTATTGCTTTTACATACTGGTCCTAGCTCTTACTCACGACTTAAATACTAAAAGAATACCTACATAAGTACTTACTAATCCACCAAGCCATAGTAGAAAGATGGATAATAGGTTATCTTCATAGAAACGCACCGCGCGCGGTTTGTATGTGTGCGCCATGCGTCGCGCACGCACACCCAAACATCACATGCATTGTTTCGCACTGATAACCGGGTTTAGTTTTGGTTTGAGTGTGCGTGCGCGACGCATAGATACGCATGGCGCACACATACAAGCCGCGCGCGGTGCGTTTCTATGAACATAACTTACTACCCATCTTTCTACTATGACCAAGCCAACTTGGCGAATGGGTATAAAAGGGTATAAATATCAAATGATAATAAGTCAATGATTCCGCGGTCCTTCCACCACGTAGGAGCTACTGCCACAGGAGTGCCCAGGCATTGGCCCAGGCTCACTACGCTGTGGACATTGGATCATTTGATATTTATACCCGAGTGCCTAGTTGGCTTGGTGGAGTAGTAGAAATAAGTATACCACGGGGAGTGTTCTAATGAACTGTTTAGTTTGGTGCCACCGTCATTTTTCCCACCACCCTTGACGCTTGGGAGATTTTACCCACACCATCAGGGTTCCGAATCTCTTATAGAGTTCTGGATTCCTGGTATCCGAATAATATAGTACATCGCACACGTAGCCTGCAACTGCGAAAGCCTGCAAAAGCGACTGTAGCCTAGGGGTGAACAGGTTGGGCTTGCAATCAGATGGTCCCAGGTTCGATCCCCGGTGGGGCATGCACCAATGGATGAATTTTCATCTATGTGCATAATTTACAGTTCGCTGACGGTGAGGGAAAACATCGCGAGGAAACCTACCTATCCCTCGGGATCAGGTAATAGTCAGTTCCTGTATACACGGCGACAAGGTTCACCACCTGTCACGTTGGGTTCTGACTATCAGGTGAAACGTGGGCTTTGAGTTGGTTAATACCTCCGAAATGTGGTGGTGTATGGCCACTCAAGCCTCTGACTACCCCCTAATGGGGATAAAAGTCGTGACGTTACATCGCGCACGTGCCAGTTGTGGTTTTTCAGACGGCAGTTTATAGGGCCCTAAAAGGTCGCCACCGCGTCTGCTCCCATTGATGTAATATTTTAGAAGATATGTTACCTCTGTACATCGCAATCAGCGCACTACTGCAGCGATATTTACACATCTGTTTAGAACTCGCAATTCAACAAATAACTTATGCATTTTGATGCATGTTATTTACCAGCAAATGAGCTGTATTGTCAATACTGGCATGTTTTCGTCATTATTTTCCGAGAACGACTGAGTCGTATGTGTCCATATGGGCTCCGTAGGGCGTAGGGCGTACTCTTTGAACACCTAAGTCACTGTTACTATCAGGAATATACAAACAGAACGAATATTATATTGAACGAAATCTACTTCAGCAAATGAGGTTGGGATCGTCAAATAAAACCTAAGTAGTTAAGTAACGAAGTCAGGGTCGCGAAGATGGCTTTGTCTCATACTCTGGCGTTCTGCCAGCTGATCTTGGCAGGGTACACAATCGCTGACTCATCGCATTTACAGCTATCGTATATGTACCTAAGGGCCCCCGCAAACACGCTACTTTTAGCAACGGCGATCGACTATTTAGTCGCTTTTTTACACGACTGCCCAAAAAAAGGAGTGTATATGTGTTTAGGGTTCATATATGTTTGTTTGTGTGTATGTATGTGAGATTCTTTAGTCCACCATAACTTATTAATGCCTGAACGAATTTTGATGTATGAGGTATCGTTAGAAGCCTTACATCATTCCGGATAACACTGGGTATATATTTTTGAAAAAAAAACAATATGGCGGCATTATGGCTCAATTTTCAAATGTGAAAAAAAAATTTTTCTTCTATTATTACAATATGGGTATCAAATTGAAGGCCTTGATGAGCACATTCCAAAAATGTAGAAATTATAGGCATTATTTAACATAGGAAGAGTGTACATGCAAAACACATTTCACACACATTTCATTTTTGGCTGCTGTCACTAAAATGCATATAATAAAAATAAATAATTTAAAAAATTAAACACGACTGCCCTGCCAAAAAATGAACTAATAAAAAGTATTAAACAAGTGTAGTGTCATTGCAGTCGGGGGCCCTCTTAGATTAAATATGTTCCTCAGAACGGTCCCCCGACTGCAATGACACTGCACTTGTTTAATACTTTTTATTAGTTCATTTTTTGGCAGGGCAGTCGTGTTTTAATTTTTTAGAAGCTAAATGCAGCAACTAGTCGCAATTGCAATTGTTTGCAAGTGCGATTTTGATACTGCGACCGAACGCAGAGAGTCGCCAAAACGCGATGCAGTCGCAAAATCGCCGATCGCCGATGCAAGATGTCTGCGGTGGCCCTAAATTATGTTTTCGGACTTTTGACACATCCTTTTTTGATAGAACTGAGGTGACAAACAAGCGTACGGCCCGCCTGATGTTAAGCAGTTACCGTAGCCTAGAGATGCTTGCAATACCAAAGGCATTGCTCGCACTTTGCCGACCTGAAGGGGAGAGGCGTCCATAAATTACGTGAGGCGATTTTGTTGATTTTTCGACCCCCCCCCTCCTCCCTTGGTGAGATTTCGTGAGATTTTGCTCGACCCCCTCCCCCCTAAATGCCTCACGTAATTTATGGACGCCATCCTACCCCGGTCGAGCCAGCCCATATAATACGCTTGGTAGCCTGACCTTCAATGATGATTGTAAAGTTGAGCGAATGGGTTAGCAAATAAAGCTTATAATTGCACGTGCGGCGCGGGCGGCGCTTAGCTAGCTAGGTTATCGCGGTCAGACACGAGCCAGACGGGTTTGAGAGATTTGTTCTAGTAGGGTTGGCAGGCAGTAAAAAAAAACAAACACCATCCATATCACTACATATTATAAAACAAAGTCCTCCGCTGCGTCTGTCTGTTCGCGATAAACTCAAACACTACTGCACCGATTTTCATGCTGTTTTCACCAATGGATAGAGTGGTTCTTAAGGAAGGTTTAAGTATATAATTTGTCAAGTTTTTGTATACATTGGCTATTATTTTTATAAAAAAATAAAAACCGACTTCAAAAAAACCTGGAGCACTAAAAAGCCTGAAATAATATTTCTATTACCACCACTGCCTACCCCTTCGGCAAAATCCGGCGTGATGATGTGTTATCGAGTATTTGGGGTCGGTGCCAATCTATCTTCTTACTTTTATATTAGGTAGACTCGGCATACCAAGATTGGCACCGACTCCAAATACTCGATAACACATCATCACGCCTGATTTTGCCGAAGGGGTAGGCAGTGGTGGTAATAGAAATATTATTTCAGGCTTTTTAGTGCTCCAGGTTTTTTTGAAGTCGGTTTTTATTTTTTTATAAAATAATTTTATTTCATGATTTTTAGTGGCGCCATGCAAACTTTATCACCCCAAATGACCCCTTTGGGGGGTGACTTTTCCAAGATTCCAAAACAAAAGTTTCTTAATTTATTATATGGAGTATACATACTAAGTTTCAAGTCAATCGGACACAAATATATTTTTCTACTGTACCCCTAGTTTTCCCCTTTGGGGGTAGATTTCCGAAATGATTTTTTTACGGGACCAAAACGACTTAGTCACCTACCAAATAACAGTTTAAAAAGAAAAATTGGTTCATAAACGTTAGAGATAGACGGTAACTCTCCATACAAACTTCAACACCTCGTTTTACCCCTTGGGGGGGGGGGATTTTTCTAAAATCCTGAAACATGAGTTTCATTATTTGTTATGCAAAATATACATATTAAGTTTCAAGTCAATCGGACAAAAAAAATTTTTTCAGACGACCTTCACCCCCCCTAATTACCCCCTTAGGGCTTGATTCTAGGAATTATTTTTTTATGGGACCAACTTGGAGCTACGATCTACCGAACTGCAAAAGAATTTTTCAAATCGGTTCATAAATGCCGGAGAAATCGGTGAACATAAATAAAAAAAAAAAAAAAAAAAAAAAAAAAAAAAAAAAAAACATACATACAGCCGAACATAGAACCTCCTCCTTTTTTGAAGTCGGTTAAAAATATAATGATTGTCTTGTCTGGGAGCTTCCAACGAAAACGAGCAGACATCCACGCGGGCGAAGCCGCGGGCATCAGCTAGTTGTTATAATAAAAAATATCGCCAAAAACGCATTTTTTATCAACGCTTTGTTAATAGTAACCGACTATGAACTGAGGGAGATCCCAGTTACACCCAGACTAAAGCGCTTAGCAAAAAAATCTAACCAAAAGTAGGACGATTGGATATTAAATTCGTGACTGACCGATGCAGTTAGCCAAACAACTTACTCTTGAATCCCTGAACTAAGCAGGCATCCATGAATTATTAGGGAGGTATTTAAATTACTTCAACTGCTTACATGTTACGTGGAGAGTCCGTTGCCAAAAAGAATAAGCAGTTTCTATTAGATGGTTCATGCTATTTATTCCTTTAGTCGCCTTTAACATCCAGCACAGAAAGACGAGATGATTATACCTCCCACACATTGTGTTTTATGCAAAAAAAAAATTAGATTTTCGATTTTGACAACCCTAACTCTTATAACGTCTAAATTCTAAAATATTGTTTAGACTGTCCCACATCCCGCTATCTGAATTTAAACATTACCGCCTTTTACCACAGCTCAATTTCGATTGTGTGATTGCAATGTATGGTTTGAATTTTTCATGGAATTTAAAACCAGAACACCCACGATGTAATTTGCAGTGGTTTTAATGGTGTTTGTTTCCATGAAATCGATTGTGGAAGTATCGACTGTCGTATCGATTCGGTGATCGATAGTTGCATAACTTGTTGATCAACTTGTAAGCAGGACCCGATAAACAATTAAAATCGCCCACAAAATTATAAATTAAATTATTTTGTTGCGTTGCGGGTCCTGGTAATTTTGATTCGGATTTTATTCTCCAAAAAGCTCATAACCCGAATGTCATCTCGACCTGTCGCGAACTATACCTACACTGAGAAAAAAAAATACGACAAAAAAATGGTTTTTGTAGTTCCTAGTAGTCTTTTTAGTATGTTTTACTAAACGTTTTGTATTTACGGTAATTTTTTTATAATTTTTTCTCAGTGTATGTATGCACATTGTCACAGAAACATTGTACGTTTGTCGTCGTCCAGTGCAAGCCCTTAGTATGAAATAAATATCGCCAGACTTACAATGCCAGTTTACAATGGTTTTAAAAAGCATTTCTAGGAACAAAGGTGATTTGTAACGCCAGTGTTAGTCCATCATAACTTGATATTTTGGGGGTAACTGTAACAATTGTGGCAAGCGCACTTTAGTAGGAGGAACTGCTTGCGGAAGTCTTCGATTTCGATGGTGGAAGTCAACTCCTGCGAGCTTTGTTGCTGATCTAAACTTAGCCAAGAGTAAAAGACCCGGGACCTCATCATCATCATCATCTCAGCCGAAAGACGTCCACTGCTGGACATAGGCTTCCACAAGATTCGCCACAATGACCGGTCTTGCGTTGACCGCATCCAGCGGATTCACATCGATTTATTAGCGATTCATTCAGATATTTTTACCCGACTACGGCGGAGGGTTATGGTATTGACCAGTTTATATGTATGTATGTATGTGCATCTGTTCCCACCTAACTTCCAAACGACTTGTCGTAATTTGACAAATGAGGTATCGTTAGAAGCGGCTTAATGGCGCGCTGGTTATAGGCTATGTGACCTCACATAAAATTGCATATGGCGCCCTCTAGAGGACATAATGTCATGAATTAAAAAAAATACATTTTTTAATGAAACCGTGTGGGGTATCAAATGAAAGAGCTTAATGAGCACATTTCAAATATATTGTTACCTATAACTCCAAAATAATTAAATAAAAAGTAAGTTTAAAAACTAAAACCCGACTACTGAAAAATCGCGCTCTAAAAAGTATGAAACAAGAAAATAATCTTATCTGGAGGATAGCCGTGGTCCGTGTAGGTCCTTTAGGGCAAAACGGCATATGACCACGGACCACGCCTATCCTCCAGATAAGAATATTTTCTTGTTTCATACTTTTTAGAGCGCAATTTTTCAGTAGTCGGGTTTTAGTTTTTATTTTACACTAGCTGTGCCCGCGACTCCGTCCGCGTCCAGTCGGTGAAGCCCTTAAATATAATTTTGTCTAATCTGTATTACGTCAGTCTGCATCAGTCTGAGTTCGTCCGTCCGTGGCTGTCTATCTGTACCAGTCTATACCAGTAAGGTGGTAGAGTCTGACCAGTAAGGTGGAGATCGGCATTCAAGTAGCTAATTTACCTTCGTTTTGTATGATGAGGGAGAGAGCCGGAAGCGCAACCCAGCCACCTATCCGTTAGAGTCTATTAGAGTCCGGAGTTTATCGTCTAAGTCAATAGTCAAAGCGTTTATTTTGTTTAGGCCTAGGGGGGCACTTACAAATAGTAATTTTACATGTTTTCCTTAAATTCTACCGCCGGATCGGAAACGCGACCTCGCCTGAGAAGTTTCTACTTGATACCCACATTGCTCATTCAAAGTTAGCAGATCCTCCAGATTTATGGTTTAAGCAGGCAGTTACCCAGCAGCATCATTCCTGAGGGGTTGGAGTTCAGAGTCCAATGTCTATGTTTCTATTACTACTTAATTCAAAATTAGCAGGTCCTATAGACTTAGTTCTTAGGTAGGTAGCTTCCCTACGGCATTAGTACTGTGGAGATGAATTCCAGAGTTAACGTCTAAGATTCCGCGTGATACAAAGACCCGCTTAATGTTTTTTTATACGTAATTAGGAATAAAAAAACTGAATTTCTTGAAGCAAGGAAGATATTAAGTTT
This sequence comes from Drymonia ruficornis, assembly GCA_947859195.1. Classification (NCBI taxonomy): domain Eukaryota; kingdom Metazoa; phylum Arthropoda; class Insecta; order Lepidoptera; family Notodontidae; genus Drymonia; species Drymonia ruficornis. The sequence continues at coordinate 721,123 of OX401930.1, read as the reverse complement.
TGCCATGTGGTGCAAGGCAGGCATTGTCTGATTTAAGTATAGCGACATCTAGTTAAGAAAAACTAAACGTAAGATTGTAGAACGCAGCAATAACATATTTATTATTATTATTAAAATTAAGATTATCTAGTCCAAATAGTGTCGGATCACACACAACGTAGGGCTCCGTAGGGCTCCGCTCTAAATAGACGTATTTCAATAACTTAAACTTATTTTTGGCTAGAATTTCTGTGTGGTCATAATAATTTACAACCTAATATTTTAGAAAAAAATATCCTTGATGTTAAGTTGGACTATTAGTCATATCCATGCCAAATTTCATTGAAATCAATCCATTGGATTCGAAGTTGTGCGTGTTCGAATATTTACGTAGATTTTGAATGTTTTGTGGCCACCCTAAACTTTACCGAAAAAAAAATGCTAGATGTTAAGTTAGACTATTAGTCATATCCATGTCAAATTTCATTGAAATCAATCCATTGGATTCGAAGTTGTGCGCGTTCGAATATTTAGGTCGTTTTTTTAATGTTTTGAATGTTCTGTGGCAGCCCTAACCATTCTCGAAAACAAAAATATCCAAGATGTTAAGTTGAATTATTATTGATATGCACGCCAAATTTCATTGAAATCAATCTGGTGGATTCGAAGTTGGTCGCGTTCGAATATTTAGATAGTTTTTTAAATTTTCTGTGACAACCCTAAAAATTCTAAAACGTGTTAATGTCTTTTGTTTGAATAAGCTATGTAACACAAAACTAAGTAATTTTTAATATTTAGTTTTGCAAATGTTCTATGGCAACCCTAAACATTTTCGAAAAAATAAATATGCTAGATGTTAAGTTGGACTATAAGCCATATCCATACCAAATTTCATTGAAATTAATCCGGTGGATTCAAAGTTGTGCTCTTTCAAACATTTAGAATTTTTAATAAGTTTTTTGAATTTTCTGTGGCAACCCTAAACATTTTCGAAAAAAAAGTATCCTAGATGTTAAGTTAGACTATTAGTCATATCCATGCCAAATTTCATTGAAATCCATCCGGTGGATTCGAAGTTGTGCTCTTTCGAAAATCTGAGCAAACATACAAACATACAAACATACACACAGACAAAAATTCTAAAAATGATAAAAATGAATTCTGCTGGTCCATCTAAGTCCCCCCCACTATTTTGTTTCCAAATATTTCGAATGTACAGACGCGACCAATTTTACATTCTTATTATATGTATAGATTATTAATTCGGCGGCATGTTTCCCCAGATATTATAGGCATTTAAGCGGAAATAATTTTAAGGGGGAAAACCATTGTAATATTATTAATAATGATATAGTATTGTTAGGTATTTTATTGTTACCCGTTAGTAGCCAATTAATCGTTATGACGTCATTGTATAATCGATACAATTTTGATTTAATCTTTATCGTGCATTCTTGACAATAATGTCTATAAGATAGATAATTCAAGGTTATGACACCTTAATGCGTTATCTGACGTCCAATAATTAATTATCTTCCTAACATTCTCATGTATTTTCATCGGTTCAAAACATTAGTACTCCACCAAGCCAACTAGACACACGGGTATAAATATCAAATGATAATAAGTCAACGATTCGGCGGTCCTTCTGCCACGTAGTGGGAGCTACTGCCACAAGATTGCCCAGGCATTGGCCCAGGCTCACTACGTTGTGGACGGACCGCGGAATCATTGTCTTATTATCATTTGATATTTATACCCGAGTGTCTAGTTGGCTTGGTAGAGTAGTACTTGAAAATGTTCTTAAAGTTTTATTACAAAGACATTAGGTACTAAGAAGAGTCATACGTGACTGTGGAAAAAAAATTGTCCTAAACAGAGTCCACGACAGAACGAATCAGTCGCTTGCGGAAAATAACGTTGTAAACATGTTGGTATTGCCCATGGACCAGTTACTAAGGGGACTGGCCCTAAGCAAGTCGGCCGAGTGGTCGGCCTAGTACTAACATCGACATAAAACGAAGCGAGTAGTTCAACTATTTACCGGTAAATAGTAAAATGAAAATGAAAAAACAATGACCACGTTTTTTTTTCATACAAATATCTAATAAGGGCACCTCTTTCTTTAGTCTTTACTCTGTGGTATTGCCAATATGGCTAATCTGCTAGTGAATAATACGCATCAATTAAAATTTGAAAACTGCTACATTTTTTTTTTTACATAGTAAATGAGCATGTAGCACTTTTTTCCTGCTTAAAATTGAAAGATTATTATTATTTATTATTTATTTATTTATTAAACAAAAAAAAAAAAAAAAAAAAACAAAAGATGGGTTTCAATAAATACGGTGATATTTTCAATATTTTTACTCCACTCGTCTAAGAGGAGATAGCCTCCAAACATGCCTCGTTAGGTGCCTGTACCGGCTTAAAGTGGATTGGCGAATTGCGAGTGATAACAGGGGGCTTACCACCACCTCTTATAGCAGTTTTGTTTTAACGTTTCAGCGGCCATTTGTGCAATGACGTTTCTTATTGTCATGACAATAAGGTACGTCATTGCACAAAAAGTCACTGAAACGTTAAAACGCTCCTATAATTGAATCGCGATAAGAGGTTGTGGTAAGCCCCCTGATGTGTGAATTTCGCTGTATGTAGTGGTGCGCTGAGCACAAGTTTGTGATTGCAATGTTAGGAGGTAAAAAAAATGTAATGTAACGTCACGACTTTTATCCCCATTCGGGGGTAGTCAGAGGCTTGAGTGGCCATAAACCACCACATTGTGGAGGTATTAAACTACTCAAAGCCCACGTTACACCAGATAGTCAGAACCCAACGTGACAGGTGGTGAACCTTGTCGCCGTGTATACAGGAACTGACTATTACCTAATCCCGAGGGATAGGTAGGTTTCCTCACGATGTTTTCCCTCACCGTGTTAGGAGGTACCCTTTGAGAAATGATGATGTAGAGAGAGATGATGTGGTGACTAAGATTGAGAAGAGTACTCTAAGATGGTTGGCCATGTAGAGAGGATGAGTGAAAGTCGACTGACGATAGAGATATACGGAGCGAAAGTGGATGCGTCGGAAGAGGGCGCCCAAGGAGAACTTTTCACGACCAGATTAATGGTCTCTTCCAGAAAGGTCAAGTACGTAGCACCCTCAACCGACGGCAGTGCATGAGAAGATGTATGAATTTGGATGAAGCAAAATAGGTGTGTCAAAATCGTAGCATGTGGCAATCAATAGTCTCTGCCTACCACCGTGGGATACAGGCGTGAGTAATATCTAAATATATAAGAATCAAAGTCCTGATTGACTGACTGACTGACTGACTGACTGACAGACAACGCACAGCCTAAACCGCTGATCGTAGAGACTTGAAATTTGGAGGGTGGGTTTGTCTTGATGTGTAGAGGTGTACTAAGAAAGGGTTTTTTGAAATTCAACCCCTAAGGGGGTAAAATAAGGGATGAAAGTTTGTATGGAAGTTCGTCATTTTTGAAGTTAGAATTATGAAAATTGCTGATTAGGTGTCTTTTGAAAAATAAAAATATATGGGTTTCAGGGTTTTTGAAAATTCGACCCCTAAGGGGGTAAAATAGGGGATAAAAGTTTGTATGGAAGTTCCGTCATTTTTGAAGTTAGAATTACTTAAATTGGTGATTAGGTGTATTATCAAAAATAAAAAAGAGTAATTTCAGGGTTTTTGAAAATTCAACCCCTAAGGGGGTAAAATAGGGGAATGAGAGTTTGTGTTTAGATTTCTTTCGTGTTTTTGGAAATTCAACCCCTAAGGGGTGAAATGTGGAGTGAAAGTTTGTATAGGGGTGGTCGAGTTTTGTTATTTTGACGGGAAAGGGGAAAACGGGGTCAAGGGATGTTTTAATAAGTCATCCATATCTCGATATTGGTTATGATTGCTTATTTGAATTGATCAGACTGGGGTTTCAGCGTTTTTAATATTTTGAAGGAAAAGGGGAGAGCGGGGTCAGCGAATTTTTAGTCATCCATATCTCGAAATTGGTTATGATTGTTCATTTTAAATAATCAGACTGGGGTTTCAGCGTTTTTAATATTTTGAAGGAAAAGGGGAGAGCGGGGTCAGCGAATGTTTAGTCATCCATATCTCGAAATTGGTTATGATTGTTCATTTTAAATAATCAGACTGGGGTTTCAGCGTTTTTAATATTTTGAAGGAAAAGGGGAGAGCGGGGTCAGCGAATGTTTAGTCATCCATATCTCGAAATTGGTTATGACTGTTCATTTTAAATAATCAGACTGGGGTTTCAGCGTTTTTAATATTTTGAAGGAAAACGGGAGAGCGGGGTCAGCGAATTTTTAGTCATCCATATCTCGAAATTGGTTATGATTGTTCATTTTAAATAATCAAACTGGGGTTTCGGCGTTTTTAATATTTTGAAGGAAAAGGGGAGAGCGGGGTCAGCGAATGTTTAGTCATCCATATCTCGAAATTGGTTATGATTGTTTATTTTAAATAATCAGACTGGGGTTTCAGCGTTTTTAATATTTTGAAGGAAAAGGGGAGAGCGGGGTCAGCGAATGTTTAGTCATCCATATCTCGAAGTTGGTTATGATTGTTCATTTTAAATAATCAAACTGGGGTTTCGGCGTTTTTAATATTTTGAAAGAAAGGGGGAGAGCGGGGTCAGCGAATTTTTAGTCATCCATATCTCGAAATTGGTTATGATTGTTCATTTTAAATAATCAGACTGGGGTTTCAGCGTTTTTAATATTTTGAAGGAAAAGAGGAGAGCGGGGTCAGCGAATGTTTAGTCATCCATATCTCGAAATTGGTTATGATTGTTCATTTTAAATAATCAGACTGGGGTTTCAGCGTTTTTAATATTTTGAAGGAAAAGGGGAGAGCGGGGTCAGCGAATGTTTAGTCATCCATATCTCGAGATTGGTTATGATTATTCATTTTAAATAATTGGGGTATAAGCTGAGCTGAATATGGTAGGTACTACTTCAGTTTGATCCCATAAAAAATCATTTCGTAAATCAACACCCAAAAGGGGGAAACTAAAGGCAGAAAAGTACGGCAGAAAAATATGTTAATACCCGATTGACTTGAAACTAAGTATGCATAGGGTAGGTGAGGGAGGAAGGGGAAGACGTAAGGTAGGGGGAAGTGGAAGGGGGAGGGGAAAGGGAAAGGGAAATGGAGGGGGAGGGAGCAGAAGGAAGAGAGGGGAGGAAAAGGGGTGGAGAAGGGGAGGGGGATTTGGGATTTTGGCTCTATATACCTACCAAAACACGCATTCACCGAATTAGGTACCGTGATAAAGTTTGTATGGCTCCAATAAAAATCGTGAAATAAAATTATATTTATAAAAAAGCAAATACTGACTTAAAAAACCCTGGCTCACTAAAAAGTACTAAAAAGTCTTAAGTCTTAAGCGACTGTAGCCTAGGGGTGAACAGCTTGGGCTTGCAATCAGAAGGTCCCAGGTTCGATCCCCGGTGGGGCATGCACCAATGGATGAATTTTCATCTATGTGCATAATTTACAGCTCGCTGACGGTGAGGGAAAACATCGCGAGGAAACCTACCTATCCCTCGGGATCAGGTAATAGTTAGTTCCTGTATACACGGCGACAAGGTTCACCACCTGTCACGTTGGGTTCTGACTATCAGGTGAAACGTGGGCTTTGAGTTGGTTAATACCTCCGAAATGTGGTGGTGTATGGCCACTCAAGCCTCTGACTACCCCCGAATGGGGATAAAAGTCGTGACGTTATAAAAAAAAAAAAAAAAAAAAAGTCTTAAGTCACTTGCCCGGTTTTTTTTTATTTTGAAGTCTACGCGGACGAAGTCGCGGGCAAAAGCTAGTGTATGTATATCTGTTAAAAAAATACATTAAAGCGCATGCTATAGATCGAGCGTTTCTAGCATATTGTGATAAGTGGTCAGTGGACCACAATTTTCGTGACCAATTAATCCAATAGAGAATGGGTTGATGTTATAAATAAGCATAATAATTATAATGGTGGCGTGTTACCAACCAATTACATTTAGTTTAAGTAGGTATGCTCACATAATTCAAATGGTCCCATGAATTTCTGTAATAGGGAAATATACTAACAGTAAATATACTACTCAGGTACCTACATGAAAACCTTGATATAATTGTTATTTTTTACATGACTGCCCTAAAAAAGGAGTGTATATGTGTTTAGGGTTCATGTATGTTTGTTTGTTTGTATGTATGTATGTGAGATTCTTTATTCCACCATAACTTATTAATGCCTGAACGGATTTGGATGTATGGGGTTTCGTTAGAATCCTTACATCATTCCGGGTAAAACTGGGTATAATTTTTTTGAAAAAAATCAATATGGCGGCATTGTGACTCTAATTTCATGTGAAAAAAGATTTTTTTTCTTCTCTTATTACAATATGGGTATCAAATGGAAGGCCTTGATGAGCACATTCCAAAAATGTAGAAATTATAGGCATCATTTAACATAGGTAGAGTGTACATGCAAAACAAACATTTAATTTTTAGCTGCTGTCACTAAAATGCATAAAATAAAAATAAATAATTTAAAAAATGAAAAACACGACTGCCTTGCATAAAAACGAACTAAAAAGTATAAAACAAGTGCAGTGTCATTGCAGTCGGGGGCCCTCTTAGATTGAATATGTTCCACAGAACGGTCCCCCGACTGCAATGACACTGCACTTGTTTTATACTTTTTAGTTCGTTTTTATGCAGGGCAGTCGTGTTTTTATTTTTTTTAATTATTTATTTTTTTATCACAAATAACATTATAGGTACTTAGTAAACAGAAATTTTGGTGATTTCTCTAATGGTGAGACGTCGTGAGATTTGGCTCGACCCCCCCTAATTTCACGTGAGATTTTTCAAATGCCATATTTTACTGGAGAAACATGTGTTACTTAATTGAACCCAGTTTTCTCGCTATTTTAATTTCACATACTTAGTATCTGTTAGGTTGAAATCAACATATTATTTTCAACTTGTATTTTATTGCGAGTACTTTGCCCACATAACATGCATAGGTACAATGATTCATATTATTTTAATACGGGTATTTCCCCCGGAGATATCATTGCCGTAGGTACCTATACCCTGTAAAAATATAAGTACTGACGTATTACCATAAATATTGGGGAAAGCGATGGGCGGAAATTGTATTTTTCAAATTATTATTATCGTATTGATTTCCAGAAATTCTATAGGTTGCCAAAATGACCAAAACTATGTCCCCTATAACACCCTCTTAAGGAACGAATTTACAAAAACGCCGATACAACTAACACACAAACACTAATTACTAGAGATCGGAGTAGGTAGATTGATTTTTCGTACTTGCGCCATGAGGTCAGAACATGGACGTGTCATTTTTCCGGAATTACCGGAAATGGAACTGGGATGTCAAAACATTTCGTAAACAATATATAAAAATGAAAAACGTTTAAGTAAGCAAATTACATCATTTATTGTTGTTTATTTTTAATCTTCATCGGTTACAATTTGTACATCCTGATTATGTCTCTACAATATGTTAAAAAAACCCTGTCCGACCCGAAAACGTATTGTTGGGTATCGAGATTAGATTCCATTTTTGTAAAATAAAACTTTTTTTTTTATATTTTTTTTTTAATTTTTCAATTTTTTTTTTTCATTTTTTTGGCATAGTATGTGTCCCACTGCTGGGCAAAGGCCTTCCATATTTTTTTGTAATACAAATACCCCGATAACATAATTTTTTTTTTCATAAAATGACGTCATCACATACTTTGTGGTCTGAGGTGACGCCACACGATCTAACATAATTACTTCCGGTAACGGTGTTGTCATATTTTTAAAATTAGCTACATTATGTGGGAAAAAGGCAAAAAAAATGGCACTTTAAATGTTCATTAATATGTTTACTATCATGTTTTTTTTTTTTATTATTTTATTTGGTCATGTGATTGGGGAACCTAATTACCGGTTTCGGCTCGGACAGGGTTTTCTTAACATGTTGTATACAATTAAAATAAATGACCGTAAGTTTTTCAATGTTTTTTATTTTCAATCTATTTCTTTTGACGTCTAAAATCCATTTATAAGTAGAAAATGATCGTTCAACATCTGTAGAAGTCTGAGTCTTATCCATATTAACATATACGTTTGACGTCAATAACCTTAAATCAATCTACCTACTCCGATCTCTGCTAATTACGCATGCGGTGTTTACCTTTAAGTAATTGTTGCATTTTTAACCGACTTTAAAAAAGGAGGAGGTTCTATGTTCGGCTGCATGTAGGTTTTTTTTATATTTTTTGTTCTTACTGTTTCCTTGTATATTGATTGTATGACGTATTTAGTGCTAACAATTGTTGGTAAACTAAATAAATAATAATTTATAACTTAAAAATTTACGTACATCGATACAAACTTTCATCCCATATTTTAAACCCAAGGGGGATGAATTTTTAAAACTTTTTTGTGACTCATCTTCGCTATAAGGTACTCCTGTGCAAAATTTAATGTATCTCACCCATCGGATCAGGCAGTATTATCTGTCAGTGAGCCCGAAGAACTGATGGCCGATGGGGCAGAAAGGTTCTTGAGTGGCGACCACGTGCCGGAAGACGCAGCTAGGGTAGGCCCTACAAGGTGGACCAACGACCTGGTGAAGGTCGCGGGAAACCGCTGGATGCAAGTGGCACAGGACCCGTCGTTGTGGGACACCTTGGCCTATGTCCAACAGTGGACGTCTTTTGGCTGAAATGATGATGCTGATGAGTGATTTAATCCTCAATGTAAAATGCTCAAGAATCAATAAATATAAATAAAATGTAACGTCACGACTTTTATCCCCATTCGGAGGTAGTCAGAGGTTTTGAGTGGCCATACACCACCACATTGTGGAGGTATTAACCAACTCAAAGCCCACGTTTCACCTGATAGTCAGAACCCAACGTGACAGGTGGTGAACCTTGTCGCCGTGTATACAGGAACTGACTATTACCTAATCCCGAGGAATAGGTAGGTTTCCTCACGATGTTTTCCCTCACCGTCAGCGAACTGTAAATTATGCACATAGATGAAAATTCATCCATTGGTGCATGCCCCACCGGGGATCAAATATCAATATTAATATAATCAATATAATATAATCAATATTATACCATAAATCATTCTAACAACACTTCACCTTCTAAAGTACAGCAAAAAATTGTCAAGTAGTACTCATGTTTCAACAGCCTTAGATTCGAACCTTGAATGACGCGGCAAGGTCGCAAAAAAGTTATCAGCAAAAAAAGTTGAAAAAAACTTGCCAAGTTCAAGTTGGTACGGGCCATAGATAATAGTATTTTTTAAATCTATAAACTCTTTGGTAGGGACGTAATACTTTTTTTTTATAGGACTGCGGTGGCAAAAAAGCGTACGGCCCGCGTGATGTTAAGCAGTTACCGTAGCCTATAGATGCTTACAATACCAAAGGCATTGCTCGCACATTGCCGACCTGAAGGGGAGTGGGATGGAGGGAGGGGAGGGGCGGTGGGCTTTCGGCTCTCTCACTCATCGTACGAAACGCAGCTGTAATAGCTGCTTTACGCTGATCTTCTGTGAGAGGGTGGTACTACCCCGGCGGAGCCAGCCCGTTTATGAGCTGCAGTCAATTGGCTACAGCTTAGCTCTACCACCTTGATACTTATTTGTTGTATGTCGTAAAATAATCAACGATCAAAGTATGCGGCTCTGTTACGTATTGCAACCGCCAAATTTATAGTTAGCCAGTTTACAATGGAATTACAAAGCATTTCTAGGAACAAAAGTGATTTGTAATGCCAGTGTAAGTCTATCATAACTTTCCATTTTAGGGGTTAGTGTTTTCGGAGTTCTATTTTCGTCGCAATATGTAGCAATGTCCATACAACAGATGTACATTTCAATGTAATCTAATCAGTCCATATATGAATGTACGTTATGAGTCGGCACGGACAGTAATATAAATTACACCATCACGCCTGTACTTTGAAGGGGTAGGCAGAGGTCTGTAACCAATATTACCGCTTAGGATTATAACGAAATGACCACGACTTACACATCAAATGTATGGTCCCAAACTAAGCAACGCTTTTGCTATGGCTACCGTACTATGGACTGGGACACCCAGACCAGGGATAATGCCGTTGCAGAAATTTGCCTCTGCTGGGAATCGAACCCGCAAGCACCCGATGCAGTAAGCCGAGCGGCCTACGCTCGAACCATGCACCAAGCGGTCATCTAATATCGTATAGGGCACCATAGGGCACTATAGGGTTGTTAGCAAGGTCTCTGGGTCATGTGACCAGGGGCCCTACCACCACCTCTTATAGCAGTATTGTTTTAATGTTAGCGACTTTTTGTGCAATGACGTTTCTTATTGTCATGACAATAAGGTACATCATTGCACAAAAAGTCGCTGAAACGTTAAAACGTTCCTATAATTGAATCGCGATAAGAGGTCGTGGTAAGCCCCCTGAAATAAATAAATTTTATTTTTCCCTACATCGGGTGATTCGATTCCCGCCAGAGGCAAATTTCGGAATCTGCCTTTTCGTAATTTGCCTTGGTCTGGGTGTCACTGGGATCGCCCCCAGTCCATTTTACGGTAGCCATAGTACAAGCGTTGCTTAGCTTGGGACCATACAGTTGGTGTGTTTGTCTGGCGATAATGATTTTTAACCCCCGACGAAAAACGAGGGGTGTTATAAGTTTGACGTGTGTATCTGTGTGTCTGTCTGTGGCATCATAGCGTCTGAACGGATGGACCGATTTGGATTTAGTTTTTTTTGTTTGAAAGGTGAGTTAATCGAGAGTGTTCTTAGCTATGTTTCAAGAAAATCTGCTCAGCCGTTTGAAGACCAACAGCTCTTTTCTAGTTGAAGAAAAGATATAAACAACTTCCACAGGTCTGATCGATACGAAATTTGAAATCCTGTCACTTGTCAATGATATTACAAAGTATGACAACCTTGACCTGATGCGCAGGCATCATCAGAAGAACTCCTCAACGGTGTATGGCATATACCTTGTGTTTGGGCTCATACGATGCGTTTTGACGAGCACATGCTAATACAAGCTGGGCAGTTAGTACACCGGTAATGTAAGTTTAAAAAGCATGTAATAAAAATTAAATTAAAAATTTAAAAAACCCCCGACAAAAAGAAATCCTCTAAAAAGAAAAAAATTATATCTGAATATTTTCACCCAAGCGTCGTCGTTGCGTCGGGGGACCGCTAAGTACGCCGGTCATGGTCATAATCTACAGGTTACTCTAAATGTAATGAACTTAGCGGTCCCCCGACGCAACGACGACGCTTGGGTGAAAATATTCAGATATTATTTTTTTCTTTTTAGAGGATTTCTTTTTGTCGGGGGTTTTTTAAATTTTTAATTATTTATCCACCATTGCAAGTAGGCAATAAACTACTAAAAGTATTCTATCATAAACACAGCACAGTGTCATAAATTCTAATAAAACGCAGTATCGCTAGTCTGCCGCCCATAATCGCCTAATTATCGCGTGTAAATCGTTATCAGATCAAACGCGCCGATATTGTGTGCTGGAGATAGCTGAGTTTCGGCAGAAGGGTGTGCTTTCCTTATGTATCATTTTAGAAGATATTAAGAATAAGAATAAATTTATTTAAAACAACTGTTACACGTACACAAATTACAGTAGTATACCCCATTTATTATAACATTAGAAATAAGAGGCTCGTAGAAGCAGGGATCCAAATCATTTTATTTCAAAGTCAAAACAACTTTTATTTAGAGTGGTTACATTAAAATTGTTTTCACATAACACAATGCTAAATACTTCGATAACCAAAATAAAAGTACTTTTTATACTATTATACTATGTTTTATTTATAATAACATCGTATCACACATTTTAAACTGACAACAAAAAATTAATGAAAAAATAAATGATGGTGAATGACTCAATGACAAACACTTAGAGAAATTTATTTACGTCAATTTCATAGACAACATAATCCGACAAAATTAGAAATCTGCCGTCATAACCTCTGAACGGATTAGGTAACATTTTAGATTTGTTAGGATTATAGTGGAACGAAACACATTCCCGGTATTGTTCACCCCTGCTTCTTTTAGGTTTTTAGCATTGACACTTAATTTTAAATTTGACTGAAATGATAATATTTAAATGAAAGACAAATTATTTAATAATATAAATAATTAAAATAATTACAGTTAGGTGTGACAAGCTGGTATATAAATAGATTATATTAAATTCGACGTCAATCATAACTGTAACATGTTATTTGTACTTTTGTTACAAAGTGGACACTAAAAATAACCTTTTTTAACTTCTGTCTAATGCTATAACAAATGGAGTATAGATATATAGCATGTAACTAATTCACAATAGCATGGACGTGTTACTGTGGAACCCAAACTAAGCAGATGCTTGTATCTTGGGAACCAGAGTATTGGCATAATTATGATACACATGACACATGATACATATGAAACCTAACATCGCCAGAGCAAGCTCATTTTTAAACCGACTTAAAAAAAGGAGGAGGTTTCTCAATGAATTACCGTAACGAATTTAGTCGAAACTGCAGATTTATAGAGCTAAGGATTCTATAACATACAGCGCAAAAATTTTTGGTCTACGACAAAAATTAACGAAGCTATACGACTAATCGCTAACTGGTTTCTTGACCGGGCCGCGCCGGCCGGCGCACTTGCTGTGACGTCACGCGGGCTGACACGCGCTCGGCTACCGCTAGGGTTCGGTTGTCTTGTTCGCGCGCAGCGTGTTTTAAGCCTCAAAATGAGTTTACAGGACGGTTTTCAACAAGCTAAGTCGGATAACCTGCCAAAAGTCGATACTTTTATGGTATTCGACTTCCTCAGCAATAATCTAAAATACACCAGCGCCGAGATACGTGGTTGGAAACTGAAAAGGTAAGTGTGTTGTTAACAATACTACTTATACAAACAAACCCATTATTTTACCACAAGGGAAGGTTCGGTGTATCTTAAGTGTAATAAGTACCTACCCAAAGTACTAGTAGATATACCTAGGAAGTAGGTATCCTGTCATGAATAGGTAGATTAGGTGTTTATCCTATTGACTATTATTTTTATTCCTGTTTATTTTTGACGACCGCTTGGCGCTGTGGTTAGAGCGTTTTGACCGCTCGGCTCACTGCATCGTGTGGTTGTGAGTTCGATTCCCGTGGAAGGCAAATTCCGGAAAAGGCCTTAACGTAATCTGCATTAGTCTGGTTGTCACTGGGATCGTCCCCAGTCCATTGTATTGTAGCCATAGTACAAGCGTTGCTTAGTTTGGAGTTGGTGTGTTGGTTGGCGATATTTATTATTCGTTCATAGGTACTACTACTACGTGTACTATTAACATTATATTAACATAATATTATATTACCCATCAACCTACCTAAGGAATAAAATGTAAGTAGAAGTTGTGTTTGAACCAGGCGCGCAGGCGTACGAACGAAAAACTTAACAGGGACGTACTCGGACATTATTAACTTTAAATGAAAAAAGCACTGTGAACGAATTAACTTCTTTTTGGTCTTTTTGGAATGAAGTTGATAGGTATTTTGTGTTATTATTATACTTATAGGTATTTTTGTTCGAAATTCCAACAGGTAATAGGTATACAGGGTGAATTTTTCAAGTGGGCGTGGATGGCCAAATCCGAAAGTATGAGGAATAGTGAAAAGTACTCGAAGGAGTCTCGAAGCCGATTTTGATGTAAACTAACACTGCTTCATTGGTTTTTCTAAACAAAAATATTTGTAGCCAGGAATCGAACAATTTTAACTATTAACTATTTAAACTATGTATATTATTTATTTTAAGTTACCTACCTATTAAACTTATACTGATTAATTTTTCAAAACATAATGTTGTGAAGATGACTGCGCTGCGAGTGTATATGAATAAAATATTGATCATCATTTCGAAATGACAGGTAATGTAGGTACGTATGTGTTTCGTATTAGCACTGGCTAAATACAATTTGGTTAGTTTTTGATTATTGTTTTTTTATGATTCAAATTTGGAATCGATCTCCGTGACCCGCAAGCATCTCACGCTTTTTTTCGCTCTCTCGTTTTAAAAAATATTGAATTTAAGATAGATTTCTCATCCCTCGTATCTATTTATTTGTATTTTTTGCGCCCTCTCGTTCTCCTCGTATTTGTGTAAGTTTATTGTGTTTTCGCCCCAAAGATTTCCCTTAGCTTCATCCCCCGTTAAGAACGTGTGCTGTAAGTGAAATCTACGAGTGCTGCGACCATCCCGAGTCCGTGAGTACCTCTATTCTCTGAAACCTCCATCCCAATTGATTAAGTTAGAAGGATTGCCGGTGAAACTTCAGAAATAAGGACGCCAGCAGCGTTAAGGGTTTTCTCAAAACCCGACCCCAATCGCAGTGCACCCTGTGTACTGCGCACCCTTTCAAACTGTCAGGGTGGACACAGTAACGATAGTTTGCATGGTCCTTCGTCCCAGGATCGTTCTTATTTTATCGAAAAATCTAAGTTTCCTTCTAATTTCATCAATTTCGTTCTGCAGAAACGCAATTTTTCCCGCCTCTCTTGAAAAAAAATCCTTGTTTGAATTTTGAACCCTATTGCATCATCTTCGTATAGCTTTTGGATATTATTCGCATGGAACCTCATTCATGTGAATATAATTTTATTGTGTTAATTTTGATATAAAGTTCGAAATTCAAATTACTTCATAAACTTTAAATGACGACTACGAGATTACAAGCGAAAACAATGGCGGACGAATTGTTACGTTCGAAGTTTAAATTTTGCAATTTATGTGATTCTCTTGTTAATTTAATCGAAATTAAAAACCCTCTACCATCCGATCTGTTACGAATTCAATGTGAATTAGATAGGTATAATGAAGTCGAGTCATTATATTATGATATTTTAGCCCAAGTCGCACAGCCCGCGACCGGTGTCTCATTGCCCATCTCCGAACAAGATTTGTGTACATTATTTAAAAGTTACGTAAATAATTATTATAATTTAAAACAAAAACACGGTACTCAGCCCTCCTCTTTGGCTAAACCTAATAAAGAAAATAGTTTTGATGGTGGTTTGAAACTTCCTCGTATTTCTCTGCCTACTTTCTCAGGCGATGACGTCACACAGTGGACAGGATTCTTAGAACTATTTTCCTCTCTTGTAATAAATAATGATAATTTAAATGATGTACAACGTTTGCATTTTTTACGCTCTTCTCTGAGCGGGGAAGCAGCGAATATTATTCAGCACTTGCCCTTATCTTCGGCCAATTTTCCCGTTGCTTGGAAATTACTCGAAGAACGATTTGATAATAAAAGACACATAGCTACTATGCACTATAGGCACATAGCTAACGCTTCCGTCAATAATACTTCCGTGAATTCTCTTATCAAATTTTTAGACATTATTGTAGATAATGTAAACGCGTTAAACGCATTAGATTTCCCTACAGATGAGTGGTCATTTTTATTGCTTAACATTGTTTTAGATAAATTGGATTCCGAATCCCGTCGGCAATTCGAGCTAAATAATGATAATCAAATCCCTACGTTTGATGATCTGATAACGTTTCTACGCAAACGATGCAATGCGCTCCAGGCAGCCGCTCCAAGTATCGTTGCACCTACACCATCCCACTCGACCTCGCCGCAGTCAGTGCGACCTCTCGCTCCCACGGCAGCTAAGCGCTCTCCGGTGCCCGGTAAACCACGGCAACAAGTAACTTTGTCTGTTACTAATTCCGCGCGTACATGCGTTTTATGTAAAAAGACGCACGTTCTATCGAAATGTCCGAAGTTTTATAAATTAGCACCCAATGAAAGATTGCATACGGTTAAAGAATTAAAATGTTGTATTAATTGTTTAGCCACAGATCACTATTTGAAAGACTGTAAATCAACTTTCTCTTGTAAAACTTGTTCCTCTAAAAAACATCATTCGATGTTACATTTTGATACTTATCCCGCTAGTAGTGCAGCACCCCAGGACGCGTCTCCGTCGCCTCCCGCGCCGATGAGTGACGGTTCGAATGCTGATAGCTCCTCCTCGAACACCACGTATGGTTCCGCTGCTACGCAGATCAGCTGTTATGCTACTTCGCGACCGAATATCGATTCCCAGATTTTATTGTCGACAGTTTTACTGAAGGTTCGCGACTCTCGTGGTCAGTTACACGACGCTCGGGCGTTAATTGATACGGGCAGTCAATATAGCTTCATTACAATCGATTTCGCGAAAACTTTAAATTTACCCAGGCGTAAAATAAGTACCACAGTACACGGTATCTCCGGTCTCGCGCTTCAACTCGAAGGCGGTGTCGTCGATCTCGATGTATCCCCGTACTCAGGTACACATAGATTACGAATGCAAGCTCAATGTATTCCTAATATAACAGGCAACATTCCCGCCGAACCTTTCCCGATTTCGTTGTGGCCTCATGTGGACAAACTCACGCTCGCTGATCCCACGTTTGGTATCCCGTCTCCCGTTTCTATGTTGTTAGGTGCCGATGTCTATCGTGACATTATTCTCGGTGGCCTAATAATCGGACCTCCCGGCACACCCGTCGCTCTCGAAACCATTTTCGGTTGGACACTCTTGGGTCACACTTTCGTACACCACAGGCGCTCGGCCTGTGTAAGTAACCTTGCTCGTCGCGACTGTTACTCATTCCACGCCAATTTTGATACCAGTCTCGATAATATCGTACAAAAATTTTGGTCATGCGAAGAGCCTCCATCCCGCGAAGTTCTTAACGCTGACGATAAAATATGCGAAAAAATGTTCTCTGATACAGTTTCCCGCGACGAACATGGTCGATATGTTGTTTCGCTTCCTTTTAAGGAATTTCCGCCCGACTTAGGCGATTCCCGCGAAGTCGCACTCAAACGTTTCGAATCCCTCGAACGTAAGTTTAATCGCGATCCCTTATATCGTGAAGCATATAATAAATTTATGTCGGACTATCTCCAGAACGGCTACATGTATCCCGCACCCGAGAACTCAACTCATGGTTACTATCTACCACATCATGCCGTGATCAGAGAGAGTAGTAGTACAACTCGTCTCCGAGTCGTTTTCGACGCGTCTTGTCGTAGTAGTAACGGTAGGTCATTAAATGACACCCTATTTTCAGGTCCGAAACTACATAAAGAAATATTTGATGTTTTATCTCTTTATCGTTTGAATGAGGTAGCCCTAGTCGCTGATATTAAACAAATGTTCTTAAATATTAACTTGAAACCCGAACATCAAGTTTACCAAAAAATATTGTTTCGGTTTAATACCAACGAGCCCATTCGTGATTATATTTTAACTACTGTGACATTCGGTCTCACTAGTTCTCCGTATCTCGCTATTCGTACGCTAAATGAATTGGCTAATACCTACTCAGATCGTTATAGTAACGCCTCCCGTGCGCTACTCGAAACTACGTTCGTCGATGACGTCACTTGCGGTGCCCGCGACGTTGACTCAGCTCGCGCGCTCGTAACCGAACTTAATACTCTGCTTGCTGGAGGCGGCTTCACGCTGCGCAAATGGTGTAGCAATCGGCCCGAGTGTTTGGACGGTATTCCCGCTGACCACAAGTTAAGTCTAGACGAGACGTTTTCTCCCGATAATACTTCCTTTTTTAAAGTATTAGGTTTACAATGGTGTCCGCGTAAAGATTCATTTTCGTACAAAATCAAAGATACGGAACTCGTTCCTACTAAACGCGGTATTCTCTCGGATTTAGCTCGTGTTTTCGACCCCTTAGGTTTTTTAACTCCCGTAGTATTCGCCGCGAAGTTAATTATTCAAGACATGTGGACTCGGAAAATTGGATGGGACGATCCGATCCCAGAAGATTTGTTGTCTGATTGGCTCGCAATCAAGCAAAACTTACACATGCTCGACAAAGTTTCGATTCCCCGTTTTATAAACCAGAGTAGCGGTTCGTATATCGAAATCCACGGTTTTTCGGACGCATCTCAAGTCGGATATGGCGCTGTTATATATTTTCGTGTCGTGAGTCCTACTTCCATAACAGTGTATTTAATTTGTGCAAAGTCGCGTGTCGCACCTCTTAAAACTGTTACTCTTCCTCGACTCGAACTTTGTGCCGCAGTTTTGCTCGCGGAATTAATGGCTCACGTCAAAACTCTTTTTTCGACAAAAATTCCGATACGTTCGTATTCGTGCTGGTCTGACTCCCAGATCACACTGCACTGGATAAAGTCGACATCCAGTAACTGGAAGGTATTCGTTTCCAATCGTGTTAGTAGTATCCAAGAAAACACAAACCCCGATCGCTGGTTTCACGTCCGCTCTCAGGATAACCCAGCCGATCTCGCTAGTCGCGGCCTCGCTCCCGCCGATCTAGTGTCGCATTCGCTTTGGTGGCAAGGATCACGCTTCCTACACATCCCTGATGTTCAGTGGCCGTCGCAACCCGATGACGCGTTCACCTCGGATGATCCTATATTGAAGACATGTAATCAAGTTTTACTCGTGCAGGATTCCCCTCCGAATATTATTCTAGATTTAATTTCGAAGTTTTCTCAACTTAAAAAATTGTTGCGTGTACTTGCATATGTTTTTCGCTTTACTTATCCGTCGCTTCGCACGCTGTGTAAGACTGCGTTCACAACGCGTGAATTGAATAACGTTCTCAAGTCATGTATTAAAGAAACGCAAGCCCGATATTTTGCTAGAGATATTTCTTTAATAAAAAGGAATGAGTTGCCCTCAAACTCACTTCGCAAATTGTCTCCATACCTAGACGATGAAGGTATACTTCGTGTAGGTGGACGCCTACAATCGTCCGAGTTGGTTTATGAAAATAAACATCCGATTATTTTGCCCGCTAATGCTCCACTTACTTTGCTTATCGTTCGTGATTATCACATTACTTTTGGACATCCCGGTTCCAACGCATTACTCGCGACTATCCAAAAATATTATTGGATTTTATCCGCTCGACGTGTCGTCCGTACCGTCAGTTTTCGTTGTGCCGATTGTTACAGACTCCGACCTCGCCTCATGCAACCCGTCATGGGGGAGTTACCGGTCCCACGTGTACAACAAGTTAAGCCTTTCGCGAAGACAGGTGTGGACTATTGTGGTCCATTCTTAGTTAAATCGTCTCGACTACGCAAAGCGCCCGCTATCAAATGCTACATAGCTGTGTTCGTGTGCATGAGCACGAAAGCATGTCATCTCGAACTCGTTAGTGAGATGACCACGGCCGCGTTTATAGCTGCCCTACAGCGTTTTGTTTCGCGACGCGGTAGATGCTCCGATATTTACTGTGACCAAGGTAGAAACTTTATCGGTTGTAACAACGAACTTCGTCGTATTGTAAAATCGCACGCGCACGATTGCGCTATGAATGATTTTTGTGTAACGCAAAACATTCAATTCCACTTCAATCCCCCTTTCGCCAGTCACTTCGGCGGATTGTGGGAAAGTTTAGTAAAACAAGTGAAAACTCATCTGTATCGTATTATAGGATCCCATATGTTGACATTCGAAGAATTCTATACAATTCTCACTCGTGTTGAGGCGTGTCTCAATTCGCGACCGCTGCACCCGCTCAGTTCAAACCCGAACGATTTTACCGCGCTTACTCCCGCACACTTCCTCACTATGGAGCCTTTGACATCTCTTCCAGAGCCCGACCTTCGTGATGTTCACATGTCATCGCTCAAACGATGGAACTTAATTCAAGCCATCCATCAAACGTTTTGGCGCCGTTGGCACCGTGAATATTTACATACACTTCAAACTCGTGCAAAATGGCATTTGCCCATGAAAAACGTAGAAGTAGGTTCTCTCGTGATGCTCAAAGAGGAGGACTCAGCCCCGCTCTACTGGCCCAAAGGTCGCGTTGTGTCGGCCACTCCCGGTCCCGACGGTATAGTTCGCGTGGTAGAGGTGCGTACAGCTCACGGTGTCTATAAACGACCCGTAGTTAAATTAGCTCCTTTACCTTATGTAGAGGACTAATGTCATTGTTTTCGCTCGTTATTACGTATTAGTTTTAGTTTATTTCCGCTCCTATTCCCATTCTCCCCTTTTTCTTGTGTTTTCTGCTGAACACGGTGGTTTCAGGGGCGGGGGTATGTTTCGTATTAGCACTGGCTAAATACAATTTGGTTAGTTTTTGATTATTGTTTTTTTATGATTCAAATTTGGAATCGATCTCCGTGACCCGCAAGCATCTCACGCTTTTTTTCGCTCTCTCGTTTTAAAAAATATTGAATTTAAGATAGATTTCTCATCCCTCGTATCTATTTATTTGTATTTTTTGCGCCCTCTCGTTCTCCTCGTATTTGTGTAAGTTTATTGTGTTTTCGCCCCAAAGATTTCCCTTAGCTTCATCCCCCGTTAAGAACGTGTGCTGTAAGTGAAATCTACGAGTGCTGCGACCATCCCGAGTCCGTGAGTACCTCTATTCTCTGAAACCTCCATCCCAATTGATTAAGTTAGAAGGATTGCCGGTGAAACTTCAGAAATAAGGACGCCAGCAGCGTTAAGGGTTTTCTCAAAACCCGACCCCAATCGCAGTGCACCCTGTGTACTGCGCACCCTTTCAAACTGTCAGGGTGGACACAGTAACGATAGTTAAAGACATAACTTGAAAGTAAACTTAGTTCGCCATCTTTAGAAGTCCGCCATATTGGATTTAGAGTGACGTCACTTTATTTATTTTGTTATTCTTAGCAAGCCCTTTCATTTGATACCCATATTCAGTGCATTAAAAAAATCTAGTCCGCCATCTTGGGTGTTCCACCATGTTGGATTTAGAATGACGTTACACAGCTAACCATGCATTGTCATCCAAACTTAACGTATATACAAAATTTCAGCTTAATCGGTTGAAGATATCTGCTTCAAAATTGAGTTGCATGATTCCACTTTACATACATAGGTACATACATACCATTTACATACATTGCAAGTTATAGAAAACCTTTTAATATTACGCTACGTAAAAATATTGCATCTACTTAACATCAGAGTGAATGATCAATACTTTAGATTAATTATTTTAGTTTGAGTACGACCCTGCTGCGGTTCACCCATGGGGTGCCTCTCGAATCGCCGTCGCCATTGTTGCCACGTACGCCCGGAAATAAAATAATAATAATAATCTAAATATTCAATTTTTATAACGATGCTAACACGATGATCAATGGTAAACATACGGAAAAGTTTCCAGCATAGGTACCTATCACTACCTACGTGATTTAAGTTGGGACTCCTTAAGACCGCAAAAAAACTATCGTTAGGTTCGGTGGAAAAAAAGCGTACGGTCCGCATGATGTTAAGCAGTTACCTACCGTAGCCTATAGATGCTTACAATACCAAAGGCATTGTTGGCACATTGCAGACCTGAAGGGGAGTGGGATGGGGGAAGGGGGGTGGGCTTACGGCTCTCTCACTCATCGTACGAAACGCAGCTGTAATAGCTGCTTTACGCCGATCTTCTATGAGAGGGTGGTACTACCCCGGTCGAGCCAGCCCGTTTTTGAGCTGCAGTTTGGCTACAGCTTGGCTCTACCACCTTGGGTACTACCTTGGTACCTTAGGTACCTACTAGTAAGCCTACTAGGTAGGTATATAATCATTCTAATCATATTCGTACTTCGCTACCTACTAGTTAAATAAGTAGTACCTAGGTCATGTCATAAGATAAGTAAGTATTGTTGTGTTAAAGTGTTTAGGTAGGTAGGTAGGTATAGGTACCTTACATCGAAATGATCTTCACAGCAATATCTGTTAGTTTGTGACGAAAGTTGAGTATTGACCCGTTTCATTATAACACACCATTTTTTGCGGATTCTTCGATCACGCGGCACTTGAAAAAATAGTTTCTCGGGTGTTTTTATTGAAGTGTTAGTACATTTAGGAACAATACAATACTTATACGACATTATTTTCAATTAATTTAACCACATAAACGAGATAATAACACATAAAATAGTGAATGGCGGCGCGAGCGGGACACCGGGCACAGCGCGAATTCAACCACGCGACCCGGTGACGTCACGCGCGTTGGCCACACCAGCCGCCCGTCGATAAATTTTGGATATTTAAAATGTGTTAGAAAATCGCTAAGGATGGACCGATTTCGATGATTTAAACACTATATTGATAAGAAAGCTTAGTTTTAACTGTTAGTGTTGGTTATGAGTTGATTTGTTGACCTATTACTGATCCTCATTCGACCGTATATTTTTTTTTTTTTTTTTTTTTTTATGTGTGTTCGCGGATAACTTCGTCGTTTATGAACCGATTTTGAAGATTCTTTTTTTGTTGGAAAGGAGATTTTCCGGGGGTGGTACCATGATAAGGAAACCAGGATCTGATGATGGCATCCCAGAGAAATCGAGGGGAATCTTCGAAAATCGTAGGGGCGACTAGTGCGTTTGTAATTTTTTTCATCAAGTATTTTAAAGCACTACTATTTTATGAAGGTCTGGAGTCGATCTGATGATGGAGCCGAAAGACAGTCGAGGGAACTCCTCAACGATTTACAGCAATTACCTGGTGTTTGGGCTTGATTAATTTGTATTGATGAGAACTTTACACCTAGATGGGTTGTGACTGTCATTATGGGTCTGATGATGAAGACGAAGGACAGTCAAGGGAACTCCTCAACGTTTTACAGTAGCTACCTTGTGTTTGGACTTAATTCATTTCTATTGATGAGAGCTTTACACCTAGATGGGTTATGACTGTCATTAGAGATCTGATGATGAAGACGAAGGACAGTCAAGGGAACTCCTCAACGTTTTACAGTAGCTACCTTGTGTTTGGGCTTGATTAATTAGTATTGATGAGAACTTTACACATAGATGGGTTGTGACTGTCATTAGGGGACTGATGATGAAGACGAGGGACAGTCAAGGGAACTCCTCAACGTTTTACAGTAGCTACCTTGTGTTTGGGCTTGATTAATTAGTATTGATGAGAACTTTACACCTAGATGGGTTGTGACTGTCATTAGGGGACTGATGATGAAGACGAGGGACAGTCAAGGGAACTCCTCAACGTTTTACAGTAGCTACCTTGTGTTTGGGCTTGATTAATTAGTATTGATGAGAACTTTACACCTAGATGGGTTGTGACTGTCATTAGGGGACTGATGATGAAGACGAGGGACAGTCAAGGGAACTCCTCAACGTTTTACAGTAGCTACCTTGTGTTTGGGCTTGATTAATTAGCATTGATGAGAACTTTACACCTAGATGGGTTGTGACTGTCATTAGGGGTCTGATGATGGATTCAAAAGACAGTCGAGAGAACTCCTCAACGATTTACAGCAATTACCTGGTGTTTGGGCTTGATTAATTTGTATTGGAGAGAACTTTGCACCCATATGGGTTATAAGTGCCATTACAGGTCTAGTGATGGAGACCATAGACAGTCGAGGGAATTCCTCAAAGATTTACAGCAGTTACCTTTTGTTGGGCTTACTTCATACGGTTCAATATGCCAAAATGTTCATTGGTATGGCGCCACTAAAAATGGTGAAATAAAATTATTTTTATAAAAAAAAAAAAAACAACTTCAAAAAAACCTGGATCACTAAAAAGCCTGAAATAATATTTCTATTACCACCTCTGCCTACCCCTTTGGGAAAACCAGACGTGATGGTGTGTTATCGAGTATTTGGAGTCGGTGCCAATCTTGGTATGCCAAGTATACCTACTATAAAAGTAAGAAGATAGATTGGCACCGACCCCAAATACTCGATAACACACCATCACGTCTGGTTTTCCCAAAGGGGTAGGCAGAGGTGGTAATAGAAATATTATTTCAGGCTTTTTAGTGATCCAGGTTTTTTTGAAGTTGGTTTTTTTTTTTTATAAAAATAATTTTATTTCACCATTTTTTTATTAAAAAAAAAAACTAAAAACTTGTGCTCAGCGCCCCACTACATCGTCGGTACAATAGTAAACTCGCCAATCAGAATTTTAGTCGTATTGCAGATTGGCAAGTTTACTTTTGGACCGACGACATAATGAAATGCACACATACTACTCCACCAAGCCAACTAGGCACTCGGGTATAAATATCAAATGATAATAACTAATAATGAGTCAATGATTCCGCGGTCCTTCCACCACGTTGGGAGCTGCCACAGGAGTGCCCAGGCATTAGCCCAGGCTCACTACGTTGCGGATGGACCGCGAATGATAGACTTGTCTAAACGTATAGTTACACTTTTGGCCACGAGATGGCGCTGATCCATTTTATTTGATTTCTGTATCGCACTATGGTTTCGTTACGCAAACTACTATATGTTTTAGATATAATTTGTGTGAATAAATACAGCCTCCAAGGACAACTGTCCACCCCGATGACCCGGCCATGTTGATGGCCGGCGTAAATGACACCTCAGTCAGGGGGCCTACAGCCCCGAAACTGAGTCCCCCACATCCATGCGGATGTGCGTGAAGACCTCGACCACAACGACTGTGAATAAATTCATCGCAGCGTAGCGCTGGTACCTAATAAACCAGTTGTTATTGCTATGGTGGTTTCATTTGGGAAACCCACGGGGGATCATCCGAACAGACTTATTATCATTTCATCATCACGGCGCATAGGATACGTGATTAATGGATAGGTATTTAATGTCCTTAAGGTCCCGATTCCCGGTCGAGCGTTTTCACCGTCTGGATTGGTCGAGAGCGCACTAACCCCGCCCAATTATTTTTGCGAAAATATCGAAAATCATTAATTGTGACGTGAAAAACTATTGCATCACCGAAATCGAACTTATTTTTTTTAGCTATTATCATTCTTTATCTTTCGGTGAAAAAAAAAAATAGAAATTCCGAGCCGTTTGTACATTGTACTACATTTTGGTTTTTTTTTTCACATAGTAAATGAGCATGTCGCACTTTTTCCTGCTAAAAATGTAAAGATGAAGGTTCTATAAATACGGTGATATTTTTTTCAAAATTTTTACTCTACTTGTCTATAATATCCTGGGACCTTTTTTACACACGGCT
This sequence comes from Drymonia ruficornis, assembly GCA_947859195.1. Classification (NCBI taxonomy): domain Eukaryota; kingdom Metazoa; phylum Arthropoda; class Insecta; order Lepidoptera; family Notodontidae; genus Drymonia; species Drymonia ruficornis. The sequence continues at coordinate 696,056 of OX401930.1, read as the reverse complement.
ACCTGATCCCAAACTAAGCAGAGCTTGTACTATGGAAACCAGATAACTGATATTACTACATATACTACTTTTTTATTTGTAAATACATACTTAATATACATATACACTCAGACTCCGAACATACAGACATGTTCATGCACACAAATGCATGTCACGGGTAGGAATCGAACCTACGACCTGCAGCGTGAATGTCGCCTCCGCGCCAACCACGCTAACGGGCCCGTCAATGAGGAGATAGCCTCCAAACATGCCTCGTTAGGTTCCTGTACAGTCTTAATGGATAGGTATTTAATGTCGTAGTGTATCTTAAGCATTAAGTTACACTTATTACTGCTAATAAACTGGGCAGTTTTTGGAAGCTGTGGGGGGATTCGGGTCTTCAATTAAACACATTTGTTATACCATTCTTCTATTTCTTTAGTATTACATTATAAATTCTGTTAGCACATCGTACATGCTTCGTGCTTGTTCTACCAAAGACAATCTAAAACAGTTGCCACTAGGCATACTTGAACATTATGTCAATGTACTAAACTATCTCTATGATATTAAGTTATAGGTTGCATTACATATTCCAACAATTACTCGGGCCTCGCCACTCTTATATATTTCAGATACTTTTCCCACCCATACCCACTCCACAATAACCTTGGAACGCTGCCAACAGTATACCTACTGTTATTATTTACCACATATATGTTGGGTTTACTTGGAAATTATGTATTTATAGCAACATCTCGTAATTTGTTCTGTTTATATCGAGCGGAAATTGATTGGATGCTGAAACGTTAAATAATGTGAGAAAATCCACGTACAGCGGAACAAATATTTACATTATATTACAGTTTATTTGTATTATGAAATACGCGTGACTGATCATACGTAAGAATGGTACCTACATTGCTTTAAAACTTCACGGTAGCTCATAGCGACGCTATGCAACATTGCCGATGGAATTAATATTTCTGAATTTCTGAGGAATCCTTAGCATTTCAGCTAAATTCCTTTAAAATAGTTACGGAATTTACGCCGTTCGTGGACTTTTCACGGAAATTCTATTCTGCTGGAGGGTCGGAAAAATGAATTGCTTTTGAAGAATTGCTGCAATGTTGCAGGGTCGCTATTAGCCTCGCAGAAAACATTGCCTGAAATAGCCCCTATACGTACCTACGTAGAACAGTCATAGCCGATAGGTCTTGGGGGATTAAGGCCCGAATTCATAAATGCATCTCAAAGTTGAGATCGATCTTAAGATGCAGTTTTGCCGTTTAATGTATGGAACATCTTTCAAAAACAGCATCTCAAGTTTGATCTAAATCTTGCGATCGATTTATGAATACGGGCTTAAGTGGTCGATCCCGTGCCCTCTCCCCGGTCGTGTCGGAGCCGTCCCGTCGCACTATAAGAGTGAGGGAAGAGACAGTGAATCTGTGCACGCCGCACACACGCACTGCACAATTATATCAAATCAAATCAATCGTTTTTTATTCATGTAAGCTCGATAAAGCATTTATAAATCGTCAAGTATACCTAAAAACAATATTTAGCGTTACTACCGGTTCGTAATGTTGCTTCCATTGAGAAGAGCCGGCAAGAAACTTAATGGTTGCTCTTTTTTCAAAAGAATAATTGTATACATTTTCAAACAGCAACGCTATGTGTGCATATAAAATATCTCCCGAACAGTGGGGCTACTTCAGAAACGAAACGTTTCGGCTGATGGATGGCATATTTCCTCCGAAAGTGTTACGGAAGTCTTCCGGATTCTTTCGGAGTAGGTTCCACGAAAGAAGAAACGCCAAATCACAACTATTCAATCCGAACTTAAGATCCCAAACTTTCCCAAATTACTTGGAAGATAAATCAGCTTGGGACTGATCGCTCAAATACACTTCGTTATAACAGTGTCATGTTAAAGTGTAGCGTGTCTTGCCTTGCTTATTTCGGAAGGCAGCACACTGGAGCTATTGTTTAACAAAATACATTGTATTAAAATAAGTAAATGGCGATTAAAAAAAAACAATGTAAAAATGACAAGCCCGCTGAGTTCCTTGCCGGATCTTCTCAGTCGAGGTCGCGTTTCCGATCCGGCGGTAGAAGTTAAGGAAAAAATGTAAAATTACAATTTGTAAGTGCCCCCGTAGGCCTAAACAAAATAAATGATTTGAATTGAATTGAAACAGTTTCGGAGTGTAGGGAAGAGTACCATCCGTCAGCCGAAACGTTTTGTTACGAATTTCGGAGTAGCCCCACTGAGCTTAGAGTCTCTTCGAAACTACTGGACAGACAGGTCTCTAATATTAACTTCGTGAATTCTTCATTGCTAATCACAAATTCTTGACTGTCGGCATCTTGTCGGCCAAAGGACTGCTAAGAGATGGAAGACAACTTAGCGTTTCCTGGAACTCGTTGAAGGTCAAACCTTGGCGTCATCGTTGGACACTGTCGATCCTGGCTTACAGGAGTGACAGTGGTGGGAGTGTGTGGCGGGCGATCCAATAAAAATAAATAGTCTCCGGTGAGATTGGTTGCCGTGGTGGCCGAAATTCGGTCAGGAGGACTATTGACAAGCGCTGCTTAGTTTGACCGCAACCGCTGTACCGCGCCTTAGGTAAGCGAGCGGTGAGACGCGGGGGGCCGAAGTTGGTCATTCTGCCGTCATCGCTCACGGCGGCACTACCACATCCCACCTCCCCACCTCCCCGCGCATACTTAAAACGCCCATTACATCATCCAATTTGCAGTACGCTAAATTAGAGCTGCAGTCTGAGATGAAAAAGAGCGTCCTCATTACACTACACTAACTAGCTAGCTAATTAGTTTCACTTCTTCATTTTGGGAGTGATCGTCGTCCGACCCGCATCTTTCGAAAAGCAGAGTCCATACGATTGCTCTAAATTGGATGACTAGCTGTCTAACTGCCATTACATCATCCAATTTCAGCATACGAGCTCACTTAGTGTACTGCAAATTGGATGGTGTAATGGACGTTTAAGGCGCGGTACAGCGGTTGCGGTCAAACTATAGTACCGTACATAAGGTGGGTTTGTCTGGATCTGTAAATGCTGTTATATCTTATCTGTTCTTTCTAGTACCTCTTCGAAGTGGGCCACAAAGTATGCGTGACGCAGCCGCGCGTGACGGGCGCGGTGTCGCTCGCGTGCCGCGTGGCCGAGGAGCGCGGCGAGCCGCTCGGCGAGCAAGTTGGGTACGCCGCCGCCATGACGTCCGAGCGCACGCCCAACACGGGTATAGTGGTAAATAATAATAATATCCTGGAACATGATTTACACACGGATCCCAAACTAAGCAGAGCTTGTACTATGGAAACCAGATAACTGATATTACTACATATAATACTTTTTGTTTGTAAATACATACTTAATATACATATACACCCAGACTCGGGACATACAGACATGTTCATGCACACAAATGCATGTCCCGGGTATTCGTGGTAGAGCCAAGCTGTAGCCAATTGACTGCAGCTCATATACGAGCTGGCTCGACCGGGGTAGTACCACCCTCTCACAGAAGATAGGCGTAAATCAGCTATTATAGCTGCGTTTCGTACGATGACTGAGAGAGCCGGAAGCCGAAACTTCCAATCTTGACAATGTGGTAAGGCCCTTTTTGGTATACAAAGGATGGTGTAAGAATAGGTGTATTGTGATTGAAAGACAAAGCCTAATAGATTCTTTCATAAGACACTGAAGGTCAATTAGATGTAATTGTCAATTAGGACCGTACTTCCGTTTCCGTGCTGAAACCTACTTTTAATTTCCTGAAAAGTACTTACCTAATAGTTTGTACCCGAACGTAATTGTACTATGCCACCAAGCTAACTAGGAACTCGGATGGAATGCGGCTTCCCCGCCCGCACACCCGCCACCGCCTGCGGCTTCCCGCCCGCCACACTTCCCGCACACCGTCTCCGCCTTTATGTGCGTGTGACGTCACATTTGACAGGCTCCTAGTTGGCTTGGTGGAGTGGTAGCCATATTATTTTGTTCCAGTTCATGACCGAAGGAGTGCTGCTTCGAGAGATGTTCGCGTCGCCTCTGCTGATGCAGTACTCGTGTATCGTGCTCGATGAGGTACGGGTTCAATTCCTCTCTGGTCACACAAACTAGCGGTTATAACTGTGTAGTACTTAGCTATCATTTTATGCAGGGTTATTAAAAATACTAATATCCTATATATAGCTTAATACCTCCACAATGGTGGTGTATGGCCACTCAAGCCTCTGACTACCCCCGAATGGGGATAAAAGTCGTGACGTATATTTATGTACTAATATCCTCTTATAAGTAACATGATTTTCGAAAGACATGTGAAATCCGACAACCCACTTGCGCCAGCGTGATGGATTATGGCCTGGCGCCGATCTTCTGTGAGAGGGTGGTAGTACCCTTGTCGAGCCAGCCCGTGTATGAGCTGCAGTCAATTGGCTACAGCTTGGCTCTACCACCAATGAACAGAGTGAATGTGTGGTTACAGGTTCATGAAAGATCGCAGATGACTGATGTTCTGATGGGTCTACTGAAGAAAATCATCAAGGTAAGGCATCCACAGGTTTTAAATCGTAGGTATAGTCTTTGACAATACAACCCGTCCCTACTTAAATTTAAATGTACGATCGAATTTTGACCACGGCTGACCACTAGTTTTTAGGGTTCCGTACCCAAAGGGTGCCAACGGGACCCTATTACTAAGCCTACGCTGTCCGTCCGTCTGTAACGGGGCTGTATCTCACGAACCGTAATAGGTAGAGAGTTGAAATTTTCATAGAATGTGTATTTCTGTTACTCCTACAACAACAAATACTAAAAATAAACTAAAATTTTAAAATGAGGGGGATTTTATACTTGATATTTTCTTTATTTTTCAGAAACGAAAAAACCTGAAACTAGTTGTATCCTCAGCGACTATGGACGCGGAGTTCCTGAAGGAATTCTTCAACTTGTCTGACGGGAGGGAGCGGGACAGAGCTAGCACATCCGTCATCATGGCGATGCAGGGCCGGACACATCCCATTGATGTGTTCTACACTGAAGGTAGGCTACTATATCTATGGCTGAACACATAACCAGGGCCCAAGTCGGTTAGCCATTCAACTGTCATTACCATTGAGTTCCTGAAGCAGTTCTTCAACTTGTCGGACGGGAGGGAGCGGGACAGAGCTAGCACCGCCGTCATCATGGCGATGCAAATATCACGTAATTCCCCCCCCCCCCCAAGAAATTGTATAAGTATAATAGCGAGTTAACTGTGGTTAAATTAAGTAAAACGTGTTTCTTCACTAAAATGTGGGGTCGAGCCAAATCTCACGACATCTCACCAAGGGAGTGAGGGGTCGAAAAATCACCAAAATCGCCTCACGTAATTTATTGGATGATAAATGGCTAAAATGGGTGTCGAACCCGGAACCTCTAACCTCTTGGGGGCCATCCATAAATTACGTCACACGTAAAGGGGGGGAGGGGGTCGACGAAATGTGACAGTGTGTGACAAGGGGGTGGGAAGGGTCTTAAGTTTTGTGACGTCACATTTAAAAATCGAATATATCTAAGTATGAAAACCAAAATTTGAACTGTTAACGAACAATTAAGAAAATTTCCGAAATTGCAAAAAATATGTGACGTCACCCAGGGAGGGGGGAGTCTCACACATGTGACCAGCTGTGACAAGGGGGGGAGGGCCGGGTGGGCAGGATGTGACGTAATTTATGGATGGCCGCCTACGTGTGTCTCACGTCAATACATAAATAGCCAAATGGGATTCAAACCCGGACCTCTTCCCCCTTGAACCACTAGTCTATTCACCCCTTCTGATTACAGAGTCCGTACCAGACTACGTGAAAGCGACAGTGGAAACAGTTATAAAGATACACGAAAATGAACCTTTTGGGGACGTGTTAGCGTTCCTTACTTCACAAGTAAGTATCCAAAGGGTAGGTACGGTCGGTTGCACATCTCAGGGAAAATATCCAGCGTACGCTGAGCTCTAATTATTATTGACACCCATTACGAAGCGAGGTTAGTCTATGATGGTCACCATAGACTTACATATACACACACCAAGTGTATGGTCCCAAACTAAGCAAAGCGTGTAGGATACCGTGCAATGGTCTGGCGATCCCAGTGACACCCAGACCGGGGCCCTGAGTTCGTAATTGGTGGTCGACACGGGGTCGGCCTACAACATGTTGACCGACAAAAATTACGATTCACAATTAAAAATTCACGAAGATAATATTGGTGATTAGTTGTTTTTCAACGTTTAAAAATGAGTAGACTTGAGTCCCTAGCCAAGAAGGGGCCATCCATTAATTACGTCACACGTAAAGGGGGGAGGGGTCCTAAGTTAAGTGACGTCACATTTAAAAATCTAATATATCCAAGTATTAAAACCGAAATTTGAACTGCGAACGAAAAAATTTGATAATTTCTGAAATTTGAAAAAAATATGTGACGTCACACAGAGAGGGGGGAGTCTCGCAAATGTGACCAGCTGTGACAAGGGGGGGAGGGGTCTAAAAATCATGAAATTCGTGTGACGTAATTAATGGATAGCCCCGAAGGGGCAATTTCCGAAATGTTTCCCGACGGGAATCGAACCCGCAATCGCAATCACCCGATACCGTAAGCCGAGTGCTCGAACCAAAACAAAATGTTCTTATCATTCTTTCTCTTTTCTATCTGTATTTTAAGCTCTAGATACACGACTTCACTCGACACTAGACACTCAGTGTATCTCAATGTACCGACACCGCCACTACAACTGTAACAAGGTGTCGTGGACAGGGAGCCCATCGTGCTAATTGCGGATTTACTCGAGCGTCGCCCAAACCTATTAGATTCTGTAGATTAGATGATAGGAAGAATACATTGTTCTAGATGTTTCCACTTTCAGCGGTGGGGGAAGCGTCTACATGATAATTTCAATTTTAAAAAATAAGCAATAACATTGAAATACTCAAGCGTCTCAGATATTGATACTTTTCATGCTCCAACATGATAAATTGAAAAAAAAAATACTCGAGCGAGTCAGATTTTGTAACAATCTATAGGCTACGGTAACTGCTTAACATCAGGCGGGCCGTAAGCTTTTTGGCCACTGCCGTCCTATAAAAAAAAACCATTTCAGAGGGGGTGTTCAGTGAAACTTACAGATGCTCCCATTTCTTAGACTGACGATCAAATTAGCGAAATTGACACTTTTGACACTTCTTAGCTAGTAATGAATCCCCTTATCTAAATCTGACGAGTTCGAGTATTTTAAGATGGTCTATTTTTTTTTGGTTCCCCTGAGCGAACCCACCAATATTAAGGGCTCATACTGGTTGGAGGTTCTTATCAATATGTAAGGTATCTCCCTTATCTTAATCTGACGCGCTCGAGTAAATCCAGAAAACTCTTCTACGGCTCCCCATCTATCGCGGTGGTGTACACACGCAGACACTCGATGTATACACTGAGTGTATTAGTGTCAAGTGTCGTCGTGTATTCTTAATTAACATTATTGTTATTTCCAGGAAGAGATTCTAACAGCTCTAGACACTCTACAATCATACGCGGAACAGAACAACGCGAACCGGAGTCGAACCCACTTCCCCAGCGGCATCAAAGCGGCGAACATATCCATGGTGCCTATGTACGGGAGCCTGCCATACTATAAACAAATCAAAGTATTTCAGAGCAGTGACAAGAATACTAGGAAAGTGGTTTTAGCTACTAATATTGCTGAGACTAGTGTCACTATACCTGGGATTGTCTATGGTGAGTTAAATAATATACTTATTAAAAAACCCGTCCAAGTGCGTGACGGACTCGCACCTAACGGGTTCTGTACCACCAAAGAATATAAACGTCATATATATTTAGTTTCTTGTATCGGGACCCCCTTTATTTTTATTTTTTATTATATTTTTACCCGACTACGGCGGAGGGTTATGAGTTATGATTTTGACCGGTATGTATGTATGTATGTGCATCTGTTCCCGCCTAACTTCCAAACTACTTGTCGTAATTTAACAAATGAGTTATCGTTAGAAGCGGCTTAATGGCGCGCTGGTTATAGGCTATGTGACGTCACATAAAATTGCATTTTTTAATGAAACCGTGTGGGGTATCAAATGAAAGAGCTTGATGAGCACATTTCAAATATATATATATTGTTACCTATAACTCCAAAATAATTAAATAAAAAGTAAGTTTAAAAACTAAAACCCGAATACTGAAAAATCGCGCTCTAAAAAGTATGAAACAAGAAAATATTTTCATCTAGAGGATAGCCGTGGTCCGTGTTCATATGCCATTTGGCCCTAAAGGACCTACACGGACCACGGCTATCCTCTAGATGAGGATATTTTCTTGTTTCATACTTTTTAGAGCGTGATTTTTCAGTAGTCGGGTTTTATATGTACTAATCATTTGTTCTTTTAACAGCAAAGAGTAACAAATTTCCTATCGTCTACGGTTTACAGTGATAGACTGCGGCTTCCACAAGCTACCATACTTCGAGCCGGCTGTCGGCGTGGAGAGCATCACAGTCACTCCCATATCTAAGAACAACGCCACGCAGCGGGCAGGCCGGGCTGGAAGGACTAGTCGCGGGACATGTTACAGGTGACCCAGTTGATCCCAGAGTCACCCAGAGTAGACCCAGTCGCACCCAGATACTGATCACAAAAAAAACATGTAGTCCATGGTCCGTGGTCATGCCACTTTGCCCTAAAGGACCTAAACAGACCACGGCTATCGTCTACATAAGAATATTTTATTGTTCATACTTTTTAGTGTGATTTTTCAGTTTAGTTTTTGAAATTATTCTTTAGGGTTCCGTACCCAAAGGGTGCCAACGGAACTCTATTACTAAGCCTCCGCTGTCCGTCTGTGAGCGGGCTGTATCTCACGAACCGTAACAGGTAGAGACTTGAAATTTTCACAGAATGTGTATTTCTGTTGCCGCTACAACAATAAATGCTAAACATTAAATACAATTTAAAAATAAAGGGGGTCCTCATACAAAAAACGACGATTTGACGATTTTATTCTACGGTGGCACGAAACCCTTTATGTGCGTGCCTGACACGCACGTGCCCGATTTTTTAATACTGCCGTCTTCATTCACTCCAACAGTTAAATACGGACCTCGATACAATATCCTGCAGTGCCTTGATTAATAACAATTATAAATATAAGTCATAGTCATACATAGTTATAACATACATAGTCATAGTCATACATAGTTTTATATACTATTTTTTTGTATTTATGTTAGTTTGTAGGGTCATGTATGGGCCAAGGTTGCCTGACAATAAATGATTTGATTGATTGATTGAATAACGTTTCAGGTTGTACACTGAAGCTGAATACGAGAAGCTTCCCCCCTCCATCCCCCCGGAGATGTGTCGCAGCGATCTCTCTTCAATACTGCTAACGCTGAAAGCGTTAGGCATACACAATTTACTGAAGTAAGCAACTTATACTTGTATAATATGACTGGCCGTGTGCCCGACTCATATCCCAGTTAGTGACAAGTTATTTTTGAAATGAAATCTTCGTTAGCGGCGTTGTGCACTTTTCTTGGGATGGGTAAAAAATGATAAACTCGCGACAGGGATCACGTGTCCTGATCGAAAATGCGACAGATTCGTAGCGACAGGTCACGTGTCCTATCTTGGGATGGTTAAAAAGTATATACCTAGTTCATAATTTCGTCTACGTCAACGTCTTATCAGCGCCAAAAAACGGCCAGGTTGTTTTTTTTTCGTTCATTTTTTCCCTAACCATACCAAAATATTTAAAAATGCACCACGCTTATGTTCAAGTTTTCACTTCTGCCGGCACTCCCGGAGTGCAACCTGGTTTTTTGATTTTATTATGTAGAAAGATACGGACATTATTATTATGAAAAGTATTTTAATATTCCAGGTTCACATTCCCGACGCCGCCGCCAGCTAAGAGCATTCTGTCGGGCATAGAGACGGCGTTCGCGTTGAATGCCATAGACAAGCACGGCGAGCTCACTGAAATACTCGGCGAGCGGGTTGCAGAGTTGCCGCTGAAGCCAATGTGTGCTAAAATGCTGTTGCAGAGTGGTCAGTACCACATTTACTATATTATACAACATGTTAAGAAAACCCTGTCCGAGCCGAAACCGGTAATTAGGTTCCCCAATCACATGACCAAATAAAATAATAATAAAAAAAAAACATGATAGTAAACATATTAATGAACATTTAAAGTGCCAATTTTTTTTGCCTTTTCCCACAAAATGTAGCTAATTTTAAAAATATGACAACACCGTTACCGGAAGTAATTATGTTAGATCGTGTGGCGTCACCTCAGACCACAAAGTATGTGATGACGTCATTTTATGAAAAAATATATATATATGTAAACGGGGTATTTGTATTACAAAAAAATATGGGAGGCCTTTGCCCAGCAGTGGGACACATACTATGCTAAAGAAATGAAAAAAAAATTGAAAAATAAGAAAAAAAGTTTTTTTTACAAAAATGGAATCTAATCTCGATACCCAACAATACGTTTTCGGGTCGGACAGGGTTTTTTTAACATATTGTATAGGTGGTCAAGCTGTAGCCAATTGACTGCAGCTCATATAAGGCCTTTTTTGTGGGAGATTCCTTATGGATGAACTTCCGCCTTGGGTAGGGTTTGCCGGACTGTTATCAGCAAAAACCCACGGTGTACCATCTGTATCATGTTATAAACGTGCTTAGCAACTCCGCTAAATTTCTGTAAAATTTAGCGGAATTGCTAAGCACGTTTATAGCTTGAAAGAAGATGGATGAAATTTAGCGGATTCTGCTGGAAGGTCAAAAATAATGCAGAATTACTGCAATATTGCAGTGTCGCTATTAATTATTATATATTTTATTAGGTTCACCAACAACTGTTTACACTATAAATACACCATAAATAACAATAAATAATTAGGCTAGGACAAGTGCAACAGTTACTTATAGGTAAACACCGCATGTACAACTAAACAGTTAAAATTCTATTCCACTAATCTAAACAGTTAAAATTCTATTCTACTAATCTAAACAGTTAAAATTCTATCCTACTAATCTAAACAGTTAAAATTCTATTCTACTAATCTAAACAGTTAAAATTCTATTCTACTAATCTAAACAGTTAAAATTCTATTCCACTAATCTAAACAGTTAAAATTCTATTCTACTAATCTAAACAGTTAAAATTCTATTCCACTAATCTAAACAATTAAAATTCTATTCTACTAATCTAAACAGTTAAAATTCTATTCCACTAATCTAAACAGTTAAAATTCTATTCCACTAATCTAAACAGTTAAAATTCTATTCTACTAATCTAAACCTTTAAAATTCTATTCTACTAATCTAAACAGTTAAAATTCTATTATCTCCGCGATTCCCTGCTACAGCTGATATAGGGCCTGGCTCGACCGAGGTTGTACCACCCTCTCGCTGCAGATCGGCGTAAAACAGCTATTAACGCTGCGTTTCGCACAACCTTCCGTTTCCCACTCCCCTTCGTGTTAGCAACGTGCGAGCGATGCCTGTGGTATTGCAAGCATCTATAGGCTACGGTAACGGCTTCCTCACGTTATTTTTATATTGTCAGGTGAATGGGGATGTATAGAAGAAGCGTTGTCTATAGCGGCCATGTTGCAAGTGGACAACGTGTTCATGAAGCCCAGCGGTGGGAAGGAAGTGCTCGCCGCTAGGACCACGAGGAGAAATAATTTTGAGGTGAGGATGAGGTTAAGCGGGGGTAGCCGAGGTATGGATATGGATGGGTGACCTACCAATGTAATGCGCCAAATTCTTAAAATTCCAGATTCTATAAACATCACATTCTGAATATGACAGATTCTATATAGTTTGAATTCTCAAAATGCCAGATTCTACAGGTGAATTTTAAATTATGGGATCCTTCAAAACGGTGATTCTACACATGATTCAGTATATTTAGGGAATATTAATCAACAAATCAATTGATACTAATTAATTGCCCAGTTAACGTATAACAATTAACTGGTTTGCTTATTTGCTTACTCGAGCAATATTTATTTATTTATTTTCCCAATATATTCTGAATCATAGAGACATAGTTTTAAAGGATGCCCATGATTTCAAACTCACCTTGTGTAAAGTTCACATTCTCAAAAGGGGCCACCCATTAATTACGTCACACGAATTTCATGATTTTTAGACCCCTCCCCCCCTTGTCACAGCTGGTCACATTTGCGAGACCCCCCCCCCCTCCCTGTGTGACGTCACATATTTTTTTCAATTACCAGAAATTTTCAAAAAAAATCTTTTACAGTTCAAATTTCGGTTTTAATACTTGGATATATTAGATTATTAAATGTGACGTCACTTAACTTAGGACCCCTCCGCCCCTTGTCACACAATGTCACATTTCTACGACCCCCCCCCCCCTTTACGTGTGACGTAATTTATGGATGGCCCCAAATAACAGTTTCTACTCCTATTAAATTGGAACCAAAGTACCATCGGCACAATGCGGGTACCCTCCACCTCTGCCTACCCCTCCAGGAAACAAGAGTGATAGTATATTTTAAATACTTTACTTGGAATGTACTTTCGGTACCCAGTAAACCTGGGTAATAAAAGAAACCTTCCACAGGACAGGCCTAGCCTAGTGTGGAAGGTTTCCAGAAATTATGTGCACAATTTATGTATTCTTTCCTATGGAAAATAAACTATTTTATTTTATTTTAATTTATTTTATTTTATTATTTTCCAGGTGGCAGAAGGTGACATACTAATGTATTTAAACATTTTCGATGCGTACCTGAAACTGAAATCCGGTCAAGACGAGAAACGCATGAAAAGAGTGTGTAAAGCGTGGTGCCAGAAGTATTACATTAACTACAGGGTGATAGAAAAGGTAACGAATAAATAAAAATAAAAAAAAATATAACGTCACGATTTTTATCCCCATTCGGGGGTAGTCAGAGGCTTGAGTGGCCATACACCACTACATTGTGGAGGTATTAACCAACTCAAAGCCCACGTCTAACCAGATAGTCAGAACCCAACGTGACAGGTGGTGAACCTTGTCGCCGTGTATACAGGAACTGACTATTACCTAATCCCGAGGGATAGGTAGGTTTCCTCACGATGTTTTCCCTCACCGTCAGCGAACTATAAACACATAAGGTAACGATAATCTATTTATGGGCTTACAAAGGCTCAAAACGGTGAATTTACGCAATATTCTTGATGAATCCGTTGGCCCATTTGTCCTATCCTACTTCCATTATAAATGCGAAAGTGTGTGTGTGAATGTTTGTTACTACACATCTCCATAACTACTAAACCGATTTTAATGAAATTTGAAACGTAGATAGTGTGGGCTCTGGATTAAGACATAGGCTAGTCTTACACGCCAATTTGAACGCGAGAGAAGCCGCGGTGCACAGCTAGTATAAAATATTCCACATTTCAGGCTGTCAGGAATTTAATTCCCAAACTAAGCAACGCTTGTACTATGGGTACCATACAATGGACTGGGGGCGATCCCAGTGACACCCAGAACAGACTTATATCGAAACCTGATGCCAGAGTTGCAAAATAACAGGAAATTTGAAATATAAACTGTTTAAAACGTGTTTAAATCATTGTTTAAAACATTGAACCGTGTCGCCGTGTATACAGGAACTGACTATCACCTAATCCCGAGGGATAGGTAGGTTTCCTCACGATGTTTTCCCTCACCGTCAGCGAACTGTAAATTATGCACATAGATGAAAATCCACCTGTCACGTTGGGATCTGACTATCTGGTGAAACGTGGGCTTTGAGTTGGTTAATACCTCCACAATGTGGTGGTGTATGGCCACTCAAGCCTCTGACTACCCCCGAACGGGGATAAAAGTCGTTACGTTACATTACATTTTATTTTATTTTTTAAACATTGATTTAAAACAGGAAAAAAAATATCAATTTTCAAGGTGGTAGAGCCAAGCTGTAGCTTATTGACCGCAGCTCATAAACGGGCTGGCTCGACCGGGGTAGTACCACCCTCTTACAGAAGATCGGCGTAAAGCAGCTATTACAGCTGCGTTTCGTACGATGAGTGAGAGAGCCTTAAGCCCCTCCACCTCCCTCCATCCCACTCCCCTTCAGGTCGACAATGTGCGAGCAATGCCTTTGGCATTGAAAGCATCTATAGGCTACGGTAACTGCTTAACATCAGGCGGGCCGTACGCTTTTTTGCCACCGCAGTCCCATAAAAAATAAAATCATTGTTTTTAAATGTTTAAAACATGTTTTAAACATGGTGTTTAAAACAAGATGATTTTTTCGTAACAACCCTGCCTGATGCCACACCAAAGGGCACTATTGCTATTTGTGTGACCTAGTGTTACTATTAAACTGTTTTTCTTTCAGGCGTGTGAAATAAGAGACAGTTTAGAAAAACTAATAAAGAGGAAATACCAAATGGAGGACAAAGTCTTCGAAGGACTCGAGCTAGTGACGGGTTAGTAAATTAGCTGTTATTGACAACAGAGAAAATTCCAAAATAGTAAATAAGTACTTGTATTTGCTATTAAAAATTACTGAAAGGGACGGGTTATGACGTCGACGTTATGACGTCATTTTCAAAACTTTTAACATCCATATTTTTGGCAATTACATATTTGTACTTATAGCAAATTATTAAAAACTGAATAATCATTATGCAACTTAAAAAAGTAAGTTCAAAAACGAAAACAGGACAGCTGAAAAATCACGCAGATTTTTTTATGTGACAGGTCTGTCTGTCAGCGGGCTGTATCTCACGAACCGTAATAGCTATTGACCTGAAATTTTCACAGAATGTGTATTTCTGTTGCCGCTACAACAACAAAAATAAATAACTAAACAACTAAATATATAATAAAACTTAAAAATAAAGGGGGTCCCCATACAAAAAACGTATTATTTTTAACTTATTTGTGTTATGGTCGGTTTCCATACAAAAGACTTCAACGTGTGACTCTAAATATCACCATTTTTGGGAAATTTGTTTATATTCTACGGTGGTACGGAACCCTTTAAGTGCGAGTCCGACACGCACTTGGCTGGTTTTTTTATATACGTTGTATTTTCAGGTAAATCGTCTCGCATAATGAAGTGCGTACTGTCGGGGTACTTCCCGCAGGCCGCGTATCTGAGCGTGGGTTCAAACTACCGCGGCATCCGCGGCGCGGTACTACACATCAGCCCCGACAGCTGCCTGTTCAGACTGCAGCAGCCGAAATGGTGAGGATACCGGATAATACTCATATGGAATGATATTTGGTATTGGATCTCATTGACGGGCCCGTTGCCGTGGTTGGTTTAGATTCCGCCTGTCGCTGCAGGTCGTAGGTTCGATTCCTACCCGGGACATGCATTTGTGTGCATGAACATGTCTGCATGTCCGGAGTCTGGGTGTATATGTATATTAAGTATGTATTTACAAATAAAAAAGTAGTATATGTAGTAATATCAGTTATCTGGTTTCCATAGTACAAGCTCTAGTTTGGGATCAGGTAGCCGTGTGTAAAATTATGTCCCAGGATATCATTATTGGTGGTAGAGCCAAGCTGTAGCGAATCGACTGCAGCTCATATACGGGCTGGCTCGACCGGGGTAGTACCACCCTCTCACAGCAGATCGGCGTAAAGTATCTATTACAGCTGCGTTTCGTACGATGAGTGAGAGAGCCGGAATTCCCCCACCTTCCCCTTTCTTTGTTTTACTCACCTTCAGGTCGGCAACGTGCGAGCAATGCCTTTGGTATTGCAAGCATCTAAGGCAACTGCTTAACATCAGGCGGGCCGTACGCTTGTTTGCCACCTCAGCTCCATAAAACAATCTTAAGATTTTATTGTATTATTTTGTCTATAACAATTTTTTTTTCAGGGTGATATTCGCGAGCGTCCAGAGTACAGGAGACAAGACGTATATGAGGGACATGATGACCATAGACAAGGAGTGGCTGCTCGAGATAGCACCGCATTATTATAAGGAATCCTGATAATATAACATTATCAATACAACTAATTGTTTTATTAAATAAATTACGGCCGAATACTCAAAAGCTACTAAAATGTTTAAGGCCCGTATTAATAAATAGCTCTCAAGATTAAGATCGAATTTGAGATGCTTTTTTTCACAGATGTTCCATACATTGAACGTCAAAACTGTATCTTAAGAGCAATCTCAACTTTGTGATGCATTTATTAATACGGGCCTAACCGCCGAATACTCGTACGCAACTTAAATTTGAGAGCTGCTTAACTTTGGCGCGCCATACAATAAAAAAAACAAACCGACTTCAAAAAAACCTGGTGCACTAAATAGCCTGAAATAATATTTCTATTACCACCTCTGCCTACCCCTTCGGGAAAACCAGACGTGATGGTGTGTTATCGAGTATTTGGAGTCGGTGCCAATCTTGGTATGCCAAGTATAGCTACTATAAAAGTAAGAAGATAGATTGGCACCGACTCCAAATACTCGATAACACACCATCACGTCTGGTTTTCCCAAACGGGTAGGCAGAGGTGGTAATAGAAATATTATTTGAAGTCGGTTTAAAAAATGACAGTTAACGACGTCTCAAACTGCTAAGTGGGACTTAAATATTTAAGAAGCCTTTGAGTATTCGGCCGTAAGCCCCACTCAGCAGTTTGAGACGTCGTTATCTTTTTGTATGGCGTGTTAAAATTGAGCAGCTCTCAAATTTGAGTGGCGTATGAGTATTCGGCTGTTAGACTATTAGTGGTAGCCCAGAAATCTATAAATATTACAAAAACATGTGAAATCCACCAACCCTCACTGGGCCAGCGTGGTGGATTATAGCTTAAATCCCCCTCGCCTTGAGGGGAGGACTTTACCCAGGAGTGGGAAGTCAAAAATGGCTAATATTATTTTATTACTAGCTGTGCCCCGCGGCTTCGCCCGCGTGGAAATTGGTGTGTAAGATTAGCCTGTCTTATTCCAGAGCCTGCACTATCTGTTTCAAATTTCATTAAAATCGGTCTAGTGGTTTTGGAGATACGTGGTAACAAACATGCACATACACTTACGCATTTATAATATTAGTAGGATTATTCATTGCCTCACTTCAGAAGATTAATCTTTGACATGTTATTACAGGATATTGTCCTCTCACAACAGATATGTTTTTAACCGTCGCTAGGTGCTTGACCAACTGCCACAACATATGTAAACGACTGTTTATCGGACAGTGTAACCAGGTTTTTTTATCGGACTGCAGTGGCAAAAAAGCGTACGGCCCGCCTGATGTTAAGCAGTTACCGTAGCCTAAAATGCTTGCAATACCAAAGGCATTGCTCGCACATTGCCGATTTGAAAGGGAGTGGGATGGAGGTAGAAGGGGGTTGGGCTTCCGGCTCTCTCACTCATCGTACGAAACGCAGCTGTAATAGCTGCTTTACGCCGATCTTCTGTGAGAGGGTGGTACTACCCTGGTCGAGCCAGCCCGTTATGAGTTGCAGTCAATTGGCTACAGCTTAGCTCTACCACCTTCAAGAACGTAGAAATTTAGAACTTAGTTTTAGAACTTTAACATTGTATACTTCTTCTTATCGTATGGTTCGCTGGTACCTGGTGTCAGAGTTGTTCAAGCCCGAAGGCTTCAAGGCTTAACGACTGCTGTCCAGATGACAACCGGGACCGACGTTTAACGTGCCCTAGCACGGAGACGCTCAGTTCAAATGCCACTAAACGGTCACCCATCTCTGACTGACCTTGCCAAGCGTTGCTTAACCTCGTTTACCGACCAGTAATTGCAGCTGGCTACTAGCGCCTTAAAGATTGTATAGATCTATAGACACACGTCAAACCCGCATTGGGCGAGCGTGGCCTATGGCCCGTATGGCCCGAATCCCCCCTCGCATTGAGGGGAGTGTGTCCCGTGTAATGGCAATAAGGTCGCATCCACATTGGGCTCAAAAAGGTACTGCAATGTACACAGCTTTCGTAAAACACATGTATATCGAAACAGGATATATGTAACGTCACGACTTTTATCCCCATTCAGGGGGTAGTCAGAGGCTTGAGTGGCCATACACCACCACATTGCGGAGTTATTAACCAACTCAAAGCCCACGTTTCACCTGATAGTCAGAAACAGGATATACCACAGAGAAAATAGAGAGTGGAGGTGTTCTTATTAGATTTACATATGAAACGACGCTTGACAATTTGCGCGGGTGAAGGCACGGGTGAAGGGGTGTAGATAACGCTTACTTTTCCATTTCAATCTACCGGTCAATAGCAAAACTACTCGCTTCGTTCTATGTCGATGTTAGTACGTCGTTTAACTTTTTCACACTAGATTTCACTAAGTGTAGGGTTTTAAAAATGACGTACACAGGGTCGCCATCTAGTGTCGAATATAATTATATTTGGGATGCGAACGTTGGCAAGACGTCTGCACAGGACGAACGCCAACAGCTCACTGACTTAAGCCACGCCTATGTGATGACGTCAGGACTTGTTGAACCACAGTGCACAGTTGCTTAGACCCAGTCCCCTTAGTAATTGGTCCATGGGGTATACCAAAAACATTACCAAGAAAGAGAGTCACGTGACTGTCCAGAATAGTATGTCCTACTCAACGGAGTCCATGGACACAGTACGACTCAGTCGCTCGCGGTAAATAAAGTTAAAAACATGTAGGTATTGCCAATACGGCAATGTCGTCATCTTCTGGTACATAATGCGCATTAAAATGCCCGTTAAGTTGTCGAATTGCGAGTGCGATAACAGATGTGTGAATTTCGCTGTATATAGTGGTGCGTGGAGTACAAGTCTAGTGATTGTAATGTAAGGATGTAACATATCTGTTAAAATAATACATAACATTTACGAGTGGCAGCCGTCAATATTCAATAAAAAGTTCGTAAAACATTTGCATAGTAGGTATATGAGCTATTGTATGTAATGTAACGTCACGACTTTTATCCCCACTCGGGGGTAGTCAGAGGCTTGAGTGGTCATACACCACCACATTGTGGAGGTATTAACAAAGCCCACGTTTCACCAGATAGTCAGAACCCAACGTGACTGGTGGTGAACCTTGTCGCCGTGTATACCGGAACTGACTATTACCTAATCCCGAGGGATAGGTAGGTTTCCTCACGATGTTTTCCCTCACCGTCAGCGAACTGTAAATTATGCACATAGATGAAAATCCATCAATTGGTGCATGCCCACCGGGGTCGAACCTGGGACCGTCAGATAGCTAGCCCAACCTGTTCACCCCTAGGCTACAGTCGCATAGCTATTGTAATTTTTTTAAATGGTTTTTTTATAAAATATTCATTTTTTTATACAATTTACAAACACCGTCTTAGAGACATGTGAAACCTATCAACCCTCATAGGCCAGCGTGGTGAATTATGACTCGAATCCCCCTCGCATTGAGGGGAGGCCCGAGCCCAGAAATAGGACGTTCAAAGAAAACATCCTGTAATAAGTATTGCGTTTATCTGATTTGGGTTCGAGTGATTTATTCATTCATTACCGAGTGAAAATAGGTACACATAGGTAATTATAGTTTGTTTCACCTTTCGTATAATCTCCTTTCATTAATCAGGGTAATAAACAAGGAATATTATGCATCAATTTATGTGTTTCCCGATAATTAATAATGAAAACAGACTGCCGAGGTCTTATTCGTACCTGCCGGCGTCTGCAAACACTTTTTATGAACGTATAGATTGTGATGTCAATAGTTCTGACTGAATTACGATCTGCATCCACTAATAGCGAGATAATATCATCTGGGGCGGGGTTAATGACACAACTAATCTCTTATCGTGTTCTTAAGTCCATGTTTGTGCTGTTTGGTTCACCACCTGGGTTTCGAGTCTCACAATTGTCCATTGCGAAACCATTGGTTTCTTAATGATTTCGTGAATTCTTCATTGGAAACGGTTGTTGTCGGCCAGATGGCAGATGTTTGCAGTCGGCCGACAATATGTCGACCGCTAAGAATTTACGATTTAGAATGAGTACTTACTTAAGTCTGCTAGCACAGAGTAAAGACTAAAGAAAGAGGTGCCCTTATTAGATATATGTATGAAAAAAAAACGTGGTCATTGTTTTTTCATTTTCATTGTTCTATACCGGTAAATAGTTGAACTACTCGCTTCGTTTTATGTCGATGTTAGTACTAGGCCGACCACTCGGCCGAGTTGCTTAGGGCCAGTCCCCTTAGTAATTGGTCCATGTCTGCTACCTCCACAGATTAATAGAAGTAGGCAGATGTAGTCTTGGCAACAAACAATGTGAGGCCGGGTGGCATTTTATGTGTGCGTGACAACTAGGAGCGTCCTATCATAGAGATTTTAAACAGAAGAGATGTTTTTAGTAGATATCTCTATGAAACAACGCGTGGAAATTTGCGCTGGATGGTGCGGGTGGTGGGGGTTAAGAAATGGGAGGCAATTTGCAAGATACCGCCCCTTCCGATTATTTCTATCTACCGGTAGGTAAATAGCAGAACTACTCGCTTCGTTTTATGTCGATGTTAGTACGTAGTTTAACTTTTTGCATGTGTAGGATGACAAAAAATGACGTACAAAGGGACGCCATCAATAGATGGCGTCCCTTTCTTTTCGACAATAGTCGAAAAGAATTATATTTGGGATGCGAACGTTGGTAAGACGTCTGCACAGGACGAACGCCCACAGCACACTGACTTAAGCCACTAGAGATGTGCCGAGTACAGCCTGACTCGAGTACTTACTCGAGTACTTAGTAAGTACTCGGGTACTCGAGTACTCAGATTATAGAACTCGAGTACCCGGTACTCGAATACGGGTTCCGAGTACTTGCTGTAACAGTTTTAGTTTTATAGAAAATACGTTATAAATCGGGGCTCTCGCCAAAATTTTCGCCATTTTCTCCAATTTTCACGAGTGCAAGTACAACGCAGTAATTAAATGTGAAGCTCGGACGTTTGAGTGGTTAAAAATACATAATACAAAAGTACTCGAGTCCTATTAAGTACTCGAGTACTCATTACAAATATTCGAGTACCTGTCCGAGTCCTCTGACTCGAGTACTTACTCGATTCTTTTTTTAACGAGTACCAGAATACTCGAGTACCAAAAATAGCGTACTCGGCACATCACTATAAGCCACGCCTACTGTGATGACGTCAGCGGCCGAGTTGTGCGATGTCTAAGCAACGCGGCCGAGTTGCTTAGTCCCAGTCCTTCTTTAGTATTAGGTTCATGGGCACTAGGGACAAATACATCTGTGTGCGTGTAAAGTTGTGTAGTTATAGGGCGATATTGTATTCGCTTTCATGTTTTGTATTTGCTTTGCTGGCCTCACTCTTGTGTTCTATGCAGATCATCTGTAGCTCCTAAATCTATAGCTACCAACGAAGTTAGATAATAATAATAATATCCTGGGACATTTTTGTACACACGGTTACCTGATCCCAAACTAAGCAGAGCTTGTACTATGGAAACCAGATAACTGATATTACTACACATACTACTTACTTACTTAGATGGCTACTATTTACCATTGTAAACCACAGGTATAACTAAAAAAATCTCTTCGTGGGTTAGAAGGCCATCTGTTAGCAGTCGATTCGAGAAAATATATCGAGAGCCAAGAATTTTCGATTCACAGAGAATTCAAGAAGGTAATATGAGTGACTAGTGGTTTCCCAATGGTTAGCAGACTTACCAGTCACGTCCCTGTCACTTCAGCGCTAAATAAACGTTTTAAACTTCACTGGTTTTGTAACAAAAACGTAAAACTTATTTTGATCGCGCGGCCGTCCTACATTTAATTTACGCTCCCAATTAAAACCTTTCTGCCCTAACCACCAGTTCTGCGAGGTGCCATCGCTTAGATTAAAACCCCAAGATTAAAAAGCCATCTATAGTTTATTTTTGGTCCGGTGAGAAAATAATATTTATTTCCGATAAGGTGTTTTTGTGACAAAGTCCACGCAACTCCGGGTGCAAATTCTTAACCTTTCACTAATTAGTTATAATCATTAGACATGTGGATGATCTTCTATTAGTCATACTGGGGCCCTTTAATCCACAACTCAAGTTTACAACGGGACAAGTAAGTCGCCTCGCCATTATGAAAGTGTCGCGACGCCACTGAGACTGCATCGCGACGCCATTAGGCGTATCTACAACATGCACATGCCGCGCGAGACTGCTCACCCACATGCCTCGCGAAGCACGACGTTTGCCTCAGTCGCATGCCGCGCAAGGCAAATGGCGAGGCAACTGACACTCTACCTAGACAGAGAAGGGTATACCCGAGCAATCAGTTTGACACGTTTGACATCGTTCTGTCTCATGACTATGCCAAACTAGGCGAGGCAAATGACAGCGCTCATGTGAGTAAAGACGCGCATTTGCCTCGCACGAGGCAAGTTAAACTTCGTGAGGCAATTTTCTACGCGCGGCATGTGAGACATCTGGACGTGGCTATTGACACCAGGGCTTGGAACCGGTTTTGAAATACCGGTTAATATCGTTCATGAAACCGGTTTAATTCCGTTCGTTGATTAACCGGTTAAATACGAAACCGGTTTTAACTAAACCGAAATAATTTTGGTTACCGGTTATGGCAGCGAACGGAACGCTTACCGATATTAAGACCTCAATTAACCGGTTAAACTCAGACGCATGCTACAGCCGACTAGCGATCAAGGTCGAGTTCCGCGCATAAGATGCGCTCACTATCCTTTTCTAGCACGCGCTGGCTTGGTTCGTTTGTCTCATTCACACGCTTTCTGGTGTTTTCTTTCGTTTTCGCCGCAAAGGGAACCGAGTTAGCATCTTGCATTGCACCCTTTTCATTATTCTTGCTGTGGCGGCTAGCGGCCGAGTGATCTATACTACCGCCTGATGTTAAGCAGTTATATTTTTATGGGACTGAGGTGGCAAACAAGCGTACGGCCCTCCATATGTTAAGCAGTTATTTTTATGGGACTGTGGTGGCAAACAAGCGTATGGGCCGCCTAAAGTTAAGCACAATTTTATGGGACTAAGGTGGCAACAAGCGTACGGCCCGCCTGATGTTAAACACTTTTTATGGGCCTGAGGTGGCAAACAAGCGTACGGCCCGCTTGATGTTAAGCACTTTTTTATGGGACTGAGGTGGCAAACAAGCGTACAGCCCGCCTGATGTTAAGCACTTTTTTATGGGACTGAGGTGGCAAACTAGCGTACGGCCCGCCTGATGTTAAGCACTATTTTATGGGACTGAGGTGTCAATCAAGCGTACGACCCGCCTAAAGTAAAGCACTTTTTATGGGACTGAGGTGGCAAACAAGCGTACGGCCCGCCTGATGTTAAGCACTTTTTTATGGGACTAAGGTGGCAAACAAGTGTACGGCCCGCCTGATGTTGAGCACTTTTTTATGGGACTAAGGTGGCAAACAAGTGTACGGCCCGCCTGATGTTGAGCACTTTTTTATGGGACTGAGGTGGCAAACAAGCGTACGGCTGGCCTGATGTTAAGCACTTTTTTATGGGACTGAGGTGGCAAACAAGCGTACGGCTGGCCTAATGTTAAGCACTTTTTTATGGGACTGAGGTGGCAAACAAGCGTACGGCCTGCCTGATGTTAAGCACTTTTTTATGGGACTAAGATGGCAAACAAGTGTACGGCCCGCCTGATGTTAAGCACTTTTTTATGGGACTGAGGTGGCAAACAAGCGTACGGCCTGCCTGATGTTAAGCACTTTTTATGGGACTGAGGTGGCAAACAAGCGTACGTCCCGCCTGATGTTAAGCAGTTTTTAATGGGACTGAGGTGGCAAACAAGCGTACGGCTGGCCTGATGTTAAGCAGTTACCATAGCGTAGCCTATACATGCTTGCAATGCCTTTGGTATAGTGCTTAACATCAGGCGGGCCGTATGCTTGTTTGCCACCTCAGTCCCATAAAAACCTGCTCAACATCAGGCGGGCCATACGCTTGTTTGCAACCACAGTCCCATAAAAAACTGCTTAACATCAGGCCAGCCGTACGCTTGTTTGCCGCAATCCTATAAAAATTGCTTAGCATCAGGCGGGCCGTACGCTTATTTGCCACTTCAGTCCCATAAAAAAGTTCTTAACATCAGGCGGGCCGTACGCTTTTTTGCCACAATTCCATAAAAAGTGCTTAGCAACAGGCGGGCCGTACGCTTGTTTGCCACCTCAGTCCAATAAAAAGTTATTAACATCAGGCGGGCCGTACGCTTGTTTGCCACAATCCCATAAAAAGTGCTTAACATCAGGCGGGCCGTAAGCTTCTTTGCCACCTCAGTCCCATAATAAAGTTCTTAACATCAGGCGGGCCGTACACTTGTTTGTCACCTCAGTCCCATAAAAAAGTTCTTAACATCAGGCGAGACGTACGCTTGTTTGTCACCTCAGGTCCATAAAAAAGTTTTTAACATCAGGCGGGCCATACGCTTGTTTCTCACTTCAGTCCCATAAAAAAGTTTTTAACATCAGGCGGGACGTACGCTTGTTTGTAATCTGTCCCATAAAAATGTTCTTAACATCAGGCGGGTCGTACGCTTGTTTGCCACTATCCCGTAAAAAGTGCTTAACATCAGGCGGGCCGTAAGCTTGTTTGCCACCTCAGTCCCATAAAAAAGTTCTTAACATCAGGCGGGCCGTACACTTGTTTGTCACCTCAGTCCCATAAAAAAAATCTTAACATCAGGCGAGACGTACGCTTGTTTGTCACCTCAGTCCCATAAAAAAGTTCTTAACATCAGACGGGCCGTACGCTTGTTTGTCACCTCAGTCCCATAAAAAAGCGCTTAACTACAGGCGGGCCGTACGCTTATTAGTCACCTCAGTCCCATAAAAAGTACTTAACATCAGGCGGGCCGTACGCTCGTTTGCTACCTCATTCGCATAAAAACTGCTAAAAACATATTATTATGCTATTGATAGCCCTGTCGATATCGTAAGTGATTTTCAAGTAAATACACTAATAAACTATCGATAGTGTACTATCGATGGCTTCACTACTGCCGGAAAGCGTAATAATAATATACGTTTGCAGCGCGCGAGAGTTTTTTATTGGAAAGAGATGACGCATACATACGTCATAACTCGATCGCTCGCTAATACCGCCAAATCTCAATTTAACCGGTTAATTTTGCTTAATAGAACCGAAATTTGTGTAAAACCGGTTTCATCATACCGAAACCGAAACCGAAACCTTAACCGCAATCCATTCCGGTTTGGGGTCAATGGCCGAAACCGGTTTGAAAAATTAACCGGTTTCCGAGCCCTGATTGACACAACATCGCGATGTCTAGGAACTAGGAAAGCGTCGGGATGCTACTGTGAATGCGTTATGTCGTCACTATGAAAGCGTCGTGACGTCACGAAGACAGCATCGCGACGCCATTGAGACCGCATCGCGACGCCATTGACACAGCATCGCGATGCCACTACGGAAGCGTCGGGATGCTACTGTGAATGCGTTGTGTCGTCACTATGAAATCGTCGTGACGTCACGAAGACAGCATCGTGACGCCACTGGTACTACATCTCGACGCCACTGAGACTGCATTGCGACGCCATTGACACAGAATCGCGATGCCACTACGAAAATGAATGCGTTGCGTGAATGCGTTGTGTCGTCACTATGAAAGCGTCGCGACGCCACGAAGACGGCATCGCGACGATACTGAGACTGCTTCGCGTCGCCACTGAAACTGCATCGCGACGCCACTGAGACTGCATCGCGACGCCACTGAGACTGCATCGTGACGCGAAGGCGATGTAGAAGCGCGGTTTTAGTTTGCACGCAACCAGACGCGTGGTAACTACCTACTATAGGCAAATTCCAGCTACATCTAGTAAAAGTTGAAGCAACTTTCGTGTTCTATAATTGGAAAAAAACACGTTTTAATCCACTATCAGCAAGTAAAACAACAAAAACAAGGAAATGAAAGTGTTTTTGTGATACTTTCATATTTGTTCGAGAATGGCTTTGAACTTTATCAGACATTGTAACATATTTTGACGTAAATATAAACGTATATTTAGTCTACAATTAATAATGCAACTATAACAAAATCTGTCTGTCTGTAACATAATTAACAAAATCTGTCCACTTGTCCATTGTGAAACAAGAGGAATTTACGATTCTTCGAAATACGAACCTAACGTTTCGGCTGACGGATTGTCGTGATTTGACATTTCTTCATGCGTTTTTCTCTACGATTTGACATTGGTTTTGATCGTAAATCGAATCCGTACTTTGGACGATCCGTCAGCGACGTATTTCGGAGTAACCCCCCTGGTGTCATAGTTGTTCGAAGGCCTTACAAGGCTTAACGACTGCCTAGATGACAACAACCGGGGCCGACTTTTACGTGCCGCAGCACGGAGACGCTCAGTTCAAATGCCACTAAATGGTCACCCATCTGACATTGTCAAGCGTTGCTTAACCTCCGATCGTTTACCGATCAGTGATAGCAGCTGGATACGAGCGCCTACGATAATGAAGTATATAACGTCACGACTTTTATCCCCATTCGGGGGTAGTCAGAGGCTTGAGTGGTCATACACCACCATATTGTCGAAGTATTAACCGACTCAAAACCCACGTTTCACCAGATAGTCAGAACCCAACGTGACAGGTGGTGAACCTTGTCGCCGTGTATACAGGAACTGACTATTACCTAATCCCGAGGGATAGGTAGGTTTCCTCACGATGTTTTCCCTCACCGTCAGCGAACTGTAAATTATGCACATAGATGAAAATAAATGAATAAATAGATGAAGTATTCGCGAAGATATAATAGATAAGGGATTATTACGAACTAGACCCTCACGATACAGGCTAGGCCTAGTGTAAGGGTCACTAGTAATAAGTTTTTGTACTAGAAATAAGTTTTTTTATTTTTTTTAGGAAACTCAAGGCCCTGCTGGCCTACTTCGAAATACGAAACGAAACGTTTCGGCTGACGGATCGTCGTGATTTGACATTTCTTCTTTCGTTTCTTCTTGCGTTTGACATGGTTTTGATCGTAAATCAAATCCGTACTTTGGACGATCCGTCAGCGTTCGTTTTTCAAAGTAACCACCCTGGTATGACTCGGTTTTCGCGTTTCCAGTAATGACGCCTTTGAAAAACCCAGATGAAGTTCTGAGACGTAGATTAGCTCAGGACAAAAGACGGACAGATAACCGTGAAGGCATAATTCCTTTAATACATTTAGGTAAGTCTGTTGTTAGGAAAACTATACTTTCATTACACATAATCATATAAAGTTATTCCAACAAAAAACGCAGGTAACTAGATGACGCTTGATTGATTTTTAGGGTTCCGTAAGGGTGCCAACGGGACCCTATTACTAAGCCTACGCTGTCCGTCTTTCCGTCTGTCTGTCTGTCTGTCTGTCAGCGGGCTATAACTCACAAACCGTAATAGGTAGAGAGTTGAAATTCTCACAGAATGTGCATTTCTGTTGCCGCTACAACAACAAATACTAAAAATAAAAAAAAGATTAAAATTAAAGGGGGTCCTCATACAAGAAACTTGATATTTTTGACTTTTTATTCTACGGTGGTACGGAACCCTTTATGTGCGAGTACGACACGCACTTGGCCGGTTTTTATTTTTATGACACTTAAAAAAATTCAAAATTCATAACGTTTATTTTGTTTAGGCCTACAGGGGCACTTACAAATTGTCATTTTACATGTTTTCTTAAATTCTACTGCCGGATCGGAAACGCGACCTCGACTGAGAAGATCCGGCAAGAACCTCAGCGGGCTTGTCTTTTTTTACATTGTTTTAATTTAATTTAATAACTAAGTAAGTTGGGAAACAAGCGTACGGCCCGCCTGATGTAGGTAAAGCAGTTACCGTAGCGTATGCTTCCAATACCAAAGGCATCGTTCGCTCGTTGCTGACCCAAAGGGGAGTGAGATAGAGGGAGGGAAGGGAGGGGGAGTTAGGCTTCCGGCTCTCTCACTCATCGTACAAAACACCTGTAATAGCTACCCACTTTACGCCGGTCTTCTGTGAGAGGGTGGTATTACCCCGGTCCAGTATGAGCTGCAGTCAATTAGCTACAGCTTGACTCTACCACTGGTTACTGGAATGGACTGGAGTTACGTTATCTATCCACTGTTATCATTATCACTACCAATATTAATTATAACAAGGTCGGAAAGTGTAATTTTTTCAGAGTTCTATATTATATAAAACCCGACTACTGAAAAATCGCGCTCTAAAAAGTATGAAACAAGAAAATATCCTCATCTAGAGGATAGCCGTGGTCCGTGTTCATATGCCATTTGGCCCTAAAGGACCTACACGGACCACGGCTATCCTCTAGATGAGGATATTTTCTTGTTTCATACTTTTTAGAGCGCGATTTTTCAGTAGGTAGTCGGGTTTTAGTTTTTAAACTTACTTTTTATTTAATTATTTTGGAGTTATAGGTAACAATATATATATTTTTGAAATGTGCTCATCAAGCTCTTTCATTTGATACCCCACACGGTTTTATTAAAAAATGTTTTTTTTTAGTTCATGACATTATGTCCTCTAGAGGGCGCCATATGCAATTTTATGTGACGTCACATAGCCTATAACCAGCGCGCCATTAAGCCGCTTCTGACGATACCACATTTGTCAAATTACGACAAGTAGTTTGGAAGTTAGGTGGGAACAGATGCACATACATACATACATACATACATACATACCGGTCAAAATCATAACGCCTCCGTAGTCGGGTAAAAAGTGACAAACCAAACCGCCTTCCTTAACTAGTTGTAAACAACAGTTATAAATAACTACGAGTTTAACTGCTTAGTTGTTGGTTACATTAACTTTTAACCCAGAGTGTTACAACCTAACTGAAGGGCAATGCTACACGATCATCTGTTTTATCAGTTATTTATTAGTGGCTTATAGTAATAAATAATTAATTTACTGTGTATGTGTAAATGTGTGTAACGTCACGACTTTTATCCCCATTCGGGGGTAGTCAGAGGCTTGAGTGGCCATACACCACCACATTGCGGAGGTATTAACCAACTCAAAGCCCACGTTTCACCAGATAGTCAGAACCCAACGTGACAGGTGGTGAACCTTGTCGCCGTGTATACAGGAACTGACTATTACCTAATCCCGAGGGATAGGTAGGTTTCCTCACGATGTTTTCCCTCACCGTCAGCGAACTGCGTATCCAACTAATTCGTATTAAACTGTATGACAGGTACACACCTGGCTACGGACTGGCGACATCTCCAATCAACACAAATTGTTTCGATACGTGGCCGGCGACGTCGCCATGACGTCCCGGTATGTTATGGCCCTTAGGCCACTGTCCCTAATTCTCCGGCTCCGGTACCATTCTGGATAAATGGTAGTGAGCGATCACGGTGCAACTCACACGTTGAGTACTAGAGTGGATGCTCTGGCGGCAGGACCTACCGCAGATGGTCCCTGACGCCTCGTAAGGGGTTGCCAGGTTTAGTTTGCCTTCTTCTTGTAACCTTACGGTTGGTAGGGGGGCCACTATAATAAATCTCTTTTCCTAATAGGTATGTGTGTTGTCCCTAATTCTCCCACGTGTCCACTTGCATCCAGTGATTAATACTTTGTTAGTTAATCATCTTTGTAGTGGTATCGTCAACCAATAGTAACGACGGTAATGACATCCGTGTGGGTGTTAAAGAATGTTGCCTGTTAAAAAAACTGGTAACACCGGAAGTAGAATCTAACGAAACCGCCTAATTTATAGACATTTTTAACCAGTTACAATGGTGTTACAACGCATTTCTAGGATCAAAAGTGATTTGTAATGCCAGTGTAAGTCCAACTTCCTATTCATTTGGGGTTAAAGGTTGGCACTATCAACTCGGCACCCGACCAGCGCCTCGTCGGTCGGCATCCACTAACTGAACCGGAAATAAGTGGACCGCGCGCTGACCACGCGGCGTTCACTCGTTGACCACACGCGGTCCACTGGTTGATCACGTGACGTTTATGGTGTAAAAGCAGCGTCCGCCCGCAGTCCACCTGTCGACAACGAGTGGACGCCGAGCGGCGAGGCGGTGCTGAGGGGCTAGCCAAGTGGCATGAACGCTAATCGAATAGAATAGAATAAACTTCACAATGTATGGAAATGTCAAACGTCGCTATGTAGATCAACAACAAGTTGCTATGTGTAGATCACTTGACTTATGTCATTTCCTCATTTTGCGATGAGTGAGAGAGCCGTAAGCCCACCCCCCCCTCCCCCTCCCTCCATCCCACTCCCCTTCAGGTCGGCAATGTGCGAGCAATGCCTTTGGTATTGTAAGCATCTATAGGCTACGGTATCTGCTTAACATCAGGCGGGCCGTACGCTTTTTTGCCACCGCAGTCCAATAAAAAAAAAAAAAAACCATATATGAAGCGTAGCGATTTGAACGAACGCTTGTAGACGTCAGCCACTTGTCTAGCCCTTCAGGTCGGGTGCCGAGTGGATAGATGAGTGCCAACCTTTAGCCTTAAACTCGGCGTAGAGGTTTGAGCGTAGCCGCTCGACTCATTACGTCAGGTGTGGGTTCGATTCCCGCCTGGTGCAAATTTCGGAAATACCCTTTTCGTAATTTGCCCTGGTTTGGGTGTCACTGGGATCGCCCTCAGGCGATTAATAGCCAGTACAAGCGTTGCTTAGTATGAGGCCATACAGTTGGTGTGTTAGTCTGGCGATATTTATTTATTTATTTGCTGATGTCTGATACCTGTCTGACGACTTGCCCTATCGAAGTAATAAGAATCTTGAGCTCTCCTGATAACGTTATCAATTAATTAATGACTCGTGACACGAGGTGTAAAGTGCGCATTTGTTTGACAACCCGAAAGTAATTATGTAACACATTGTTATCATGTAAATACCACGATAGAAACATAATCACAATCATTGATGCATTATTTTAAGCAGATATGGTACGTCCTAACATTGCAATCACTAGACTTATGCTCAGCGCACCAACCACTACATGCAAAGAAAACCTACCTTTTCATCACTCATACGCGGAAAGTAGGTCGAAAGGTGCCTGAAGAGCCGACAGAAGGTGATACTTTTCTGATCGGGCAAAATCGTGTTTCCTGAATCGTCGAAATTATAAAAAAATACGAGTTCTATTTTCAAATTTCTATTGACGTCACGACTTTTGTCCCCACAATTTTTTTTTCTTTTTCTTTATTTTTGTCTTTTTTTTACCCGACTACGGCGGAGGGTTATGATTTTGACCGGTATGTATGTATGTATGTATGTATGTATGTATGTATGTATGTTTGTATGTATGTATGTATGTATGTATGTATGTATGTATGTATGTGCGTCTGTTCCCACCTAACTTCCAAACTACTTGTCGTAATTTGACAAATGAGGTATCGTTAGAAGCGGCTTAATGGCGCGCTGGTTATAGGCTATGTGACGTCACATAAAATTGCATATGGCGCCCTCTAGAGGACATAATGTCATGAACGAAAAAAAAAACATTTTTTAATAAAACCGTGTGGGGTATCAAATGAAAGAGCTTGATGAGCACATTTCAAAAATATATATATTGTTACCTATAACTCCAAAATAATTAAATAAAAAGTAAGTTTAAAAACTAAAACCCGACTACTGAAAAATCGCGCTCTAAAAAGTATGAAACAAGAAAATATTCTCATCTAGAGGATAGCCGTGGTCCGTGTTCATATGCCATTTGGCCCTAAAGGACCTACACGGACCACGGCTATCCTCTAGATGAGAATATTTTCTTGTTTCATACTTTTTAGAGCGCGATTTTTCAGTAGTCGGGTTTTAGTTTTTAATTTACTATATTTTTCATTTTTTATTTTTTTCGCCTTTTTTTTTTACTTTCATTGTATTCGTGATGAAAAGCACAGTGTTTACCTCGGGGTAAAGTAACTTATTATTGGTCCCTCGGACTATTAGCGCTCCGTCCCGGGACCAGTAATAAGTTACTGTTCACCTCGGTTAACAATGTACTATTTTCATTCACCAGAAGATGAACCGTATTGGCAATACTGACATGAACATTATTTTCAGCAAATGACTAATCGCACTGTGACTCCGTTTTATAAGAAATAATATTTTGGACAATGGTACATTACATGTCTTTTTTTTAGGACTGCGGTGGCAAAAAAGCGTACGGCCCGCCTGATGTTAAGCAGTTACCGTGGCCTATAGATGCTTGCAATACCAAAGGCATTGCTCGCACATTGGCGACCTGAAGGGGAGTGGAATGGAGGGAGGGGAATGGGGGCTTTGGGCTTTCGGCTCTCTCACTCATCGTACGAAACGCAGCTATAATAGCTGCTTTACGCCGATCTTCTGTGAGAGGGTGGCACTACCCCGGTCGAGCCAGCCCGTATATGAGCTGCAGTCAGTTGATTACAGCTTGGCTCTATCACCTTAAAAAATTCTCCCTCTTACTTAGTAATGTCTTTGATCACAATGCTATATTACATTGTAATTCACTACATATAGTTATGTGTGTTCAGACGGATGAAATAGCCGATTAAATATGGGCTTTGTCACTTTTTTAAATTAGTACTCATCATAAATTGTCGTTACCAGATATTTGTACCAATTTAAGGTGTGAGTGGCAACCCCAGAATCGCTATTCCGTTAGCTAACGGCCGTTGGGTGCAACGGCGACTGATAACATTTGATCCACTACCGCCCTGATAACACCGACAACATAGTAATTTATTACAGGCTCGATCTAACATTGTATGGATCAAATAAATAAATATCGCCAGACACACCAATTGTATGGTACCAAACTAAGCAACGCTTGTACTATGGCTACTATACAAGGACTGGGGGCGATCCCAGTGCCACCCAGAACAGGGTGAACTACGAAAACCTGTTTACCGAAATTTGCCTTTCGCGGGAATCGAACCCACAACTACTCGACCCTGTGAGCCGAGTGGCCTACGCTGAAACCACTGCGTCAAGCGGTCATCGAATGTAAAGTAGGCACTACATACGAAAGTATTTTCTATTTTAAAAAATGTAACGTCACGACTTTTATCCCCATTCGGGGGTAGTCAGAGGCTTGAGTGGCCATTTACCACCACATTGTGGAGGTATTAACCAACTCAAAGCCCATGTCGAAGCCAGCCCAAAGTCATGCCCATGTCGAGCCCATGTATTCTATTTTCTATTTAATCGCATCTAAACTATTATTTTTACATACACTTTGTCTAAAAGTCTGACCATACATTTAGTTAAGTCAAATCTAAGACTTGTAGCAACAGAACTAGCAACATTAACTAAGCCCGTGGTCTCCTATTAAATGCCATCGGCCGCTTATAGCGTCACACGTATGCCGCGTCACAATTTTACTATAGTGACGTCGTCGGCGTGTGACCACAACAGTGCATTTCTATTGTAAGCATTGTGACGCGGCGTACCTACGCGTGACGCTGTAAGCGGCCGATGGCATTTAATAGGAGACCACGGCTAAATAGAAATGCTTAAAAATATCAAAGTACTCGGATAACATACAATATTTTGAAAGGAATTTTTCAATTATAACAAAAGCCTAACTCGAGCACGCTGGTTCGATTTCCATAGAGACAAATATTGGAACTCACTTTTCGTAATTTACCCTGGTCGGTTTGGGAATCAGAACTTTTGTTATACCTGCTTGAAAACTGCCTTTATAATAACAAAATAAACACCTCCCGTTCTTGTATGTTGTCTTAGTACTTTTTCAGCTGCCCCAACCCAAATATATCTTAATTTGCGACCATACAATTTATTTACATACTTATATTAATTTATTTAATGTATGTCGTCACAAGCACGCAGTCGTAAACGCCATATTAACGACAATGTTTATATACCTACCACGGAACGAAGCCCAAAGGTTTATCTAAATCACTTGTCTGCCACGCGAGACAGATTCCCTATATACATGCATACGTATAATAGGTACATATCATATAGATTATATACTATATACTGGTCCGTTTTCATAATAATATGAGCACTCTATTTAAACCGCGAGACGAGTCGCTACGTTTATAATAATATCTTATTATTTATAATTATAAATACATAGTGTTTTCATATTATTTTTCAAGTGATATTTGTTAATTTTTTGGACAAAATGGCTGTGAGTGTAATTTCGGTGAGCGTTCTTTTGTAATTATTTTGGCGGATTTTAGTTTGTGATTTTTTACAGGTGGGTTAGGCAAAGATAACTCAAATATGTGTTTTGATTTTTTAATTATTTTATGTTTATAAAACGTGCAATACTTAAGTGGAAATTAGTTAGTACTACTTTTATTTTTTCGGATAATTATTAACTGAAGATTAATTAAATGGTAAAGGCCAATTTTAAGTGTACCAAAATCTAAATTTTCCGGATTCGAAGCCCCGTGAGGAAACCTGGCTATCTGAGAAATCATTATAAATAAAAGACACGTGATTTTGCCAACCCGCATTATCATAAATTATAAAAAATAAAAAATAAACTTAATAAAGTTAATTATTTAATTTTTAGAAATGTGTGAATAGATTAAATAGGTGCCTAGTTATGATTGCGTCGCTGCTCCTAGGTACACCAACTTTTTCTACTTGAAAAGTGTAACCATTAAGTTGGTTATCAGATCTTCTCGGTGGAAGCAGTTTTTCGGTAGTAGATTCTGAATATTCATAAGTTTCTTGTTGGCGTAATGAAAGTTTTTTTTAAATATTTACCATTTTTTGCTTACACTTACCGTGTTTATTTGTTATGTTTTATGTTTTCGACATTTAAAGTAGCCCATACGGTGAAATGTGTTCGACGTCCTTGTAACGTAGTTGCATAAGTCATAAAAAATAAAAATAAATGTTCTCAAGATAGCTTTTTTAAAGCTATTCTTAATAAGTAGGTACTATACTTATTTACTGCTTCTTGGTATTTAAGTAAAATTAAGTACCTACTTATCTCCTGTTTGTCTCCATACAAGATCGTTCAATACCCTTTTCCGAGGTGTTTTCGTTTTCCCAAGGTGCTTACAAAATACCTACGTAAAGTTTAAAATGTATTGTACCTAATTTTCCTTTCGCTTCCTACCGCTGCTCACGAATCGACCCTTAAGCAAAGACATTATAAAAAACTGTCCAAAATAGTATGTCCTACTAAACGGAGTCCATGGACATAGTACGACTCAGTCGTTCGCGGAAAATAATGTTGAAAACATGTCGGTGTTTCCAATGAGAGGCATCTTCCTTTATGTTGATCGTCCTATTGCGCGTGCGATAACAGATGAATGAATTTCAATGCATGTAGTGGTGCGCTGAGCACAAATGTCAAAAAGTACCATATCTACTAAAATAATTCGTCAATCGCCTTAGGATTTTTTTTATAGGAATGAGGTGGCCAACAAGCTTACGGCCCGCCTGATGTTAAGCAGTTACCGTAGCCTATAGATGCTTGTAATTGGCAAAGGCATTGTCGACCTGAAGGGGAGTGGGAAGGAGGGAGGGTAAGGGGGTGTTGGGCTTTCGGCTCTCTCACTCATCGTACGAAACGCAGCTGTAATAGCTGATATACGCCGATCTTCTGTGAGAGGGTGGTACTACCCCGGTCGAGCCAGCCCGTATATCAATTGGCTACAGCTTGGCTCTACAACCTTCAAGGTAGGTAGGATAAGCCTTTGCCCAACAGGGGGCTTACCACCACCTCTCACAGCAGTTTTGTTTAAACGTTTCAGCGGCCATTTGTGCAATGACGTTTCTTATTGTCATGACAATAAGGTACGTCATTGCACAAAAAGTCGCTGGATCGTTAAAACGTTCCTATGATTGAATCGCGATAAGAGGTCGTGGCAAGCCCCCAGTAGACCATTGAAAATAGCTTATTAATTAGGTCATCATCTATTAATCTTCTACGAAAACTAAAACACAATAATATTTTACTAATAACAAGCAAATTTTCTTGACCCACGAACTTAGGGCCCGATACGAGCCCTAAGTACGTGACAGACGTCAAACCAAATGACCCATGGCACCTAGTAACCCATATTATGAGAAAACAAACTTGTCCCAATTCGTCGGCTTGCTTTATCATAAGTTTTGTTAATTGTTCATGATGATTTCATTATTAATTATCATTTTCGTGTTGATAACAAAGTTATCAACTTAGAATCACGTGATTTAATGGATTGAACGGGGTTGACGGAAGCGTGTTTTTAGGGTTCCTTACCTCAAAAGGAAGAACGGATGCTTATAGGATCACTTTCTTGTTCAGCTGTCCGTTTGACAGCCGAACATTTTTTTAAAAAATAAACAAAAACCGACTTAAAAAAGGTTTTTGAAGTCGGTTTTTGTTTTCATATATACTTTTTTTTTTTTAATTCAACTAATAGTTATTTTCTTTTTCCAACAGAAAAACTCAATATTCTGCATATTGCTGTGTCTGTGTATAGCAGTACTCGTCCGGGAATCGAACGCGCGACCCCCGTGGTTGGCACCAGACAGCGGCGTGTTCACGGAGTCAGCGGAGTGTCACACAGATGTAAGTACCTAAACTTTAAACCCTAAAGTATACGCAGATAAAATATCGCTATACAAGGACATATTAGATACTAGCTGTGCCCCGCGGCTTCGCCCGCGTGGAAATTGATGTGTGAGATTAGACTATGCCTTATTCCTGAGCCTACAGCCTGAGTTTCAAATTTAATTAAAATCGGTTTAGTAGTTATGTAGATACAAAAACCTCATTTCCTTACGATATTATCCGGAAATTCTATATTTACACAAACCACGTGTAAACTTCAATTTCGTGATTCAGTATTTTATCGAAAATCTACTACTTTTTCCTAACATTTTCCATTTTGGTTCAGTGCCATCTAACGAAGTGTGCCTTTAAAAACTTTAAAAACTTGGGTAAACCTAATTATAATTTATAGAAATCAAATAAAAAGCTATTTGCAATAATTATGTAGAATTAAAATTGTATTTTGTTAATTATATAATTGTCCAAAACTAAGCAATGCTTGTTGTATGGGTATCCATGTGATGAAACCATGATTTGCGGAAATAAAAAAAAAACCACTTCATTAATACTAATTAAATGGGCATTGTGATAACTGAAATGAGATAAATAAACAAATACCTAATTGATCACTCATGTCACGTATGATTTTTGTTAATTAGTTGTCTTATCACGTTTTGCCTCGCGGGTTTCGGTCGTGTTAACCTTTTGACCATTTTGAGTGGGTATTCATTTATACAGCGTAATGGGTCCCTATCTACAGTGTATTTTAGAACTCCAAACTAGTACGTACCATATGATATTCAGTATCCGATAAATAACTAAATTGCAAAAAAAAAAACCGTATTCTATGGTAGAGCCAAGCTGTAGCCAATTGACTGCAGCTCATATACCGGCTGACTCGGCCAGAGTAGTACCAACTTCTCACAGAAGATCGGCGTAAAGCAGCTATTACAGCCGCGTTTCGTACGATGAGTGCTAGAGCCGGAAGCCCAACCCCCCCTCCCTTTTCCTCCGTCCCACTCCACTTCAGGTCGGCAACGTGTGAGCAATGCATTTGATATTGCAAGCATCTGCTATGGTAACTACTTAACATCAGGCGGGCCATAAGCTCGTTTTCCACCTCAGTGCTTTAAAAATATCTGTCTATTGTTATATAAATATATGTGTATTGTTGGGCTAGCAATCAGAAGGTCCCAGGTTCGATCCCCGGTGGGACATGCACCAATGGATGAATTTTCATCTATGTGCATAATTTACAGTTCGCTGACGTTGAGGGAAAACATCGTGAGGGAACCTACCTATCCCTCGGGATTAGGTAATAGTCAGTTCCTGTATACACGGCGACAAGGTTCACCACCTGTCACGTTGGGTTCTGACTATCTGGTGACACGTGGGCTTTGAGTTGGTTAATACCTCCACAATGTGGTGGTGTATGGCCACTCAAGCCTCTGACTACCCCCGAATGGGGATAAAAGTCGTTACGTTACATTTCATTTATGTTTATTGTTACAGGATGAATTACTAGATCTCTGCCAGAGATGTGCCAAGCTGACCAAGTCTAAGCTGGCGTACCCGGCTTGCTGCTCGACTGACCTCAAAGCAAGAAAGTGGTGCTCTGACTACGTGTATTTTGGGAGAGGCCAGTACGATTTTTACTGATCGTAATTTAGAAAAACTTAAATGAACCTGAGAAAAATCCAACTAAATGCAAATTAAGTAAACTACAAAAATATAGTGGTCTCGCTCACACATAACGAATATGGGTAGGACAGCAATAGTCTCACCGAGCTCTCTTGTCAACAGTCAAGGTTGGTACTCAGTGCCTACATTGGTGATTGGTTGTTTACATAGCATAGATGTAGCATAGATGATGTCGAGAGGTTGGTTATTATACTGTTTTACCTATACTGTGGTGGTGGCCGATTATAATATACTCGGATTTATTAATGTATCCATTCTGATCTCCTGTTAATACATATACATAGATATATAAAAAAAAAGATGCAAGGATACAATTAATTCAATTTTATTGGATAGGTGTGTGCTTTAAATAATTATTAATTTCTAGATTATTTTTAAATGTGATTAATAATGTGTTCAGTAAATAAGGTGGTATGTTAGCTTGCGATTTTTTTCAACCTTAAATACATTTAAGGTTGCGACCTCATTAGTGCATTGCGTTGCGATGAGTCGTCGCGTTTTGCGTATATTTTTTACTGGCATACCACATTTATGCGTTGTGTCGTCGCACGCGACGTTTTAACGGATCTACGGACGAGAGACGAAGCGGGGGAGGGTGATGCGTTGCGCTGTCGTTGCTCCGCGCCGGTGCGATGACGGACAGTGTTCCGCCGCGTATACGAAATGACGTATACCGGCCGGGCCCCACTTGCGCGTTCAATTGCGACGACGCAACGCGCTAGTGGGGCCACGCCCTACGACGGCGTTGGTCCGTTGCGATGACGCAACGCAAAGCGCTAGTAGGGCCTCGTCCTACGACGGCGTTGATCCGTTGCGATGACGCAACGCAACGCACTAATGAGCCTCACTCTTACTCGCATGTTGCTGAATGTTTGTTGGACGCCTGATATGGTTGTAAACGAACTGTCCAAAATAGTGCTGTGATAATTCTTGTAAATAGTTAATTCGATTATTTGTGGAAGAGATGAATAAATATAATATTATATTGAAATATTGTTAGTATCATTTCGATAGCTCTCATCGTCAGACTCCTCTATCCTTTAACACTATCCATTTCCTTAAATCTCTATAAATTTTGGGGATAGTCTTCATCCCCAAATAAGAAATACCTACTAACTACCTACCTTCTTTGGACTATAAATTAATAATTTTCTGTTGTAGTAGGTATGTTCTCTTGATATTTCTTCGGTTTCTCACTTCATCTATGGACGTAGGACTGATTTTAATAAAAAAAACACCCACAAAAAATCCATAAATTAATTTATTAACACTATTTGACAATATTATAACAAGTTCGTATGTACAAAACCTTTTCTAATTCCATCATTCTTCTCTATAATTGCGTAGACAGAGCGGAGTGAAACAATTTTCCAAAAGTTTTTTTTTGTAACTTACCTATATGATTGTTTTCTCATTTTTATTGCATAGCGCTGTCCCTTTCAGTTACCTCAACGGCTGGGACATGACTAGGTACTTTTATAAAAACAGTGCAATAATGTATGCTCCATATCAAAACAACAATCTAGCAAGATTATGGAACATAATTAAGAATGTAGGAATTTGCATTTATCTCAATAATTTTATCGTACCTACTGATTATTAACCAAGTGGAGATCATAATATAATATAGGTATAATGCAAATAATACGCGATAATAGTAATATGTGTAACTAATTTTATTATTTTGTGTATTATTATTTCATTCAAAAAGTGTCACCCCGCTCACGCCTCTACATTGTTTGAGTACTTTTTTAGTGCTTGGTACACGATAATTTTCAAAAAAAATAATTTAAAATATCGGCAAAATTCCCACACATTCCTTTTCGAAATTAGAAAATTTTGTTCCATTATTGTAAAAAAAAGAATTATTTTTCTAATTGAAATGTTGGTTTAGCCGATATTTCTATTTTTTTTAGTGTACTTACTTATTTACATTAGTACAGCAATTAAAATTATTTTATTTAAGTACCAGAGATTTAGTCTCACGAAGTTTTTGTGACAAAAGAACAGTTAAAACAACTTAACACTGACTGTGTGGTACCATTTTCGGAAAAAATATTTTTTTCAAACATCATTTTATGAAAATGATACCAGAACAGGTTTATAACAATAATTTCAGACTATTATCACAATTATTATATTAACATTGTTATTTTAAAGCGATGTTAAAATATAGCCATGGATAGCCCTTCAAAAAATTAAATAAAGTTACTTAATAATAAGAAATTCGTAGTTCGTTGTAATAAATCGTTAAAAGAAACATCGGTGTGCAAAATAATAATGTTTAAACAATGTAAAAAATAAATGCCGATTGTAATACGGGCCACATTAAATTAAAAATAATGTTTAATGTTGTGAACACAAAGTACACGATCACCTGGAAATTGCGCGATTCTATTATACAGTCCCCTAACTCTGTATACATTTTTCACTAATATTTTTTACACAATTACTGTAATTTACACTAAAATTTACATATACGGATGTTTTTCGCTAAAAATCAACTAGATTTTTTGTAGACATTCCCGCTTGGACGGATATTAAAATCTCTATGTGTTGGTATTCTACGTGAAGCTTTCCTGTGCTATATAATAGTTTCTAGAGCGATATATCAAATGTATGGGAATGATATAAGTCACTTCTACTTATTGACAGCTTATGTTAACCACATACATTTGAAAAAACGCTAGTAAACAGTCATTTAGTTGTTCAGATATAAATTATTCTTCGAATTCACTAAGTGTACATACCTACAGATACTTTACCTTGTCGGCAAGGCTTAGAATATACAAAGAAGGAAACGAATTCCACTTATATCTGAACAAACTTTAATCCCTTGAGAAATTCAAAACTTACTCATGGAAAATATTTTTGAAAAAAAAATATTGCATCTCTCAACAGATTTTTAAAAATCAATTTTATATTACAGATGTAGTTAAATAAATACTTTAAAGTTACAGAATTTATATATTTTTTTAGAAATCAATAGTCACATAAAAAAAATGAAAATTGTTCTTTAATATAGGTAGGTAAAAGCCATTTAATAAAATTAAATATGATTTCCATTTTCATGTTAACAATTACATTAATATGAAATCTATGTTTTATTTACAATATAATAAGACCTAATCTGTACAAAGTTTCGGTTGTTTTCAATGGTTGTCTAGCTTTCGTTTACTGTAAGACATTTCACTCAGTTTTGGCAATATAAATAAATAATATTTGGGTATAACTGTTATTTTAAAGCTTACTTTTGTCCTAAAAAATGATTTGGTCACATATTTACTGTATGAAACAGAAAAAAACTGTTTTAGTAAAAAAAGTATTGAGATAATTTATGTTAGTGTACTGTCTAGTACTCAAAGTACCCATTTAGGTGAAAAATGTTGTTCAACTAGTAGCCCGACATTACACAACTTTGTGCATGATATTATGAAAAACTTAATTCGGCAAATTGTTCAACATTTTTTTTAGTGGAAAAGTTGTGCAACATTGTTACTAGTATTTCCCAACATTTATTGCCAAAAAACAATTATTCCATCACAAAAAAACGACTATAACTAACAAGAAAAAAATGCTCAATAATATAACAGCTTAAAAATAACGAATTATGGTAAAAAACAATACAAACTGTCAACCAATCACAGCATGTCTTCCTCGGGATGTTGTTTGTCGTAAATTTCTTGCAATTTCTGTTGTTCTTTAACTTTTTTCATCTGAGCGTAGACGGAGGCAGCTTTATAGTTGATAGGCCCGTAGTCTTTTAAGTCTGCATCCGCGTATATAAACTGGTCTTCCGGTCTAAATGGCTGTGTAAAAAATAAAATAAATTAGACAAAAATAACACGTAAAAATATCGAAAATAGTTTTTGAAGAGACTAAGTTTTAGCACAAAGAATAAAAACGGTAATATGTGTTAAGTGACATAATTACAATAAATACATAATTGTTTTTAAATTTATCTAATAATTTTTAAAATAAATTATATTGTTATGTTAATATTTTGTGCTTTGTTAAATAAACTTTACAGAATGATTGATGGATATAAATAAGTGAAGTCATCGTAGTATTAAGAGCGAAAAATTTAGTAAAGCAATATAATAGAGCTAGTTTTAAAATTTGGAAAAATCAAAATTACCTTATTTTTAAAAAATGTATGTGTCACTCTTGGTAAAGCGTTCCTAGAAGAAAATAATAAAAAAGTCACAACATTGCGATGACATGCGTTTAAATTTTTATTATTTAAAATTCAACAGCATTAATATATAGACTTATATTAACATAAGATTTAAAGAAAAACAAAATCAGGGAAATTATTAACAAAATGCTGTTGACTTTAAAATAACAAAAAATTTTAAAAATTAATTTAGGCAATATCTGTGGTGTAACTGATACCTCATGCTATGAAAGCAGACAGCTTTTCACTTGTGCACATATTACCATTTTTTACACCATATAAGCAACATAGTAAGATATAAAATCATTATTTTATATAACTCAATATTTTTGGGAGTATACATTTTTAAAGCGTGAATAACCATAATTTTTGCTAAAATTATTGTCGGAGGCAATGTGTCTTTCTTTTTTCTTCAATTTGTTATTTTTAATTTACTATCGAATTGAAATTTAAATAATGGTTGTTCAGACGCAATTATATTTTTAATACTCACGTTTCAAACATCAATCTCGTTGAATTTGAGAGTTGCATAGTCGCTTTTCGGCTGGCCATGCGTACTCTTCCTCTGACTACTAGACACGTTACTCTTATAACTACTGTTAGTCTCTTTGTTAGCACTATCTGCGCCTACTGTATACGTATCATACAAGTGTCTATTAGAATTGACAGTGTTTTTAAACTTCATATTATGATTACCTAACGCTAGATCTGCATACACTAATTTCTTTTGTCTAGGCTTCTCGTCTTTCGAGCTCGCTGTGTTGTAATTCGTGTTAAAATGTTCTGGACCTAAATTCCTCGTGGAATTTGATATGTAATTGCCTTTAAGCAATTGTAAATAAGATTTTCTTTCTGATTCACTGTATTCGGGCTCAGGATAGTTCGGTTTTTCGTAATTATCGTAGATACCAACACAGGATAGCTTTTCTCTGAGACTTTCGGATTTTTTCAAGCGATTCAGTTTCTGACTGTGCTTTTCTCTCGTCCTGTTCAATGTTTTCGTGTAGTACTGTGTGTCTGACGGTTGGTAGATCAACGGTCCTATAGTGTTATTGTATGACCTCTCTTGGTCTACTGGGATTCGCTTGTCGACTCTGATTGGTTGGAAATAACAGAAACTGTGGTGTTTTTGCAACGGTATTTGGAAATTTTTCTTGTTCTTCCCTTTTGAACTTAAATTAGTGAAGTGATTACGTTTTTGCATGTACTGTTGTTGTAGTATGTTAGTATTCTGAAATGGAAATAGTTTAGTATAGTTAGTATGATTAGAACACATAGATTAGATGACAAAAACATGAAAAATGAGGTAAAAGAAAACATATAAAGCATTATACCTGACTGTCATCGTCAACCGTAAGAC
The DNA here is from genome assembly GCA_947859195.1 of Drymonia ruficornis. Classification (NCBI taxonomy): domain Eukaryota; kingdom Metazoa; phylum Arthropoda; class Insecta; order Lepidoptera; family Notodontidae; genus Drymonia; species Drymonia ruficornis. The sequence continues at coordinate 652,247 of OX401930.1, read as the reverse complement.
TACTTTGTACAGAATGACTACGTTGAACCGTACATCGCTTTGGCACCGGCCGTTCACTCAATTTTGGTATTTGCAACGTTTTGTTCGGCGTTATAATGTGCCTTTTTGGTAAACCAACCTTATTGATACCTTCATTGTTTAGTTGTTTCACAACTGACTTAACTAGAGAAGTAGACGGTAGTGTTATGGAAAGATTTCTCTTTGGAGTAGCTCCTATTATATTTGGCTTAATTAAATCTATTTTTGTATCCACATTCTCTCCATCGTTTTCGCTTTCTTTGGCATCTTGCTTTGAACCTTCAAAATTAACTTTAGAAACGTCCTCTGCAGATTTTGTAGATCTCACAGGAGCGTCTATCGTATCTATAGACTTGGACAATTTGGTGTTTATCAATGGCATAGATAGGTTGACGTAAACATGGTCATTCTTTGCTGATGCTTTCACTGGAGATATTTTAGTTCTAGGAGCAGGTACGGGTCTATTCAAAGATGTTGTCGATTTATTTATATCAGTCTCATCGCAAACTTGTATAGAATCTGTCAAATTCTCAAAATTTTCCACACCACTTATGTCGGATTTAACTTTCAGTACTGAAGGGCAGTTGACATAAATATTATCTTCATTCAAATCGCTGTCTGAATTTTCATTCTTATTATTGTTGATTTCATTAAAATTCTCCCCGTATTCAGTATTAGGGTAAAATCTTTCAATATTCCTCTTTCTTACGATCCTCATTGATTGGAATCGAGGCGGTTTTCTATGTACCCTAGTGTTTAGAGATGAAAATTTTCTCTTATCATTTTCAGGCATTTCTTCGTCTATAGTCGGGAATTGCTTGAGAAATGATGTCTGCATTGGTGGTAGGTATGGGTTTAGAAGTACCGTTTGATGGAGTGGATACATCTGTTGTATTGGAGATAGTACTGGGATCCCATAAGAGTATTGCGAGTCTGACCCCATGGGATAGCTAATGGCGTTTTGCATGAACGGTGGGCATACGATCCTTGGCGTGAACGATGGGTTAGTAGTCAATTGTTTTTGTAGAGTATCTATTCCTTTCGCCGGTTTTTGGGTTTCCACGACCCTCGGTTGTATCGCTTGTACTGGCTTTGAGCATGCAAATTATAAAAAAAAAAAACATGAAACAAAACAAATGCAAATTATAGATGAAGCAACAACATCAAACTCAAATTAAAATTTAGTGAAACAATGATTATTGGTGATGTTTTTGTTATTCTATCATTTAGACGTTCTGTGACTTGTTTTGAAAATTTGAAAAAACATCTGAAGTTATTCATTATTGGGTTGTTTTGGTTTTAATAAACAAATTTAGCCATGTCACTCAAGTTATCGGTATAGACCGGTATCGGTTATCGGTTATCGGTGATATGGGTGAAATTATTTTCCAAGTTATAAATAATAATAGTAAAATTGATAGTAATTTGATGCCCATATGTTGTTTTCAATTTTTTAAAGAATAATTGGAACATGTCACAGAATGTCTAATATCCAAACTTGGCTGACACACTGGTATCTAGAACCACACTACACTCGTCAAGAAATGTTGTCACGAATTCGGGCAAGGCTTCTCTCTCTTTAAGTTTTTATTGCTAGTAATGCCACTTTCTTGTGAAAACCGAAGTTTATAGAGTGTAGTGAGGATTTTTAGGAGTATAGAGACAAAGCTTAAATTCTAACAAAAAATACCTTATTGGGAGGTTGTTGGAGTCCATGGAACGGCAGGTTCTCGTAGAGTCCTGGGTTCTCCGCTCCTAGGGTGCCGTTCGCAGGATTATCTACGCCATTCGTAGGTGGGCCTGTTGATAGAAGAGTATGTTGACGTGAAAATGTAGCTTACAATGCGAGATTGAATATTGTAGCTTGTAGCCTACCTCTACAAAATCGTAAGTATTTTTTTGTTTTATAATTTTCAAAAGGTTGTACGTAGTAATTAGTTTTTTAGCATTTTTTTATTGTTAAAAACCCAATCACTGTTACTAGTAATCGTTTTAAAATTTAGAATCTGATTATTGGTTTTTAAAACCTGGATTAAATACAAAATCCTACTAAGTTTACACTCAAGTACTTAGGTACTTAAATTTTATAGTAAAAAACAGCAACCAAATATTATTTTCTAAAGTGTGTATTGCATTATATCGCTGTCCAAAGGTTAATTGCATTTTAATTATTTTTATCAGGTCGAGGTTATGAAAATAAAACAGATAAAAAAGTCATGCACTACTTACTGTCGCCTGGTTTTTTCCGTTTTCTAGTGGCTCTAGTTGAAGTTACATCATTAAAAGGCTTTATTTTAGCACTCGTGGCGGCTATTCTATCAGGCCGTTTGAACGAAACAACTAAAAACATGCTCACGTTAAAATAAAATGCAAAAAAATCGTGCTCGAAGCGAAAAAGCAGAAAAAAACGTGCTCGCGTAAGCAAAGTATGAAATATAGAGTGAAGTCAATGTAAGTAATGAAATCGGTGTGAAGTTCATGATGATGTGTGACACAATAATAATAAAACTAAAAAAAGTAGGTATATATTTATAAAACAAAAAGAACTAAAAACTAATAACAATACATAGATTTTTGTTTGCTTATTTCGGCTCGCTCGTTTTTGATATATCACGAATTATCCTATTTTTTTAGAATGTTTAATCTTCACAACGGGATATGTTTTAAAACAATAGTGCTTTGTAATTCTACTGTAGATCGATTGTAACTTCTATAAGTTAAAGTCAGTCTCTGTTCAAATAATTGTGTAGATTCTACTTATTAAGTTATATTAATACGTTAAATATATCTTTATTATTGATACACACATCATTACAAATAAAAATACGTAGTACTAACTACCTCCTTCAGTAACAATAACATTTGGAGTCTCGCTCTGAAATAACGACCTCAGTCTATTCTTCTGCACGACATATCCCGGCCTGTTCAGACTGACTAGCGACATCGCCCTTTTATTAGACTTATTTATCTTCTTATATTTACCACTGTCGTCTGAATCGTCGCTTTTTCTACGTAAATTCTTTATGATTTCCGACACTACGTTCTGTCTTGGCTTACCGTTTTTCTTTGAATACTCCGCTTTGGCCGTTTTATCATCGACTTTTGGTCTTTCAAGCAAACCCAAATTGGACTGTTCGTCAGTTATGTCTTTATTAACGTGCAATCTCGCTTGATTCTTTGGACTGAGTGTGTGATTTGAATTCACATGTACTAGCACTCCAGGTTTCAAAGGCCATTTGTTAGGTGTGACAACAGTTTGTACTTTATTGTTCTCGTTTTTGGGCTCGTTTTTCGGTGTTTTCAGCTCAGATTCATCTTCAGCTGGCGTTTGAGTAGTGTCTTGTTGATTCGGTGCTTCGTCAATTTTATTCAACTCTAAGTTGTGTTGATAAGGTTGTGAGTCCACTAGCCTCGTTCTGTCTGACGTTTTTGGGCTAAATGATAGACTCAGTCGTGGAGACAAAGCGGGTAACGCTTGCGATATTATTGACTGAGCGATTGATACCTCGTTTAAGCAGCTACCGTCGGGACTGTGGTTCAAAATAAAATGGTTTTTGAGTACATGCAATGTATGATGGATGGATTGAATTCTGTATACGTTTTGAAACACCTATATCTAAAAATACTTGGGTAGTTTTGCTATATTTTCAAAATAAAAACTAAAAAAAAATTAGAGTATTAAATATTACGAACAAATAAAATAAATATCTTATTGAGTTATTATTATAAATGTGATGTAGTTACTTGATACAATAATTATTACTTACATAAATACTTTCATAAAGTAATAAATAAAATACAGTTTAAGAAGAATGCTTTCCAAAAATTGTGTCATGCAAATTCACAAAATATAAATTTTGACAAAACATGTTTCTACTCGATTTTTCTACATAAATCACACATTTTAATAGCCAAAGTCTAGCCAAAAATAGCGTTCAAACAATAAGAAAGCATCCTCCATCTATGAAAAACAGGAAAAAAATAAGAATTTTCTGTTATTTAGTACCTGAACGATTGATTGTAGTCAATCTGAGAACGTCCGGGGTTAGTGCGGTTAGAAACCTACACATTAAATGGTTTTATTAATAATCAGATATTAAAATAAATATGATACATATTTTTTGAATAAATAAAACCAGTGTTATTATGTTACGAGTGAAAAAAAAAACTAAAAATTGCATGCAACTATTATTATATAAATATAATTTTTAGTCTACGTTTGAAATTTAGCCACTAAAAATATTTATTTTTGTTATTTCGTTTTATTAATCGACTTAAAAGAATGGGTTTTACCCGAATAGTAATTTTTAATTTGATGATTGAGCAGTATTCTCAAATTATAAAAACGTTTTTTTTATATTAAAAGATTTTCCGACATAACTTTTTGGCTAGTTCAATATTATTTCAAAATAATATGCTTTATTTATTTATCGTTGCTTATTAAAAAATACCTTTTTAGGGCTCAATTTCAAAATAAAATTAGTTAAAATCCTATCAAAATCAAAATCGAATAGCCGTTGGTCCAAGCACACATCGGTATTAATGGCGAAAACGCAAACTTAATGACCTTAGGGGGAGTGACCTTGACCTTAAGGTCAAGGTCTCTGCGTGGGCACAACTACAGGTGACCTTGACGGTGGCATAGACAACGTGTGCCATGAATCTGCTCGGACCAAAGGCGTAGCTGGAAAATTTCATACTTTTGAATATAATAATCTATAAAAAAAAGTTCTATGATTTTAGTTTAAATAATAAAATATAAACAAATAATTATAATAAATAAAAATATCTATCTATTTGTATTAGATAAATAAGATAAAATAATTTATTACTTTAAAAGTAATGTCTACCAAGGCCACTATTATTTGTTTAACTACACTATTTAATAAATATAATTTATTGCGTAAATAAACTACTACTCTTTAAAATATTTTATTTATCGGTTTCGTGATATTTGTTTTAATGATATTGTAAGAAAGTACTTTAATTTTGCATTTTAAAATGGCTAATGAAAAGACAATTTTTTTAAAAACTAGATCTAAAAAAATCTACAAAATAATTTTAATATAAAAATAAAATCTAAGTATAAAAAAATAAAGTGCCCTATTTCTATAAAAACTTTCTGACAATATATTTAAATAATAACACTTAGCTAAAACTAAAAAATAGACATATAAAAATGTTTGCAACTGTGAAAGAAATAAAAGTTAAAAAATTTAAAACGCCAACTTACTTCTCTCGCTCCTCTAATTCGACCGGATTATTATCTGTATGTTTGTTTGTTAGTCGATGTGTTCATTGTTTAGTAGCAGCGTCCGAGAAAGACAAACAAAAAGTTAGTTTTTTTAATAAAAAAGTAAATGATGAAAAAACATTTAAGTTACTACAATTAGGTGGGTACATTTAACCAACCAAGTTTTTAAAGAGATATGAAATGACAAATAGAAATAAAAAAAAAGATAATAGCGTGATTTTTTATGGTAAAAAAAAAACAAATAACAACGTTACAAATACAACAATGAAAAAAGCAAAACCTATTGTCACTACAGTCGCTTTTGTGTATTTTACTTACAGAACAATTACAAAGATATTAAAAATATATTTTTTGTTCAAAAAATATTTTTTGTGATATGATAATAGCCTGCACTTATGTCATTTATGGTTTAGCAGAATAGGTACAACAGAAAAAATAATTAACAAACAACTAAAACAACTGTCAAAAATTAAATAATACTCACACTTGGATTTAGCCCTCATCCGCCGGCATATGCAGATGATGATGATGCAGAGGATGACGGTGATGACAAGGATAGCGACAGCTATCCCACCAATCAGGATCAGCTTCTGTTGGTCGCGCCACCAGACCTTGGTTCCTGGAGACATAGTTGATTCGGTTTAAAGAAATGTGGTGATGAAATTGATGATGACTATGATATTAAATGCAGTATTTTTTTCTTTTAACGAGATCTATTTAGGCGATTCAAATGTAATGCAATTAAGTTAATTATTGCGATAAATAAAATAATATTGTGATTTTTAACAAAGAGAATAAATACTTTTATAGAAAATATAAAAAAATATAATTTTGCAAATTATTATAAAAACAAAAAGTATATAAGTAGGTAAAAATTGTAAATAATTATGTGACCAATAAAATACATTTATTAGATAATAAAAAAATAGGAGTCGCTAGTTATTTGTATTTGTGTATATTTGTTTAAAATATTAATACATATCAAGCAATTAAATCGTGTGCGTGTGTTGTGTAAAAACGTGTGCTGGTGTGTAAACAAAACACTTTGTTGTATATACATAAATAATTTGATATATAAAAGAGCCTAGTAACATTATAAAATTATATTTTGCAAAGCAGCTACCTATAACTCCTATTTATACTTACCGAACGATTCCAAGTTGGCTGTGAACCAAAGTAAATCATTTACTTCCAAAAATCAATAATACACTCATCACACGTCTAAGCAACAAGGGTATTACTAGTGTTTATTTTAAATTCAATAGTTTTTGTTTTTAGAAGCGTAATTTAATGCTCATTTTTATTTAGTAATTTAATAAAAGGCTTGCTAGTAAAAACAAAACAACTTCTAGTATAAAAAAATGCATAAATAAAAATTAAATAAAAAAAACATTCCTAACAACTTTTTAATAATCTATTGGATCTCCCAAGGCATAATACCCTTGTTGCTTAGACTTTTTTGATGAGTGTATTTTCAACAATAAAATATTACCTATTTTCAAAATAATTTAAAAAGATTTATAGCCCGTTTACAATGGTTTTACAAAGCATTTCTAGGAATACAAGTGACTTGTAATGCTAGTGTAACTCCATCATAACTTTCAATAAAGAGGGTACATTGTTAACCATACTAATATTATAAAGAGGAATATAATAATGTATAAGCGTACGGCCTGTCTGATGTTAAGCAGTAGCCGCTACCTATAGATGCTTGCAATACCAAGAAGGACAGTGGGAAAAAGGGAGGGGGTAGGGTTGGGCTTCCGGCTCTCTCACTCATCGTACAAAACACAATCAAAATAGCAACTTTTCGTCGATCTTCTGTGAGAGGGTGGTACTACCGTTATCCCTGAAGTACATAAAGCAACACTAACCCATGACATCCATCTCGCAAGGCCTCGACATGCCGACCGAGTTGTTGGCATAGCACAGGTAGGTTCGGTACACGTCCACGCTGGTGCTGAGGGTCAGGAAGCTCTGGTGACCCTTCTGGGTGATCACCTCGTCTGTCAGGCTGTCGTTATCGTTCTTCAGTTTCCATGTGAACGTCACCTGCGGAAACAAGGCATAGATTTATGTCAAACTGAAGAACTCGGGACCATTACGCGTCTTATTAGTCTTACAAAATCGATCGAAAACTGAACAACTAATAAAATATCAAGTGATTGGGTTAATGTCACGTCTCCTCAAGTGATTCAAAGGTAAGGGTCGTCTCCTTAACTGATGAATAGGTAAATGTTACGTCTCCTCAACTGATCAATAGGCAAATGTTACGTCTCCTCAACTGATGAATAGGTAAATGTTACGTCTCATCAACTGATGAATAGGTAAATGTTACGTCTCCTCAACTGATGAATAGGTAAATGTTAGGTCTCCTCAACTGAGCAATAGGTATATGTTGCGTCTCCTCAACTGATCAATAGGTTAATGTCACGTCTCCTCAAGTGACCAGAAACGTATGTTTCGTCTCCCTCAAGTGATCCAAAGGTTAATGGGTCATTTGCTCAAGTGATCATTAGGTTAATATCACGTCTCCTGAAGTCACCAGAACAGTATGTAGAGTCTCCCAAGTGATCAAAAGTTTAATGCAAAGTCTCCTCAACTGACAAAAAGGCCATTGATTATTAGGTTAATGCCACGTCTCCTGAAGTCACCAGAACCATATGTTCAGTCTCCCAAGTGATCAAAAGGTTAATACAAAGTCTCCTCAAACGATCAATAAGTTAATGTCATGTCTCCTGAAGTCATCAGAAACGTATGTACAGGGAGACACTCGAGTGATCAATAGATAAATGTCACATCTCCTCAACTGATCAAAAGGCCATTGTCCCTAGCTCTAGTCATGGGTTACCAAGCACTAGTAGGTTCAGCTTACCACTTATAAAACTAGGTTACTTACCTCAATGGGGTTGGCGAGTGCGGTGCAGACGAGCACTTGTTCTCCGTTCATATCAGATTGCTTGATACCGCATTCTGGCACAACTGACAAGAAATATTTACTTATTACTTTATTACAATCACGTTTGAGGTTCTTCAAAGGGCATTTTTGCAGGTATCTAAACGGTCGGCGCCGCGTCTGCTCCCCTTAAGTTGCAGATGTCTTGGGCGCCGGCACTTGCCATCAGGTGGACCGTAAGCCAGTGTGCCATCCTTGGCAATAAAAAATAAAAAAAACCCACAAAGACTTTATTCTCTATAGCACTAAGGCCCTTGGTAGCGACAAGCCAACAGCGTTTTTGGTGTTTTTTCGACCCCGACCCCTCACCCCTTGGTGGGATGTCGTGAGATTTGGCTCGACCCCGTCTCTCCCCTAATCTCACGTGAGATATTTCAAGTCATATTTACTTGATTTAACTCCAGTTTTCTCGCAATTAAACACTAATTCTTGCGGAAAAAATAATGTGATATTTGCCGAAACCCACGTGAGATTGGGTAAGATTCGGCTCTACGGAGAGATGGGCGTTGGGTTGCGACAGTTCTTGGGTTTTTCGTTTGGCTTTTGGCTGTTTGACAGCTGTAATAGCTGCTTTACGCCAAGGTACTACCCCGGTCGAGCCAGAACGTATATTATGAGCTGCAGTCAATTGGCTACAGCTTGACTCCACCACCTTAAAACATTTGAAATAAGTACTTACACATAACATCCAAATACACAGTCGTGTTCACCGACCCGTGCCTGTTATACGCCTCGCAGACGTAATTTCCCGCGTCCTTCCTCTGCACGGGGCCCAGCAGCAGCGTGTTAGAAGAGGACAGCACTAGCGATGTGCTGTTGTGGTCCTTGGCGGAAGACTTGCTCGCGTTCTCCTTCCGCCATGAGTAAGATGGCATTGGGAAGGCTCTGGATAGAGATGAAAAAGGAATATGGCTACAGCAACTTCATGGTCTTAAACTAATCAACGCTTGCACTATGAGTACCGTAGAGTCTGGGGCGACCTCAGTGACACCCAGACCAGCAGGGCTATTACATATCTTAGTTGACAACTGGCTTCGGTTGTTCACCGAACTTTGATGGTAAATTAGAATGACATAACATTGGTATTACGTATTTCTTGCAGGGCTAACCGAACCTAAGCTCACTGTACCTTGATATCCATTCACCGAAATACGTAATACCAATGTTATGTCATTCTAATTTACCATCAAAGTTCGGTGTACAACCGAAGTCAGCTGTCAACTGAGACACGTAATAGCCCTGCTGGGCAAATTACGAAAGGGCTACTAAAATTGATCCCGACGGGTATCCCTTCCTTAGGTCATCCAGACATGCAGACATTCTTTCTAGAATTGCGGTGGTAAGGATTCATCCTAGAATTTCTAGGATTCTTTCTAGAATCTGTCTGCCAGACGGACGTCGTTACTTTCTAAATTCTGTCTGCCTCAACGCTTTTCTGCGAGTTATGTCCACTTCCACTTCAACTTCACTCTAGTCTACGGATTTTCCTATATTCTCTATCTCGTAGCAATACCCCAGCATAATCTCATAAGCATAATAATCTTTCTTAGGTCCCACGGACCAACCATCCATTAGAGTCCGGATTCTAAGACAAAGTTTCCGACACTATGACGATTTTATCGGATTTATTTTTATTCAAGTTATGCCTAGAGCTGAGTTAAAAGGTGGTCTGTCCATGTGAGGGCCATAAGCGAAAACTTTACTTTTAATCTCATTAGATTTATATTGGTGGCCAATAAAGGTAATCAACTAAATCAGGGAATAACTTTATCTCCTTTCCCATTAGAATCCAACCCCGATGGGAAAGGAGATAAGGGCTAGGAATGAATAGATCAAGGGGAGGTAACTTACTCTGCGGAACACACGACTCTGGCTGGTATTTCGTTCTCGTTCACCCGCACCACTCGCGGAGTCACAGTGATGTTCTCTGGTTCAACTGAAACGTTAAAACCCGCTTATAAATTACACTGTTCTTAGTCAAGGGTTACCGCCAAGTAGGGGTGGGTAGTGGGTTTTAGTTATTGTACTTGTTGTATACCTTTCTTTCTAGTCGATCAAGTTGCTTCTAGTCTCTATTTGCCTACTAGGTGCATGTTTTAGACTGTACTGATGGTGCAAGATTCTGGTAGCATTTAACCGTTGGAAAACCGCTGCTCTCTATCATTATTTTCGTAATTACATTGTAAAAGGTACATTTTTGGCAGTGGACATGTTGTCGCCCTTCTGTTAGTAGGCCTCCTGCCGACAACATGCCAACCACCTTATTTTTGGAATTCTTCTCTGTATGTTAGAGCATCACGGAAAACGGCTGGGCCGCTTTTAAAGGGCTTTCAAGAGTTAGGTTACCTTCATATATTACCACACTATGATCTGGGGTCAAGCTGCAGAATGAAATCTAAAATTGCTGTATCGATTTTGTAAATTGAGGGCGAGAGACAGTACTGTATATTAAAAGAAACTCATTACAGAAATGCTGAAGATTTAAAATTGTTAATAAGCACCGCGCAGTCGCGCGCGAGCAATCAGTTTTATAAATATAAAATTATATTGCCTACGTGGTCACTAAGTCGAAACTGATTGCTCGGACACGCCGCTCGGCTAATAATAACAGGGAAAAATGGAGAGTTGTTTGGGAGATCTTGGGGTGGGGGGATGTGTATTGTGTAGGTACTGACATTCGACAGCGAAGCTGGTGGTGCTGTTGACGGCGGGCCCGGCCAGGTTGCGGGACGAGCGGCACATGTAGCTGGCCGTGTCGCCCGCGCGGTCCAGCGCGCGCCCCGGCCACGCCGACATGTTCCAGTACTGTGGGATACTGCAGCTGTACCCACCGACCATTGGGCTCTACTGGCCACATGGGGTCTACCGACCGCATGGGGTCTACCGAATGCATGGGGTCTACCGACCGCATGGGGTCTACCATGGACCAATTATTAAGAGGACTGGGTCTAAGCAACTCGGCCCCATGGCTCAACCAGGCCCCTGACGTCACCACAGTAGGCGTGGCTTAAGTCAGTGTGCTGTCGGGGTTCATCCGTGGCACACGTCTTGCCAACGTTCGCATCCCGAATATAATTCTACTCGACACTAGATGGCGCAACTCTGTACGTCTATTTATGACATCTAAGGTGAAAAAGTTAAACTACGTACTAACATCGACATAGAACGAAGCGAGTAGTTTTGCTATTGACCGGTAGATAGAATATAGAAAAGTAGGCGTTATCTAACACCCCTTCACCCGCGCTAATTGTCAAGCGTTGCTTCATAGGGAAATCTAATAAGAAAATCTCTTCTATCTATATTCTCTATGGGCTCTACCGACCGCATGGGGTTTACCGACTACAATGGTTATTATACAAGGGTTATTTTGCCCGTGACTTCACGCCATAAAAAGGCAGTGCTCCAAACGCCAATAAAAACAATAAAAATCCCTTTAACGTCCCACTCCTGGGCATGGGCCTCCCTCAAAATAAATAAATATCGCCAGATATACACACCAACTGTATGGTCCCAAACTAAGCAACGCTTGTACTATGGCTACCATACAATAGACTGGGGGCGATCCCAGCGACACCCAGACCAGGGCAAATTACGAAAAGGCGTTCCTTCCACTCGACACCACCAAAACGACACCACCGGTGGTGTCGTATGGAATCTCTAGTCCATACGACACCACCGACTATTAGTGAGGTTACCTACATAAAAGTTGTTGATATGAAAACTCCAATTAAGTTCAAGCAGTTTCATTAATGAGGTATGTCATTTGATAAAGTTTATATTTATGTGTTAGTTTAGTTAGTTTAGTTTATATTTATTTCATAAACTCTGTTTTATTAATTATCGTTTAACTATAGATAACTTGAAATAATAACTTTGGGGTCGGATCAATGTATGTGATGTTGTCTGATATTTATTTATTTATTTTAATGAACTGGGAGCTGTTTGTCAAAAACACGCGTTTCTGGACATCACTAGGGTGGTGTCGTATGGACTAGAGATTCCATACGACACCACCGGTGGTGTCGTTTTGGTGGTGTCGAGTGGAAGGAATGCGAAAAGGCCGTATCCGAAATTTGTTTCTGACGGGAATCGAACCCGCAACCAACAGGTACAGTAAGCCTGCGCTCGTTAAATTATGAAGTAACTTACCAATGTAGATTCGGTAGCTTCAAAGTCGTTTCTGTTAACTTCGTGTTTAATTGGCCGTTCCACGATGGTGTACCTGTCCGTCTTCTCAGGGTCGATGAGCTGCCCGTTCTTCAGCCAGTGCACGCTGCAGCGGGGGGCACATTCCACGGTGCAGGACAGCGAAATATTCTAAAGGATAAAAAAATAGGGTAGAACACAATGTTGACAACGCCATCTGTTAAAATTGTCAGGGACTAGTTAACGGTAATCGCGGCCGTTGCTCGCATTTCGGATTGAGTCGTCGAGGCGTTCAGACGTGCCAGCAGTTGTCATCGCGGATTTCAGAAACTTCCTTATTTTTTTTTATTTTTTTTAAATTCCGTGTCGGTCTGAATGGTTCGACAATTTTCGTAATTATAGAATTAATGGAGTTTCTGACCTGTGATTTATACAACGCGCCACTGTACTGGTTCATTGCATACTTGAAACTTGGTGGAGCTGAAACAAACAAAATAAATAAATATTCTTATATTCTTCTTTATTTTATTTTTAAATTATTTTTATTCTTTAATTTACAGTTCGCTGACGGTGAGGGAAAACATCGTGAGGAAACCTACCTATCCCTCGGGATCAGGTAATAGTCAGTTTCTGTATACACGGCGACAAGGTTCACCACCTGTCACGTTGGGTTCTGACTATCTGGTGAAACGTAGGCTTCTCCACAATGTGGTGGTGTATGGCCACTCAAGCCTCTGACTACCCCCGAAAGGGAATAAAAGTCGTGACGTTACACTTACACTTAAATATTCTGGCACATTCTTTTACACATGGCTAACAGATCCCAAACTAAGCAGAGTTTGTACTATGGAAACCAGTTAACTGATATTACTACATATACTACTTTTTGTTTGTAAATACATACTTAAATACATAATTACACCCAGACTCAGGACATGCAGACATGTTCATCCACAAAAATGCATGTCCCGGGTAGGAATCGAACCTACGACCTGCAGCGTGATAGCCAACGGACCATTGGCCGCATACTGTGACGTCACTGTTCAGGGCCTCACCGAGCACGTCGATGGATGTGGAGGCGGGCTCGCCCTCCCCGCCGCCGTTGATGCCGCGGCACGAGAAGTTGGTGCGGTGGTCCAGCGTCACCGGGTCGATGGTCCAGTTCTGGGACACGATGTCGCTCACCACGCGCCCGCCGCGGTACCAACGGAACCTGCAAGTAGGGTGATGAACCTATAACTTCTTCATTGGCAGCGAATCTCTTTCAACAGAGATAATGACTTCTTCTTTTATTATGTTATGGTTAGTGGTAGAAGAGTAGTAGTACCACCCTCTCACAGAAGATCGGCGTAAAGCAGCGTTCCGTGAGATGAGTGGGAGAGCTGGCAACCCAACCCCCCCCCCCCCACCTCCCCTTTTTCGTACTCCCCTTCAGGTCAGCAACGTGCGAGCAATGCCTTTGGTATTGCAAGCATCTATAGGCTACGGTAACTGCTTAACATCAGGCGGGCGGTACGCTTGTTACCACCTTAGTCATATAAAAAAAGAGTAAGTAGTCATTATCTCTGTTGAAAAGGACATCTCCGAGTTTGTTCCAGCCGCCTGTGACATAGCTTAACCATCTACATGGCTTGATCCTGCCAAGCGTTGCTTAACCTCCGATCAGTGATTACAGCCGGCTATGAGAGCCTTGGTTAAATTTCAAATAAGATTATCACTTGCTCTACGGTGATGGAAAACATCGTGAGGAAACGTTTTGAAATCTCCGATAGACTGAAATACCTACGCTGCGGGTGAAGAACCTGGACCCAAGCGAACTAAAAACTCACCATAAAACAGGCGATCATAGCCAGCTGCAATAACTGATCAGTAAACGGGAGGTTAAGCAACGCTTAGCAAGTTCAGGTAGAGATGGGTGACCATTTAGTGATTTGAATTGAGCGTCTCCATGCTACGGAAGGCACGAAAAAGTCGGTCCCGGTTGTTGTCAGCTAGGCAGCAGTTGCTAAGCCTTGTCAGAGGCCTTCGGGCGGTTTGAACACTGACATTAGGTTGGCCACTAACCATACGATAAGAAGATCATAAAAGTATTGAATTAGATGTAGAGTCTTAGATGTGTCAGGATTACCTGTGAGCCTCGGGCCTCCCTCTCTCCTTGATATTGCAACTCAATACTAAACTCTTGCCTTTCACCACGCGCCACGGAGAGTACGTCAGCTTAGCTGGGCCAGGAGGATCTGAAAAACATAATTAAGTGACTACCAGCAGTGTAGTTTGCACATCGACATTACGTAGAGATATCATCTATCTTCGGTTTTATAGAGCGAACGGTTGGATGGATCTTTGACTGAGAGAACGCTCTACTAAACTGATATCATAATTTTAACTGTACTATTGATGTTTATGCCATTTAGAGCGGATGAGTGAAAGTCAACTCTCCCAGACAGCCCAGAAACGTCGGAACAGGACGCCCAAGGAGAAATTTCCACGACCAGATTAATGGTCTATTTCAGAAAGGTCAAGTCCGTAGCACCATCAACCGACGGCAGTGCATGAGAAGATGTATTAATGTGGATGAAGCAAAAGAAGTGTGTCTGTATCGGAGCATCTGGCAATCAGTGTTCTCTGCCTACCCCAGTAGGATACAGGCGTATGTTTTTGTTAATAGCCAAGGATAGCACACTGGCAGACGGTCCACCTGATGGTAAGTGGAAGCCAACTTAAGGGGAGCAGATGCGGCGCCGACCTTTTAGAGACCTGTAAATAAGCCCTTTGAAGAACCCCATGTTGTAGTACAAAGGAAAGACTTCGGAGGAATATATGTATGTATGTATACTTTTGTCGAATACTATTTTACTAGGGCTGTACTTACAATTGACAACCAGCTCAGTCTTGGCGCTCTCGTTGCCCCAGCCCGCGTAGTTCTTGCCCTTGCAAGAGTAGTTCCCATGGAAGCTCTTAGTCGTATCTTGGAGGAGCAACATTGATGGGTCTACTTCGTTGCAAAGGTTATCTGGAACCACACAAATCGTTATTTACTTCCTACTCTGTCTACTATTACTATGTCGGTGACTGTAGCTTGTCTACTGCCATACCTTCTCCATCAGTGTCGTTGCACTCCGGCAGGTGTTTCAGTATCTCTCCGTCCAGGTACCAGATGACCTCGTCCAGCTGGTCTGGGTTGCCGGAGTCCACGTGGCAGGTGAGGGTCACATTCTTATGCTCTCGCTCCAGGATGGGACTTGGGGAACTCATTATGAGGCTCACTTGCGGTTTGACTGGAAATCAGAAAATTCTGGTCATTTTGCTGAAACTGTGAAGGTAAATATCTTATGAAAGACGTGTGAAGTTCGCCAGACCGCATTGTGTCAGAATGGTGAACTATGGGCTGAGGCTCTGTCTTAATGAGATGGGAGTATGTTCGGTTGTATAGCTCTCTATTACTATCATAACTACCTACTCTACCTACTAATGGAGAAATGTAAGTGTATTTTAGAGTACTTCAGACCTCTGCCCCCTTTAGAGGATACAGACATATCGTAATTGGAGATACTCCATCCATTGGTATTGGAATATCCATTTGCTGGGCCGAATGTATTTCGGCACAGACCATACTAGCGATGCTAATTATGTACTACTTTATCTATCTCTCCTTTTCCATTGTTGTCTAAAGAGTGTTGTAACTTGTGTATATGCTGATTAAGTATTTCATTTTAGGCTTCACCGGGGTAGTACCACCCTCTCACAAAAGATCAGCGTAAAGTAATTACAGCTGCATTTCGTACGATAAGTGAGAAAGCTGGAAGCTCAACCCCGCCCCTACCCCTTCCTGCGCCCTACTCACCTTCAGGAATGTGCGAGCAATGCCTTTAGTATTGTAAGCATCTATAGGCCACGGTAACCGCTTAACATCAGGCGGGCCGTACTCTTGTTTGCAACATCAGTACTATTCTTTCTTTCTCCATAATTACTGCTTCTTATTTATTTATTTATTATTTATTTTGTCTGTGTCTAAACTGTTGCGTGCTATTATATTCATTTAGCCATTATGTAGTAGGTATTAGTATATGTCATATTATTTTCTTGTTTATTTAATGTAATGTATATGTTTATAAGTTAGTTTATGTAAGTACACCCCGTATTATTTTTCTTTAGATCCTCTCCATCCTAAGGTTGCCTGGTAGAGATCACTTTTAGTGATAAGGCCGCCCATTTTCTACTTTCTGTGTAAATTATGTAATAATTTATAAATGTTTGTTTTCTAGTGGTGGATTAATAAAGAGTTATACTATCTATACAAAATCATACTAACAGAACACGTTAACATCGATGGCTCCATCGCTCGTCGCGTTGCCGACGGCGTTGGTGAGTGCGCACGAGTAGTTCCCGCGGTCTACATCCCGCGCCGACCGGATGAGCAGCGCGCGGTTGTCAGCATTGCCGCCCTCGTAGTGGTCGGTGTCCGACACATTCACTCGCTTCCCGTTCCGGTACCTGAAATGAAAAGTCTCAGAAACATGACCAATAGGGTCTCGAGGTTCTTCGTTATTGTCCATTGTGAAACTACTGGGGTCTAACATTATCTTCATGAGTTTTTCATGAATTCTTCATGAATTCTTCAAGAATTCTTCATGAATTCTTCATGAGTTCTTCATGAATTCTTTGTGAATTCTTCATGAATTCTTCATTATAAACAGACCGCTTGGCGACCGCTTGGCGCAGTGGTTGCGTTGGCCGCTCGGCATTGCATCGGGTGGTTACGGGTTCGATTCCCGCCAGCTTATTCGTAATTTACCCTGGTCTGGGTGTCACTGGATTCGGCCCCAGTCCATCATACGGTACCCATAGTACACGGTTTGGGTCCATACAGTTGGTATGTTAAAGAAAAACCGTAAAATCTGTAAGCACTCCAAGTCCAAGAATTCCCGATTTACAATAAGCCAAGCCAAGTAGGAATCTGTCAAATGTGACGTCACCCGCACAAAAAGGCGGTGGCGTGCGCGGGAGGTGTGGCGAGCGGGAAGCCGCAGGCGGTGGCGGGTGTGCGGGCGGGGAAGCCGCATTCCATCCGAGTTCCTAGTTGGCTTGGTGTAGAAGTAAATTCGCTACAAACGCCTTTCCAGTACAGTACAGTCAGCAACATAAGTCGCTGAACATTCTCAATTTTTGAAATTGGCAACACTCTTTATTTGACAAACGTTTATGTCCATTGTCAAAACCATACATTAGCCACATGTCACCATTTTGTTTAGATGAAGAAAAACAATGGATTTGATGCAAAACCAAGGTGAGGAAGCGATTTGAAAAAAAAAAAAAAAAAAAAATATAACGTCTCGACTTTTATCCCCATTCGGGGGTAGTCAGAGGCTTGAGTGGCCATACACCACCACATTGTGGAGGTATTAAACCAACTCAAAGCCCACGTTTCACCAGATAGTCAGAACCCAACGTGACAGGTGGTGAACCTTGTCGCCGTGTATACAGGAACTGACAAAAAAAAAAACTGAGAATGTTCAGCGACTTCTGATGCTGACCGTACCCTGTTAAAGGTAGTAAGTATAAGTATACTCACCAAACAACATCGATGATATACGAGGGGTTGCTCTCGTATTCGCATTTCAGCAGCAGCTGTTCACCCTCCACCACTGAAACATTCTTGGGCTCCACGTGAACGATTGGTGGGTCTGAAAAATGATTATCGAAATCAGTTCAGGAGTTCTGCCCCCTTAGCTAAGTGGCTTCTTCACGAGCGTTTCTACAAATCGCTACGCTTAAATGTATGGAAATGACATTACAAGTCGGTAAGTAGATCACGTGACTAATGTCATTTCCATACATGAAGCGTAGCGTTTTGTAGAAACGCTCAAAGACATAGCCACTTGACTAGGGTGGCTACAGATATGCGGTAACATTCTAACATAGAAAACAAAATATTGGGTGTGTACACATGCTCCGAGCTGTCGCGTCAGTACCATCAGTTATGATGTTATGTCTATGCGGTCAAACTTCAAAACTGATTGCTCGGGCGTGCTGCTCGGTGCATATAGACGCACCTATTGTAGAATAAGCGACTGTAGCCTAGGGGTGAACAGGTTGGGCTAGTAATCAGAACGTCCCAGGTTCGATCCCCGGTGTGGCATGCACCAATGGATGAATTTTCATCAGTGTGCATAATTTACAGTTCGCTGACGGTGAGGGAAAACATCGTGAGGAAACCTACCTATCCCTCGGGATTAGGTAATAGTCAGTTCCTGTATACACAGCGACAAGGTTCACCACCTGTCACGTTGGGTTCTGACTATCTGGTGAAACGTGGGCTTTGAGTCGGTTAATACCTCCACAATGTGGTGGTGAATAGTCACTCAAGCCTCTGACTACCCCCGAATGGGGATAAAAGTCGTGACGTTACATTTTACACTATTGTAGAATCTTTGAAAACCTCTTTTTTGAAGTCTGTTAAAATATTGCCACTCTTGTTTAAGAAGAGGTATGCAATAGTTATTTTATTTATAAGTTATATTATTACTTACACCAAATCTCCATTTCCTTGGTAGCATGCATGGGGCGGTCCTTGGTCTCCCTGGTGACTTCGTTGAAGGCCTCGCAATGGAACTTCAGCCCGTTCTCGTACCGAGTCGCTTCGAATGACAGTTTAGATACTGATTTGAAGGTAGTGTCGTGCTGTGGAGAAGAAAGGTACCTTTGATTTATAATATTAGTACATAAAAATATTATAATAATAGCCCTATTAACGCCCCACTGTCGGCACGGGCCTCCCCTCAGTGCGAGGGGGATTCAGACCATAATCCACCACGCTGGTCTAGCGCGGGTTCATGGATTTCCATGGCCTTAGAAAACATGTTAGAATTTCTAAATCATCCAGGTTTCCTCACGATGTTTTCCTTCAACGTAAGCAAGTGATAATCATAAACAGTAACTGTGCTTAAGGATATTCGGCCTCTAAGCGGGGCGTACCCGAACAATCAGTTTCTGACCAGGACATAATCATAACTTGGTGCGTCCAGATGCCTCGCATGCCTCACCCGAGCACTGTTATGACATTATATCTATGCGTTCCAACATCAAAACTGCGTACTCGGGCACGGCATGCGCTGATGTTGACAGCCACCGGTTGCTCAGGGCTTGTGGACGTACTTAAATGCGTTGTAAAGCTATTGTAAATAGTTTAAAATGTCTATAAAGGGGGCGTCCATAAATTACGTGAGGTGATTTTTGAGATTTTTCGACCCCCCCTCCCCCCTTGGTGAGATTTCGTGAGATTTTGCTCGACCCCCTCCCTCCCCCTCTAATCTCACGTGAGATTTTTCAAAAGCTATATTCTAGAGGAGAAACATGTTTTACATAATTTAAACCAGTTTTCTTGCAATTTTCTACTGTTTTTTGCGGTAAAAAAAAAATACGTGAGATTTGCCGAGACCCCCCTCTCCTCTACGTGAGATTTGGTGAGATTTTGCTCGACCCCCTCCTCCGCCTAAAAGCCTCACGTAATTTATGGACGCCCTCAAAGAGGGGCAATCTTCTAGAAATTCTATAAAGCAAATATATAATTATGTGCATGTAAAATTTTAATTTGAATTCCGCTGTATTTAACAACCTCAAACGGGCTGTGTCTTTGTCGTAGAGTTTCGGTGCGGAGGTAGAGTCTATGGAAATAACAACATTGGTATCGATTTTAACAACAGTACAATGCAAAAAGGGGTGTTATAAGTTAGACCCTCTGTAGCATTGTAACTGCCGAGAGGATGAATCGATACGAAAAAAAAGTATTCTATGTCAACCTAACGGGCCCGTTAGCGTGGTTGGCGCGGAGGCGCCTTTCACGCTGCAGGTCGTAGGGTCGATTCCTACCCGGGACATGCATTTGTGTGCATGAACATGTCTGTATGTCCGGAGTCTAGGTGTATATGTATATTAAGTATGTATTTACAAATAATAAAAAGTAGTATATGTAGTAATATCAGTTATCTGGTTTCCATAGTACAAGCTCTGCTTAGTTTGGGATCAGGGAGCCGTGTGTAAAAAATGTCCCGGGATATCATTATTATTATTACCTTAAGATGGACTGGGGGCGAATCCAAGCAGCCCCCAGACAAGACAAAATTACCAAAAGTGCACCGACGGGAATCGAACCCGAAAACACCCGGTGTGATGCCAAGTGGCCTATGCTCAAATTATTAAAGAAAATCAAACGGATTAGCCGTGTCTTCCAAAGGCGAGCGGCTCGCTAGAACAGTTAGTTTTGACTATGAATGAACGCGTAGACATAATGTCATACAATTATTGCTCGGGTGCGGTGTTCACCTCTTTTAGACACACTTTTGGCTGCGTCTACAAAAGGCGAGTGACGCGCCCGAGCAGTTTGTTTTAACGTCTGAACGCGTCAGGACATTATCATAACGAATGACTCGGGGCTTGTGTACACATCAATTACATTTCTTTTGGTGGATGATTTTTATTTGGTGTTGAAGTAAAACAACTTAAGCGCCTTTAAGCCACATCCAGCATCTCCAACATCTTAAGTATTTGCAATGTAAATGACGATTAATTAGGTATGCATAGAAATAACGGCCGCGGGCCCGTTGGCTTAACCGCTACGTGAGTCTTTCGTAGACTCGATTTATTATCATTGTGTTATCTTAAGTTTGTATTAAACTAACCGACGAATACTCGAAAACTATTTAATTAACTCGTTTCACCTAAATTATAGCTGTCAAGATCTTAGACTGAGTATTTAAGTAATTGCTGTAGAAAATACGCATGGTTGCTGGCAATCTGGTGGTGACAACCGCTTGGCGCAGTGATTGTATCGGGTGGTTTCGGGTTCGATACCCGCCAGAGACAAATTTCGGAAACGGCCTTCTTGTAATTTGCCCTGGTCTGGGTGTCACTGGGATCGCTCCTAGACCATTTTATGGTACGGTCAGCAACGAAAGTCGCTGAACATTCTCAGTCTTTCAAATAGCTTGCACACTTTTGTTTTGCATCAAATCCATAATTTTTCTTTATCGAAACAAAATGTAGACATGTTGATAATGTTTGGTTTTATAAAGGTTTACCAACGTTTGTAGAATAAAGAGTATAACAGATTTGAAAAATATAGAATGTTCAGCGACTTTCGTTGCTGACTGTACCCATTATACAAGTGTTGTTTAGGTTGAGACCTTATAGTTGGTGTGGAAGTCTGGCGAAATTATCTCCTCTGTGATGAATTGAGTAAAAATATCAAAAAATAATTTCGTTATAAAAGCTCCATCTATAAACTCATGGTAGTAAACGTGCTACTTGCTATTTTACTATGTGATAAAAATATCAAGTGAAGTTGTTTTTGATTTAAAATTTCTATCTTCTTCCAAACGGCTTAGAATTCAACTTTTTTTTACCAAAACATGGAGAAAGATATTATTTACGTAAAAAAATCAGTGTCGGATTTTGTGACGCAATCTTTTTTCACGTCACAATTAGTTATTAGCCGGGGTGTTACCCCACACCAATCGATCAGCAGTCGATCAAAGCATCGAACGATAGCAGAATGACATGAGTCCATCGACAGTTCCTACTACACTGAATCGATCTGCTTGATTGCTCTATTCCGTCATCGACCGAATCGACCGATGACAGAATGGCTCTCAAGTGGCGATTGTTTACAGAGCCGTCGTCGCCGTCCCGCGTTCTATCGATTTTTCATCGACCGATATTCGTCGATCAGCCAAAGTTAGAATCGAACGATGGTACTAACTAACTACTAACCATGCATCTAGTCTAATGAAGTAGGATTAGATACTTACCAATTGTATTTCTTCATGCTGCGCCGTACATGAAACAAGAAAGTAGGTATTATTAGTTTAAAAAAATATATAAAACAATTTTAACACTCAGGTTCGTAAAATAACAAATAATACACACACAAATTCACAAAGTATCGTTCATTCTTCTAATATTATAAATGCGAAAGTGTGCATAAATGTTTGTTACCACGTATTTCCACAACTACTAAACCGATATTAATGAAATTTGAAACGTGTATAGTGTAGGCTCTGGAATAAGACATAGGCTAATCTTACACATCAATTTCCACGCGGACGAACCCGCGGGGCACAGCTAGTTTATCTATAAAACGCTAGTATATAATGAACATAGCATATAATAATTGTTTCTCTGTTTGTATTTCCTTGTTACGATTAAATATGTTTCTCCCAGTACCTAAATCATCTCTCTGCTAACCCCTTTCAACATATAGCGTGAAGATAGAGCTGTTTCATATGTATATCGCCGCGGACTTGGAAAACACAAAATTAATTCTTTGCTTTTGATGCTCAACCAAAAATATACGTTAATTAATATTCTCTAACATTTGATTTTGGAAACAAGATCAGAGTTATGTTAAATTTACATAAACCTTTGTGTCGTATTTGTTATATTAGCCCTTTTAACGTCGGGCACGGGCCTCCCCTCAATGCGAGGGGGATTCAGACCATAATCCACCACGCTGGCCCAGTGCGGGTTGGTGGATTTCACACGACTTTCGAAAATTTGTTAGATTTCTAAGACATGCAGGTTTCCTTACGGTGATTTCCTTCACCGTAAGCAAGTGATAATCATATTTAAGTTATGTTTGCACATAGATTTCGAAAAATGTGAACCGGAGTTCGAACCCTGGAACTTAAGCCCGCAAGCCGCCTACATATATTTTCGTACAAAAATGTACTTAAAACCTACATTACCTATGCTTAATCCTATCAGTAAGTAGGTACTTCAGTTTGTACACCGAATTGCCGCTTAGCATTTGAAATTAATTTTCAGCTGTAAAAATTATAAGTATTTTCACTTTACGTTTCGTTTTTGCGTCGCTCGAAACATTTTCGCCTTCGACAATTAATTGGCTGGAATTTTCACTTTGAGAACTTTTTGTTAGTGTAGTGATGTGACAGTATCGGTGTTTGAGGTATCGATATTAATACTTGGCAGTGTTCCATGTTGTTATCAAAGGACGTTGCGAAATGAGAAGTTAATATTTTATGGCTGTATTTTCTGAGTCAGTTTTGGACAAGTTTGATATCAATGCCGGTTTAGTATTGATTTGTGTAGATGTACCTATCTAGTTATCTACTTATCAGTAGTAATACTTCAGATAATTAGATTTCTTAAATATCTTAAGTATACTTACTTACTTACTTATAATGACTGTAGCCTAGGGGTGAACAGGTTGGGCTAGCAAACAGAAGCTCCCAGGTTCGATCCCCGGTGGGGCATGCACCAATGGATGAATTTTCATCTATGTGCATAATTTACAGCTCGCTTACGGTGAGGGAAAACATCGTGAGGAAACCTACCTATCCCTCGGGATTAGGTAATAGTCAGTTCCTGTATACACGGCGACAAGGTTCACCACCTGTCACGTTGGGTTCTGACTATCTGGTGAAACGTGGGCTTTGAGTTGGTTAATACCTCCACAATGTGTTGGTGTATGGCCACTCAAGCCTCTGACTACCCCGAATGGGGATAAAAGTCGTGACGTATAATTTATATTTCATTTTCATTTCATTTCACTTACTTATAACGGCGCACAGCCTGGGCCTCAAGTCTGCTAATTTTTAACCATTGAAAAATGAAAACCACTGGTCCCTATTATTATTATGTATAACTAGCTGTGCCCGCGACTCCGTCCGCGTCCAGTCGGTGAAGCCCTTAAATATAATTTTGTCTATCGTCTAATCTGTATTACGTCAGTCTGCATCAGTCTGAGTTCGTCTGTCCGTGGCTGTCTATCTGTACCAGACTATACCAGTAAGGTGGTAGAGTCTGACCAGTAAGGTGGAGATCGGCATTCAAGTAGCTAATTTACCTTCGTTTCGTATGATGAGGGAGAGAGCCGGAAGCGCAACCCAGCCACCTCCCCGTCCCCTCCCACTAACCCCACTCCCCTTCAGGTTGGAAACGTGCTACCGATACCTTTGGTTGCAAGCATCCATTGGGAACGGTAACTGCTTAACAACAGGTGGGCCGTACGCTTGCCTGGCGCCTTAGTTGTATAACAAAAGTTTGACTTTATTTGTCTGTGTGTATCAGTTTAGCTGTAAGTATCTGTCTGTCTGAATCGGTCTGTCTGTAATCTATCGGTAGGTGAGTATCTCTGTCTGTACCAGTCTATCTGTATCCGTCTATCTATGTATATCTGTAGTTACTCACAGTATCACGACTGAGCGGTTGGACTCCAGAGCTCAATGTTTAAGTTTGTACTTGATACCCATGTTCCTTATTTAAAATGAGTGAGTGCTCCAGACCTACGGCTTAGGTAAGAGTCACTGCGCAACATCGTGCTTAAAAAGTTAGAGTCCGGAGTTTATCGTCTAAGTCAATAGTCAAAGCGTTTATTATGTTTAGGCCTAGGAGGGCACTTACAAGTAGTCATTTTACATGTTTTCCTTAAATTCTAGCGCCGGATCGGAAACGCGACCTCGCCTGAGAAGTTTCTACTTGATACCCACATTGCTAATTCAAAGTTAGTAGGTCCTCCAGATTTATGGTTTAAGCAGGCAGTTACCCAGCAGCATCATTCCTGAGCGGTTGGAGTTCAGAGTTCAATGTCTGTGTTTCTATTACTACTTAATTCAAAATCAGCAGGTCCTCTAGACTTACTTCTTAGGTAGGTAGCTTCCCTACGGGGCATTAGTACTGTGGAGATGAATTCCAGAGTTAACGTCTAAGATTCCGCGTGATACAAAGACCCGCTTAATATTTTTTATACGTAATTAGGAATAAAAAAACTAAATTTCTTGAAGCAAGGAAGATATTAAATTTTGACATGTGGTGCAAGGCAGGTATTGTCTGATTTTAAGTATAGCGACATCTAGTTAAGAAAAACGGAACTTAAGATGGTAGAACGCAGCAATAAAATATTTATTATTATTATTAAAATTAAGATTATGTATTCCAAATAGTGTCGGATCACACACAACGTAGGGCTCCGCAGGGCTCCGCTCTAAATAGACGTATTTCAATAACTAAAACTTATTGTTGGCTAGAATTTCCGTGTGGTCATAAAAATTTCAATCTAATATTTTATAAAAAAATATCCTAGATGTTAAGTTGGACTATTAGTCATATCCATGCCAAATTTCATTGAAATCAATCCACTGGATTCGAAGTTGTGCGTGTTCGAATATTTAGGTAGTTTTTGAATGTTTTGTGGCAACCCTAAACTTTACCGAAAAAAAAAAAAATGCTAGATGTTAAGTTAGACTATTAGTCATATCCATGCCAAATTTCATTGAAATTAATCCGGTGGATTCAAAGTTGTGCTCTTTCAAACATTTAGAATTTTTAAGTAGTTTTTGAATTTTCTGTGGCAACCCTAAACATTTTCGAAAAAAAAAAGTATCCTAGATGTTAAGTTAGACTATTTGTCATATCCATGCTAAATTTCATTGAAATCCATCCGGTGGATTCGAAGTTGTGCTCTTTCGAAAATCTGAGCAAACATACAAACATACAAACATACCCACAGACAAAAATTCTAAAAATTATAAAAATGAATTCTGCTGGTCAATCTAAGTCCCCCCCACTATTTTTTTTCCAAATATTTCGAATGAACAGACGCGACCAATTTTACATTCTTATTATATGTATAGATATGTAAATTGTAAATTCTTGGTGGTTGACATGTCGGCTATCTATTTGTATTCCTCTGGCCATGAATGACTGTATTAATAAAGTTAAACATTTGCAGACTTGTGGCCTAGTCTAGAACAATGGACCTTATAAACGTGGAGGCATTAATTTAACAAATAGGTAATACTACATACCTACCTATTTTCTACAGTGTTTACAAAATACGTTTGATTTTTGAGAAGCGATAAAAAGTAACGACATAAAATATCGATATTTTATTACATTCGTTCCCAATCACTAAAATATAATCGGATTACCGTTGTTAAGAGGCGCATTAAAGACGTTTTATTTCCCTCGTCTAGATTGTTAGCAGTTTTGTTTTATTATTTTTTACTCTGATATTCTTTCTGTATTAGTAACAGAAGACTACAAACAAGATAAATAATATTGGCCCTTTTAACGCCCGACTCCTGAGCACGGGACTCCCCTCAATGCGAGGGGGATTCAGGCCATAATCCGCCACGCAATATATTATCTACTTATGACAAAAAAGGTCAGTCTAAATTACCAAATAAGCCAAAAGAAATGATACAAATAGCAGGAAACAGTGATAGCCGATTGGTTAAGCGTGCATCTTGCGGACTAAAGGTCCAGGGTTCAAACCCCGGCTCACACTGATGGATTTTACGAAATCTATGTGCGAATCATAACTTTAATATGTTTATCACTCGCTTACGGTGAAGGAAAAACTTCGTGAGGAAACCTGCATGTCCTAGACATGTAAAATCCACCAACCCGCACTGGGCCAGCGTGGTGGATTATGACCTGAATCCCCCTCGCATAGAGGAGAGGCCCGTGCCCAGCAGTGGGACGTTAAAAGGGCTAATAATATTATTATTAGAGTCACTAGTTGAACTACACGAACGTAGTTAACTGGATAGTTAATACATGACAGCACAGTAAAATAACTCGGTTAAATATAATGTAGTCAAAAAGGATTCCATCCTTTATTGTTCCACGCACAAAAGAAACTTAAACACGTAGAATGTGCTTTAATAATGTTCTCGATTACACTGCGGGCCATTGTTATTTGGACATTTTAGTTAAAGACAGTTTTGTTTTGAATTAAGTAAATTGATGAAAACTCAGATGTAGAGACCTCATTAAATTAAAAGTCAACTTAAAACACTATTACGTTATTTTAAATCCATGTCAACTCATTGAAAGAATGGAGAGAATTTCAAAATGGCGGGGGGTTGGTTCTGAATTTTTTTACTCGGGGTATTTTATTGTTATAATTATATTTAAGTTGATTTTAAACATTGTATCGTATCGTATATTCCATTACTTGACATTGGCAGAATCATATTGGGCTTGACCCAATGGAAAGAGGCCATTAATAAAATAAAAAAAAATTGAAACAATGTCAAATTAATGACAGATTAGCGTGTAATGTCGGTATTCATACCTAACAATTTCTGCGACGTGAGGGTAAAAATATGATTTAGGAACTATTCAGTGCTTACCACAACCAAAGCATTGCGAATCAAAAAAAAAAAATTAGGTTCAGTTCCGTCGCTGCCATTAGATCAATTAATGATAGGTATCCTAGTACCCAAAAAATAAGATAAAGACTTCAAAACAATCCGAAAATAAATCAATATTTCCAATATTCACTGTCCACCACTGTATTCAGATAAACACGTGGAATTAAAACGATTAATTATGTATTGCGCAGATGTATCTACTCGTGCCGTTAAGATTAACAACGTACTGGAGATTAACGGCGTTACAACGTGAACTCAACGTCGTTAGATAGCTCACAAGTACCTGCTTTGTAGGATTATAATAATTAGGTCTAGGCTCATCGTTACATGGGAGTTAATAACGACGCAGTAATGGCTTTATTTCTTTGGGGAATAGCTTTGATGGTAGGTACAGTCGCTTGCACGTCTATGGTAACATTTCCAACATAAGCTGATCTCTCTTAATTTACGGGTGTTAATGATAAAGAGGGCTCAGCTTATGCTGAAATGTTACCAAAGATATGCATGTGACTGTATTTATTATTTTAGCAGATATGGTACCTTCTATCTATCCATTAATTAAGTCACACGAATTTCATGATTTTTAGACCCCTCCCCCCCTTGTCACAGCTTGTCACATTTGCGAGACTCCCCCCCTCCCTGTGTGACGTCACATATTTTTTATAATTTATAGAATTTTACTTTAAAAATTCAAATTTCAGTTTTAATACTTAGATATATTAGATTTTTAAATGTGACGTCACAAAACTTAGGACCCCTCCCACCCCCTTGTCACACAATGCCACATCTCGTCGACCCCCTCCCCCCCTTTACGTGTGACGTAATTAATGTATGGCCCTGTATAAATGTTTAGCGCACTACTACATGCAGTGAAGTTCACACATCTGTTCCGCCATGTTTTTAAAATTATTTTCCGCGAACTACTGAGTCGTGCTGAGTCCGTTTAGGACATACTATTTTAGACAGTCACGTATCTCCCTCTTTCTTGGTAATGTCTTTTTTCTCTGACTTTTTATTTGACTTCATTTAATACCGCTTCCAGAATTTAAAGTCAAATTAGTCGAAGGATATTTTTATGCCATACATTTGAGCACCTCCTGAAAGCCTAAAGTCGTAGCTAGCGCTATAGACGCGTAATTTAATAAATTTGCGCGGCGCTGCGTAATGTGCGCGTATTAAGTCCGTGACATCAATCGTGGGTCCGTGCGTCGCGGTATCTTTAATTAAAACATCCCGCCCTCGTGGGAAAATTGAATTTTGCAAGAATAAGGCCTACAGCGATGTGTGGTTACTAGATGCGGCACACGAGACACGTACTTACAACAACTTTATGATCCTACTAGCTGGTGCCCGCGACTTCGCGCGTTTTGGTAGTATTGATGTATGTATTTCTTATATTCCGTATCTGAATGTATGTACGCATGCACACGGGCAACTTTTGCGGCAAGTCGCAACTAGCTGTTTTCATATAAAACAATCGCGGCAACTGTTGCTGCAACTGGCAACTTTCAACAAAAAAATAACATTAAAAAGTTGACAGTTTCGGCAACTAAGTTGATAGTTTCTTCAACTAAAGTTGCTCCGTGTGCATAGCACCTACAGTATACATTACGTTTATTGTTAGTAGAGCCAAGCTGTAGCCAATTGACTACAGCTCATATTTCGGCTGGCCTGACCGGGGTAGTACCACCCTCTTACAGAAGATCTGCGTAAAATAGCTGTTACAGCTGCGTTTCGTACGTTGGCTGAGAGAGTCGGAAGCCAAACTCCTTTTCCCATCCATCTACCCCACTTCCCTTCAGATGGGCAACGTGCGAGCAATGCCTTTGACATTGTAAGCATCTATCGGCTACGGTAACTTAACATCAGGCGGGCCGTACGCTAGATTACCATCTTATTCACACAAAAAAAAATAGTATTATACTCATTAAAAATCTTCAAGGAAAATTGTTTTCCGGCACGCTGAAGCCGCATCTAGTGTAACAACATCTCTGTATGACTAATGGTTGAGGGAATTAGGTTACCGGGTGCAATTTTTCATTCTGTCACCGAGAAAGCTTTCACACTAGCGCTCTTCGAGCCTTATACAGCTAATATACAGCTGACGCGAACTGTGTTAGTGCTACAGTTCATAGAGATATAAGAAGTGATTTACTTAAGGTGATGGCGTCGCTTGAGTTCTCCATACATATTTCTAACCGTATCAACTCGATACCCTCGGAGTTTTTCCTTGAGACAATGGATTATATCACTTCTCTATGATGTATTGTAATCGCGAATAATGATTTCAGGCAGTTAAAAATAGATTAATATAATTTAAATCAACTTTGAAATTTGATGAATTTTACGCCTGTGTGAGTGATTTTTTCAGCGCCATCTGACTAATTAGGCCATTACTAACATACAATTTGTACTTTGTGTAAACTGCGTGCTAGGAATTTACAAGTCGAAATGACAGATGGCGGTTCAAATTATTATTGCAAATGTATATTTTACGTCATATTGTAATAATATTATATTCAACAACAACAAAAAAACAAGTAACGAGCCAAGTATGTTTATTTATTTTCCCGGACATTATACGGTTCTAATCCCCAAATTCATAGAGAGTTATGATCGACTAGCAATGGAATTACAAATCACATTTGTTCCTAAAAATGCTTTTCAAAACCATTGTAAATTGGCAAAAATTTGGGGATTAGTTTCTAATACTACCATACAATGGACTGGTGGCGATTCCAGTGACACCCAGATTAGGGAAAATTACGAAAAGGCCGTTTCCAAAATTTGCCTCTGGCGGGAATCGAACCCACGTCCATCCGATGGAGTGAGGCGAGCGGCCAACCGCTCAAACCACTGCACTAGCCAAGCGGTCGTCAAGATGCCACACGAGCGAGATGCAGACGCCCGCGACGTTGCGAGTCCGCCATTGTCCTCGAGTGGGCAACGTGTGAATTTATTATAGCTACGTTTGCTGTTGAAAATATTTTTCTCGTTTAG
Organism: Drymonia ruficornis; assembly: GCA_947859195.1. NCBI lineage: Eukaryota > Metazoa > Arthropoda > Insecta > Lepidoptera > Notodontidae > Drymonia > Drymonia ruficornis. The sequence continues at coordinate 621,697 of OX401930.1, read as the reverse complement.
TGTAGGTCACAGAGTAGGTACTTTGTATGTATAGGTAGTGTGCCGTTGGCTAGCTACCTACTTTTAGGATTACCGTGAATAAAAAAGTAAATAAATTATCGTATTTGACAAAAAATACACAAACCATTCTACTGTATATTATATACCTATTATAAATAGGTAATAAGTAATAAATATATCTACTACCTATTCGATGTGATGTAAGATTACCGTATTTTTAGAGTACGTACCTATACGAGTACCCTGGACCGTACATTGTTGGATTTGAAGGCCTTATTACTGCACAAAACTGTAATAATCATACCTACTTCTGGCAACGTTGGTCTAGATAGGATTTACCTACAAAGGTAGAAGTATCTACCTACCCACACAACGCGGCGCGGGCGGGCGGTGCATTTGTGGGTACCATATTATTACCATAGCGTAGAGTACAGAATTGTATGAATATCGACACACCTAGCACAATTTTGTAAAAAGTACCTATCTACACTAATATTATAAAGAGAGAAGATTTGTATGTATGTAGGTTTGTTTGTATGGATGTTTGTAATGCGTAAACTCAAAAAGTACTGGACTGATTTCAAAAATTCTTTCACCATTAGAAAGCTACATTATCCCTGAGTAACATAGGTATTTATTACTAGAAAAAATTAGGGATCCCTACTAAAACTTCAATAATGTAACCCACGGTGTAAAAAATTTGCCATAAGAGCGCGATCTGGGATACGGACCCGGGATATTACGGAACACGGAAAACGGGATCCGGGATATCTCGGATACGGGATCCGGCGAAGGGGATATGGGATCCGGCAAATGGGATCCAGGATCCGGTAAAAACGGGAAACGTGATCCGAGATCAGATACCTATTCGATGTCGCGGGGAAAAGCTAGTTACTTATACCTAGTATACCTATTTCTTTCGATAGGTACCTACTTATACCTAGGTATATAGAAGCAGAACACAATATGCAAATACAAACATATACTTATTGCAAATATTCCTACTAGGAAGGTGCAACCGAGTGATACAATAGTATTATTATTACTAAATAGATACCTACCTACGTACTACCTAGGTATATTTACAACAGCTCAGAGGTAGGTACAGTACAGTACTTAGTTCGCCACGCTGTCCATCTCACGGGCCAGTAACTTTATTCATACAACAATAATAGGTAAGTAGGTACCTATTTTAGTTTCGTCTCTTTACCGGGTGCTGCAAATGCCAAGTTAGAGAGAGAGAGAGACACAATCACGCGCACAGTCGACGTTACTACTTTGATTAGGTACCTATTTTGTTTATCTATTACCTACCTACGATAAAAAGTAGGTTCTCTTCTGTTATCTTACGCAAAACTTGATGTTGATGAACAGAAAGAATGAGAAATGATGGCGAATTTTATATTTAGTTATTATGGTTCTTTGTAATGCCATTGTACAAACAAATAAATGGTTTATCAGGGAATTTGTTGAAAAAACCACAAAATTTTAATTTTCATTCAAAAAACCGCTTACTATTTTATTACTAGGTAGGTACTCAGATAGAAAGCTACCTAAAAACCTACCTAGGTAGGTACCTACTTTACCTACTAAAAAAGCATACATCAGCCGACATTTCAAAATTGTATACCTACCTACCTTGGCAATTTGTGAACTCATTTTTGTCATATAGGTACCTAATTTTGTATTAGTCCGTAAGTCTTCTATAAAATAACTCATAGGTACCTATTAGCCAATGACGAAAGAAAGCTTTATATAATTATATGTCATTGTAGCGTGTATATGTAGGTAGGTACCTACTTATATACATACTAGAAAGAAAATGATAACCCTGGAACTATCTAGGGGATGTTCGCCAGTTCACCGACCATGTCCAATTCGCGAACATTTAGACGGATCTTTATATTCAATGGCAAATAATAGAAAACTTGACTATACACATGCACGAATATGTCCTCACTTGCGTAAGCGATTGATTGGTACGAACTGGTCCGCACCAGTCAATTCGTGAAAAAAAAATTGTGACGCGCCGCAACTTTGATGGCAAGTTTTTCTTAGTTTATTACCGTTTTTAGGTTTGTGTCTTATTTGTAAACCTTATTTACGATATTTAAATGATGGCTACGCATGTTTTAACTTTGATTTCATTATTATATTTCTTAGAAAATCCTGTTTCCGACCGAGCGGCCGGGAATGAGATTATCGTGTCTAAGTGGATTGATTCTCGTATTCAACTACACTTAGCGGTAAAATTAGAAGTTCAATTCCGTGGCCAAATAAAAATTCTGCGGTTCGATTTATAATGGGGAAAAAACAAATTCGTCTTCTTCACAAACACCACCTAAATATTCCAAAGAAAGCGTCAAATAAAAAAGAATAATTGTTATTACTTGTCCTCCTTACTTGTATTCCTTAGTAATTAGTGGTCGAAAACTGGGGGCCGGCTCCCGACCGGTAAATAGACGGTCGTAAACCAGATTTTGCGGTCGAGAACTGGTAAAATCGCCATTTACTTGAACATTTTTGTTTCGCTTCCCTAACTTGGCAACTCCACTAAGTGGTCGAAAACTGGCGAACTTACCCTACGTCGGTCAGGATTTTTGTTACAAAAAATCATTCAAATCTGAATTACGTACGGTGCACAACAGCCAACTTTAGAAGAAGGTAAAATAAAAGATTTATACCTAATACCTACCTGCATATGAAAATAATGGTAAGTAAAATTATTTATAATACCTACCTATCCAATCTATTTTTCAAAGTTTCAAACTCAACGACATACCTATATAATCTGTGTTTATTATTATCCATGGTCGTTATGATAATTACCCAAAGAAATTACCTAGTATCGAGCTAGAGTTGGCGCCAAAAAAAAAACTGGTCTAATTAGTGTTGCCAGATGGGTACCTAGTCCTCCAAGAGACGGTTTTCCGTCCCATTTGATTGTTGATTATCGTCACAGTCTGCGCTTACGTTACATTCCGACAAGGTACTTTATGAACGCTGCGATTACTTATTTACTTTGTACTTACTTTTTTACGATTACTTACTTTTTTTTGTAATATTTTGTTTGACTTGCCCATATTCACGTCATATTCGTCCAACGTATATTTGTCCAACGGACAAAATGGAATCACTGAGCTGGCAACACTCTTAGTCCTACTACGACTGCCGAACCTATTGCGATTATCTGGTGATGTTTTTAATTTCTTTACAGTTATACGAATATTGTTTGTGTGGAAAAAGTTTGTTTTGTTTTTCATTTGTGTTGCTTTATTACAGACAATGTTGAAAACAGACAGGAAGGCGTACAAGCGACACACATATTCGGGCGCACGCAAATGCCTGAGTCGAGTTCGCGCCGGCCTGAAGCGTTTCCATGAAGAAACTTCGTAAGTACTTTGTTTTATAGTTTGTATCGGGGCGCCTGCGGTAACCTGCGCGTTCCCAAATATGACGAATGTGTATAGAGGTTATATCTACTCCCGTTTTATTGTTCTACCCGCGCTACCCTACAAATAAGTCGACTAGTTTCATTTTCAATATGTTTCATTGCAATATGTTGTGATTATCGTATTCTAGACGTGCAGTTGTATGGCGTAAAGAAAAACAGCCGACGAATGAAGCAGCGTCGACGAATGAAGCAGCACTGAATCAAAATATTAGCTGTGATGACCATATTATGTAAGTATCAAAGATATTGTCTTACGCGCGGAAATCCATGTTACAATTTACCTATTATTCATATTTTTTTTCAGTACTCCCAAAATACCCAAATTGAAAACATACCAGCGTAAAAAGCCAACAATCAGCAATGAAGCTTCATATCATGCTGCTAGCACAAGCACAAGCACGGGTGAGCCTGTGATCAATTGGCCACAACCGGATCCAGAAATTGAATCTCACAGACTGACTATGGAAACTGTTCCAACTAATTGTTTATCTGGAATATCCGGATTTCGGATTGTTGACCTAAAGCATGTTATCCAGTGGGCATTTTTACTGGAAAGGCACCGAAATGAGTGTGCATCATCACAAATTGAATTTGTATGTGAGGTGCACAATGGGTTCCATAGTAATTTAACTTTCAAATGCAGTATGTGTGACAAAATATGGAAGCTCAGTACGGCAGAGGATCATAAAATAAACACTTCATTTGTTTGGGCAACTGTGACTGCTGGCAGTTATTATACTCAAGCAGCTCACATAACAAGTCTCATGAATATACCTACAATGGCAGCCAAGAAATTTCGTCGTATTGAAAACCAACTTGGGAAAGTGTGGTCTGAACATTTGACAGAGGAAATAAAGAATGCTGGTGAAGAAGAACGATCAATTGCTGTTGAAAAAGGACATGTTACCTCAGATGGTGTTCCATACATTACTGTTTATGTCGATGGAGGATGGCTGAAAAGGTCATATGGTCACAACTTTGATTCATCATCGGGAATGGTAAGCTTGCACAAAATAATATTTATAAATAGGGTTGTTCACGTTCGTCTGAGCTTTTAGGTCAGAATATAAAACCTTATTGTTTTTACATTTTATTTTTCATTATTATTTGAAGATGATTTTTTATATTTTTTCGTATTTTTGTTTTCAGGCCTGCATTATTGGAAAGGAAACAAAGAAATGCCTATATCTTGGTGTCCGGAACAAATATTGTTATACATGTCAATATTATGAGAGAAGAAATATGGATGTAAAAGCTCATGGTTGCTGCAAAAATTATACTGGTCCATCTACGGCAATGGAATCCCAAATAATTGTTGAGGGCTTTCAAAAGAGTGAAGAAATGCATAAACTTCGTTACTTGAATTTTGTTGGAGATGGAGACTCTTCGGTATTTGCTAATTTGAAAGAGAAAGTACCCTATGGATCTCAAATTAAAAAAATTGAATGTAAGAATCATGTAATAAAAAACTATACTAGTGCACTTTACAAGGTAAATAAACATTTGAATAGTAATCTAAGTTTGTTATAATAATATATCTATTTATTTTATTATAAAAAAGTACACTCTTTTAGATCTTGTCGAACACCAAGCTGCCTCTTTATGGACGAAATATTTTGAAACCAAAGCTGATGAAGCTGACTCAAGTTGCTCGGAAGATTATTGTGCGAAACAGTGATGAGCCGGTGGTGATGGCAGCAGAGTTGAGAAATGGTCCACTTCATGTTTTTGGAGATCATGAAAAATGCAAGGATTATTACTGCAAATTGAAAACAACACCAGCCCATGAGATTCCAGAAAAACAAGAAAACCTGGTGGAAAACCTGAAAAAGACTGCACCAGAGGTTTGGGCTCTGATCTACGCAGCCAATGAAAGAATTGCTCTGAAAGCTGCTCGTTTGTCTAACGAGACAACAAATGTTGCAGAAAATTTTATGAGCATTATCAATAAATTCAACTGTGGAAAACGACTTAGCCTTGGGAAAGGGGGCTCATACCAGCGACGTGTGTATGTGGCGGGTAAATATAAATATTATGTAGTTCAATATAATGAGAAGTCTCGGCCGATTTTGAAAATATCTGAAAATGCGTTATTATTATTTTTTTGCATAATTCACCTCGCTGGGACTTCAATTTTTATTTTTTTTACATTTCATTCCTATTATTTCAGGATTGTCTCATGCCACTGGACACAAATGGCATGCAACTGCATGGAAAAAACAAACCACACAGAGTCCAGGACAACATTTCAAAAAATATATACAACGAAAAGAGAAGAGCAGATTGCGACAGCAATCTTCGATACGAAAACGGCTGTTTACTCAGAAAGAGAAAAGCCAACCGGACGAGCACTACGGACCTGAAGCTTGTGACCCTGTTGATATTGATGAGGCAGAATTGAAGACACGGTGTGAAGAACGGTTAGCAGAATTCCAGAAGACTGCACAAGACATTGTTTCCATTGAAATGGCTACTATAGGGCAACATGACAATGATTTATATGTCACTCACAGGTGTGACCGTCTGACTGCAAGTCAATTTGGAATGGTAAGTGAGGCAGAATTATTTAGTGATATATTTTCTGTTCAGTAAAAAAAGTGCTTAGAAAAAAATCCTTTACATATAAGTATGTGCTTTTTTGATGCTTCATATATATGCTGTATCCGTATTTTTTATTGTTCATATAGGTCTGTAAACGCCGTAATACCACACCATGTCACAACCATGTGAAGGAGATTCTTTACAAAAGGAACATTTGTACAAAAGACATGGTATATGGGCAGCAAAATGAGACTGTTGCCAGGAGTATATTCATGCAACAATATAATAAAAATGTCAGACCTTCTGGTATTTTTATTGATGATGAATTTGGATTTTTAGCTGCCAGCCCAGATGGTATGTAATTTTAAATTTTCAGCTTTCTTACAAAATTTAGGCCCCATTTAAATTCTGATCATTATTTCTTACAGGTATTATTGATGATGAAAAGGCTGTCATTGAGATCAAGTGCTTTCCATCATTGTCAAGGAGATCTCAAAGCCTAGAGGAAGCAGCACGTGAGAAGAAATATTTTGCTCTACAGGTGGAAAATAACTTGCTGGTGATGAATAAAAAGCATGATTATTATTATCAAGTTAGTAAATGTATTATTACACTCTCACACCAGATTAGAACAAATTACAAAAGACCATTATAAATTTGTTCAGTAACCAACGGTAACTATAATACTACAATTAATTATTTTTCAGGTTCAGGGTCAATTGCGAGTAACCAAGATGAATAAATGTTACTTCATTTGTTTCATCTCCGTCACACAGCCGCTTACTGTAATTGAAGTTTCTCGTGATGACGAATTTATTTATAATATGGTGTCCAAGCTGGTAATTTTTTTCAAAACTAGTGTTCTTCCGGAAATAATACTGAGACGTGTTCAGAAAAATGCAAAATGTATGGATTTCACTAAAGTAACAGGTACTAAATCCTTTTACAAGGAATCTTATTTATTTCACTTATGATATCGCATTATAATTATCACGAAATAAATGAATATGAATATTTATTTATTGTACTTATTTGTTCCAGTGAAAAATCTTCCTTCTACATCGACTGAGGGTTTACAATAACGTTTTATGATTATTATACTAGAAGAACAATGAAGACACTTGTGGTAATTATTATTGAATGTAGAAAATATTATTGGCGCAACGTAGATGCACAGGCGTATCATTGCAATACCTACCAAACAATAAACATGTTTGTTTTACTTTTTTAGCGGAAGTTTGAAGACGGCAAAAATCAAGGTGGAGACAAGGTGGCGAAGACAAGGTGACGACGACTACGAGACGTGCTACAAAAATTTAGTTTTTTAAATTATAGTATTTTTTATTATTAGAATTGTATAGAATATTAATTTATTGTTCCATTATTGTATAGAATATTAATTTATTGTTCCATTACTGTTTATAATATTAATTTATTGTTCCATTACTGTCATTGTTCCATTACTTCCACCAGTCGCTTTTGTTAGGTATAATATTATTGTAATTGGTATAAAGGTATACATAGGTATACATTTTTGTTACTTATTCACTTATTTACTCACCTTTTGGTTTGACTGTAAAGTGGGAGTAGGCATGCACAGCTTTTTAGGCTAGTTTTTTTTAATTCACATTGTGTACTTATGCCTGCCTGCTCACATAGCGTTGCTGTTTGATAATGTGTACAATTATTATTTTTCTTTTGAAAAGAGTAACCATTGAGTTTCTTGCCGGTTCTTCTCAATGGAAGCAACATTACGAACCGGTGGTAACGCTAAAATATTGTTTTTTTTACGATTTATAAACGCTACATATAGCTTACTTGAATAAAAAAAAAATTGAGTTTGAGTTTTGGTTTATTATTATAAATAAAAATACGTTTACATGGAATACCACATTTATTTATCAGTAATGTTTTGATTTCATGTTGGCAAAGTGAAATACACCAACAAGTTTATTACAGTTATATTTTCAGTATATTTAGTAACATCCTGCAATAAAATAATTATATAACAGCTGTATTTTTATTTTAGCACGAGTATAATAAAACAAATTCATATTTTTACATAAGTGCCCTCTAGTGGCTCTAAAAATAAATTTTAAAAAAACGCCCTCTAGTGGCTTAAAAAAACAATATCTGTCAATGTGTGCGTGTGTGTATTACAATAAAAAGTGACAGAAGTTGTTTTAGGATATCATCTCTGATTCTGAATGATTTCAGGTTGATTTTATTGCATATATCAATGCAGTGCAATATGTCTTACTCTCAATTAATAGGATTATATCTCACAAATGCTGAAATATCTCGTAAAAAATAAATAAGTAGAATCTGTTGACTACAACGCCATCTCGTAAAAACGTGCTATCAACTCAACCGACTCCATCACCTTAACTCCCGAAACTCTACACGTTACACACACTAAGGTGGTATGCAAATGTACGTCCCGCCTGATGTTAAGCAGTTACCGTAGCCTATAGAGTCCCTACACGCTTTTTTATGTGACTAAGGTGGCAAAAAAACGTACGGCCCGCCTGATGTTAATCAGTTACCGTAGCCTATAGATGCTTGCAATACCAAAGGCATCGCTCGCACGTTGCCGACCTGAAGGTGATTGGGACAGAGGGAGGGGAAGGGGGGGTTAGGATTCCGGCTCTCTCACTCATCGTTCGAAACGCAGCTGTAATAGCTACTTTTCGCCGATCTTTTGTGAGATGGTGGTGCAACCCCGGTCGAGCCGCCCATATGTGAGCTGCAGTCAATTGGCTACAGCTTGGCTCTACCACCACAAAAAAATTGTTTGTTAAAGTCACAGAGTAAAGACTAAAGAAAGAGGTGCCCTTATTAGATATATGTATGAAAAAAAACGTGGTCATTGTTTTTTCATTTTCATTGTTCTACCTACCGGTAAATAGTTCAACTACTCGCTTCGTTTTATGTCGAGTTTAGTACTAGGCCAACCACTCGGCCGAGTTGCATAGGGCCAGTCCCCTTAGTAATTGGTCCATGGTTCAAGTGTTATGGAAAACTGTTGACCCGATTTTAATGGGAGTTTTACTGTTTGACAGCTTATGGTTAGATTTTAAAGATGGGAGTAATCATCACGCAATCTGGAAAGCTAAACAGTGGTTGCTTGGGTGCTTAGTAACCGGGGTAGTACCACCCTCTCACGGAAGATTGGCGTAACGCAGCTATTACAGCTGCGTTTCGTACGATGAGAACAAGAGTCGGAAGCCTAACATACCCCCCTTCCTCTCCCTCCTTCCCACTCCCCTTCATTATGGCAAAGTGCGAGCAATGCCTTTGATATTGCAAGCATCTATAGGCTACGGTAACTGCTTAACATCAGGCGGGCCGTACGCTTGTTTGCCACCTCAGTCATATTAAAATCTTGTTGAGCGAAAACAATAGCTAGAGCATAATTCAACAAATGTTCAACATACACCCGCTGGTATATACAACGTATCTACCATGCTTGCCTAGCCCATCATAAGTAACTCGCTTTAAATAAACAATGTTTTCTCAAACTGCCGAAGAGTTTAAATCAAAGGCAAAGTTAAGAATAGGCTTCAAAAAACTCAAGTCAAAAAGGAATTGGAGCGCGGGGGCGTCTGTTCGCTTGATCGAATTAATGATAGCGCTGCGACCAATATCGATGATTTAAAATATCGATAGATTTAGACGGGCCCGTTGTTGTGGTTGGTTAGATTCCTCCAATCACGCTGCTGGTCGTAGATTCGATTCCTACCATGCATTTGTGTGCATGAACATGTCTGCATGTCCGAGTCTGGGTGTAATTTTGTATACCTATTAAGTATGTATTTAAAAAAAGTAAGTTTAAAAACTAAAACCCGACTACTGAAAAATCGCGCTCTAAAAAGTATGAAACAAGAAAATATTCTCATCTAGAGGATAGCCGTGGTCCGTGTTTATATGCAATTTGACCTACACGGACCACGGCTATCCTCCAGATAAGAATATTTTCTTGTTTCATACTTTTTAGAGCACGATTTTTCAGTAGTCGGGTTTTAGTTTTTAAACTTACTTTTCATTTAATTATTTTGGAGTTATAGGTAACAATATATATATTTTTGAAATGTGCTCATCAAGTTCTTTCATTTGATACCCCACACGGTTTTATTAAAAAATGTTTTTTTTTTAGTTCATGACATTATGGCCTCTAGAGGGCGCCATATGCAATTTTATGAGACGTCACATAGCCTATAACCAGCGCGCTATTAAGCCGCTTCTAACGATACCTCATTTGTCAAATTACGACAAGTGGTTTGGAAGTTAGGTGGGAACAGATGCACATACATACATACATACATACATACATACATACATACATACCGGTCAAAATCATTACCCTCCGCCGTAGTCGGGTAAAAATACAGCAGTTTGTGATATATGTATGCTGAACAAACTAAGATTTCATTTTCAATGACAGCTATCTGCAAATATTTTCGTATTAGAAAACAAATAACTACGGCGGAAGCAATAACAGCCGTTATTGACCCATTATGTCGCTTCTAGCGGAATTAATAACGACAAAAATATATCGTTATAACCTTGACCGTTTTAGGCGTTACGCAAATATTCTGACATGGGTCCCTGGATACATCAACTACAGTTTTCTATGACAGTATTTTTTAACCTATATTACCAATAGGTAATATAGGTAAAAAAATACTGTCATAGAAAACTGTATATTGTGTGTATATTGAGAGAGACCTTTGCCTAGCAGTGTAATAACACTGCTAGGCTGCTACCTTTTGAAGGTGGTAGAGCCAAGCTGTAGCCAATTGACTGCAGCCCATAAACGGGCTGGCTCGACCGGGGTAGTACCACCCTCTCACAGAAGATCGGCGTAAAGCAGCTATTACAGCTGCGTTTCGTACGATGAGTGAGAGAGCCGTAAGCCCACCCCCCCTCCCCCTCCCTCCATCCCACTCCCCTTCAGGTCGGCAATGTGCGCGCAATACCTTTGGTATTGTAAGCATCTATAGGCTACGGTAACTGCTTAACATCAGGCGGGCCGTACGCTTTTTAGCCACCGCAGTCCTATAAAAAAAAAAAAAAAAAAAAAAAAGGTCTCTCTCAATATACTCCACATGTCTCTATTTGAGGCCGCTTCCATCCATCTCTCCAGATAACAGTCGAGGTCATCACGCCATCTTTTTCTGGGTCGTCCACGACAAAGACAGTATAAGTCGACAATAAAATAATCTAAGTTTTTTAGTTTTTTAAATAGCGACTGTAGCCTAGGGGCGAACACGTTGGGCTCAATCAGAAGGTCCCAGGTTCGATCCCCGGTGGGGCATGCACCAATGGATGCATTTTCATCTATGTGCATAATTTACAGTTCGCTAACGGTGAGGGAAAACATCGTGAGGAAACCTACCTATCCCTCGGGATTAGGTAATAGTCAGTTCCTGTATACACGGCGACAAGGTTCACCACCTGTCACGTTGGGTTCTGACTATCTGGTGAAACGTGGGCTTTGAGTTGGCTTAATACCTCCACAATGTGGTGGTGTTGGCCACTCAAGCCTCTGACTACCCCCCGAATGGGGATAAAAGTCGTGACGTTATATTTTATATTTATATTTATAAGTTTTTACAGCGCTAGTATAGTTAAAAGGGCCGGCTTCGTTACCGAAAGGTTCCGTGTTTTATTGACACAAGCTTCTGAATAAAATTTACTAATATCGATAATCTAACCTTGAATGTATCGATAGCCACCCATCACTAGCACCAAGTTAAGCGAACATAGACAGGGTAAACTCTTGCACAATAATTTTTCATTCATTCATTTACTTTTGCTCGCCTGAAAAAGAGGCGTGAAGCATGAGATTTCAGCGAGTATCACGACTGTTAGACACCTGGGGTAGGCAGGGTAGGTACTTTTAATGAAAGCCTGCACTCTTTCTCAGATATTTCTTTCTATGGGACTGTTGTTTCAGGTAAGTAAATGTAAATGTAAATGTAACGTCACGACTTTTATCCCCATTCGGGGGTAGTCAGAGGCTTGAGTGGCCATACACCACCACATTGTGGAGGTATTAACCAACCCAAAGCCCACGTTTCACCTGATAGTCAGAACCCAACGTGACAGGTGGTGAACCTTGTCGCCGTGTATACAGGAACTGACTATTACCTAATCCCGAGGGATAGGTAGGTTTCCTCACGATGTTTTCCCTCACCGTCAGCGAACTGTAAATTATGCACATAGATGAAAATTCATCCATTGGTGCATGCCCCACCGGGGATCGAACCTGGGACCTTCTGATTGCTAGCCCAACCTGTTCACCCCTAGGCTACAGTACAGTAAGATCAAACGCAATTGATCGTTCGAGGAGAGTTTAATTAGACTATCTATTCTATATGGATGACGGGTGATTTAACTCTCCCCCGTAGTTTTAACTACGATTGATCTAACGACTGAAGTGGACAGAGATTCAGAAAACAGTCCAGCATTCAATTTTTTTATATTCCGGTTATAAAGGTTCTAAGATCATATAGGTTCATTACTTAAATCTAACTCAAAGGGTTCTCAAAAAGCACCTGATACCCGACTTACTAACTCGGCTAGCTAGGTGGCTAGGGAGGGGGGAGAGTAGGGACAAAAGAAATTAATCCGGCCATTTCTCACTGTCACCGGACGGTTTAACATAAAAACTGCTACTTGGGCACTCGGCGGCGGAGAATTATTTTATCATCAATCCGCGGCGAGCAGGGGACGATCAGGATTCAGGAGGGATTGTTTTTTAAGTTTTTGCTGAAGGAGAAATAATTAGGAGGATGATTGAGGGGTATTAGGAGGTTTGGCACATTGAAGTGTTTAAAGTTAAAAAATGTTGGTCATTTTGTCGCCTACTGGACATATCTTCCCATCACTATTTGGTATCGATAGGTTTTGTAATTTATGTCACAATTTATTATTTTTGTATTTGACTAGAATCAATTAGAAGTCTTCATAATATAAATCAGGGGGCCTAGACAAGTGGATTTGTCTACAAACGTTTCTACAAATAATTACATTTACATGTATGTAAATGCCAAAAGTCACGTGATCTATTTTACCAAATTGTAATTTAGTGATAAGATATCTCTAAACACAAGTTTACAAGCCAAAATCTAGCTGAAGCTGAAATTCTGAAGCTGAAATTTCACAGACGGATAAAAAGGTGTTAATTTTATAGCATCTTTCCTTGTATCAGAGAATTGTTCAAGAATGTATATAGATTCAAAATCCTTAATTTCTAAGTTCATGTAGCCAACTAAGCACTTCTGAATGGTCTCTACCATCGGTTTGGAAGCTTTTACTGAGAAAAGCCGGTAAATAACCAAATGGTTAAAGATACAGAAATAAATCGGTACCGTAATATTTCAAAGAACTTTCAAAACATTTTTCAATTTAAAATGTAGAAAACTGTTAAGTTTGCAGTTTCGTGCTGAGGCGTGGGTTGCAGGAGGGGGGGGGGGGATAAAAATCTTAGTAGGTAGGTACTTCCCTAGCGTCTGGTGGGGGAGTGACGTTTCATTTGCGAAGGAATTATTGAATTCGACTTATTGGAGTGGCCGAGGTGGTGAGAACGAGAATCCAGTGGAGCTGCTGTTGGTTTTATTTGTTTTTGGTCGATTGATTCCAGTTTATCTGGGTTATTGCAGGTCGAGAACAAAATGACTGTATGAAGAGCGTTAGTCCTGATATTTATGAGCAAAAGGAATTAAAAAGTCTTCAGATTTTTTAATTATCTTAGATGTCTTATGATTGTGTCCGTCAAATACTTAAACGCCTTTCAAATTTTGAACAAAAAATTACAAATTCAGACGTCTCAAATAGTTCAGTGGAACTTTATATACCTAGTTGCAGACAATTTCAATAAATTTTAAGTCGACATTAAACGCTTATCTCTTAATAAATAAATGATACTGACATAATAGATATTAATGTCGAAATTAAAATTTAAAGATTCTTTCTGTAATTGACCGCAAAACTTTTGCGTATCAGTATTCGATCGTATAACCGTAAAATGTTATTGAAATTCGTAAGTAAACGCTGATAATTCTGAAATATTAAAATATTGTAGTGCCATTATCCACTCCACAGTGCCTCTGTCCCGAGTCCTGGAGGTGGCAGGTGGGCAGTCACCGCTACGGTCCGGCTATTTGAAATTACAATACTCTGGAGATATATCCTATAGCTGCACATAGTTTAGCTTTCGATGTATAGCGATGAATTATTAATTATTGCTTGTATTTTTGTAAGATAACGTTTGCCTAAAATAGAAAATACTGCGTAGGCTTTTGTCTTGCAATAAATTTTATTGTAATCTGATTGGCCATCTTGAGGTTGAAATTATTTTGGTATTAATTTTATTCAATAAAAGTTACCTTAATAGTAGAATAACCAAAGTCATATTCATAGATTAATGTTGGTTTGCGAAACCAATGTATGAAACTGACTTGCGAAGATAAGTTGTCGCATTCTTTCAAATTATTTTTATTGGTAGGGCGATACCTAGTTATAGCGTGCACGCGAAACTTTTATAAATCTATGGTCATTGCTATATGAGGCATTTTTTGTGCTAAAGTTGGTTTTCTCTGACATCCTTTATACATCTGAGTGTATAAAGATATATCTGTTTATGGACGCTCTAGTATAGTTATTTAGGTAAGTAGGTATATTTTAACGAGCACATTTTATCTTAATTAAGTTTGACGAAAATTATGATTTAATATTTACCTACGGTACCCTAAAAAGGACAGCATCGACTTAAGACAGTACGTCTTCCGAGTCGTAATTACGTTACACAGTCCCGTAGTTTTTCCAAATATTTAACGGGAGGGGAACCCTAAATTAATTAGAACTCCCAAATACGATTGTTTTACTTTGAAAAAGTTTCATCGTTTCACGCCACTCCGAATTTCCGGTTTGGTCCGAATTTCTGAAAAAGTTTTCGGGAATTTTCAGGTGGGCGAATCGGATTTTTAAACTTTATTTCGTTTGGACTGTTAACTTTAAACTACTGTGTTGGGAATTTCAATTGGAAAATTAAAATATCTATGCATACCACCACGACCTATTCCATAAGGATTGTCCTAAGAAAAAAATTGATAAATTTTTTGCTAAAATTACATTAACAGAAAAAAGGCCTATGTATTTTCATTCTAGTTCTATTTTAAGGTCAAGACGACCCTAAGCAAAGTGAATCTCACGTAATTTCTCTTTATTTCTAAAAGGCGAATATTATTAGTCTAAAATACATCATTTATAAACAAATCGTTGTTACATTTCCTTGGCAGAGATTCGCTGAAATTTAAACTCTGCGTATATTCTGATTGCCTAGTACTTCACATTCATTACGCTTGTTGTCCGAAGGGATAGGCAGTCCTGAGGGGCTAGCCAAGTGGCATGAACGCTAATCGAATAGAATAGAATAAACTTCACAATGTCAAACGTCGCTATGTAGATCAACAAGAAGTTGCTATGTGTAGATCACGTGACTATGTCATTTCCATATATGAAGCGTAGCGATTTGAACGAACGCTCGTAGACGTCAGCCACTTGTCTAGCCCTTCTGTTTGTAATTTCATACACCCTATTTCTATAGGTATAATGTATAATTACTAGGCCCGACAGAGAGAGACTACTTCTTTGTATAGTTCTGTCTTTTTCAGACGTCGACAAGTCCAATGGTGTCAGGAAACGACCTCTTGAAACGTTATCCTAGCCTAGTACTTTTTGCGAATTTGCATTGAATTATTATCAAATTTAATAACTTTATAGATATCTCAAATTGCAGAAATAAATTATGGCAAGTTTAGGGCACGTATTAATAAATGCATCTCAAAGTTGAGATCGATCTTAAGATGCAGTTTTGACAACATCTGTCAAAAACAGTATCAGAAGTTCAATCTTAATCTTGAGAACGATTTATTGATACGGCCTTAAGGTTGAGTTACAACTTTAAAGGAAGATCCTTGCTCAAAGATATACGATACTTAACAACTTAAGTGTACTTACAGTAATGTTCTCAGTCAGTTTCTGTGTGCCATTGTACCACTCTATGATAGCGGCTGGCCTGGCACCCATGGCAGTACACATGAGGGTAAGTAGAGTTCCTTGCGTCGCATGCTCTCCCACTCCTGAGATCTCCGTAATATTGGGGGGCACTGGAAAGATGAGAGTCATTCATTAGTTCAAACATAGCGACGACATTATGGTGGTAGAGTCAAGCTGTAGCCAATTGACTGCAGCTCATATAACACGCTGGCTCGACCGGGGTAGTACCACCCTCTCACAGAAGATCGGCGTAAAGCAGCTATTAGTTAGATGCGCTAGCCCAGTGCGGGTTGGCGAGTGTAAGGTGGTAAAGCCAAGCTGTAGCCATATACGGGCTGGCTTGACCGGGGTAGCAACACCCTGTCACAGAAGATCGGCGTAAAGAAGCGAATTTAGTTGCGTTTTGTAATGAGTAAGAGAATCGGAAGCCCAAGCTTGACCTCTCCCTTCTCCTCTTAAATCCGCTTCAGGTTGGCAAAGTGCGAGCGATGCCTTTGGTATTGCAAGCATCTACAAGCTACGGTAACTACTTGACATCGGGCGGGCATTTGCTATCATCATTCACCAAGTTATAATCTTGGAATTAGAATCAATGTTACTAATAGAAGATTCCATTCTAAAAGTAGTGGGTATACGACACCCGAAGGGCCAATATCGTCCTCACTACCCTTGCTGCCCTGCCCTGGTCTCTACAAGGGTAGGCCCATAAAACTAATACACTGATTCGGCACATTTTTTACAACGCGTTGTAAGAGAAATTGGAAGAGCTTATGTTGGTGGCACACTGGGTTTGGTTGAAGAATCTATACTTAATATTATAAATGCGAAAGTAACTCTGTCTGTCCGTAAATGTAACCATAGGCGTACAGGCGACTGTAATTATCTTTGACAGCTTTCGAATATAAGGCGTTGGAAAGCGCCTGTTAAAATTATCATAGCATTAAGAATCAATCCATATTTTATAATATTGACGTCCTTCTTTGGTAGGTCGTTCAAATAGTTCTATGGATTTGAACAAATAAATAGCTTCTTGCCAAAATAATCCGCTTAGTGTGTAACTAACTTTAGCACTAGTGATGAGTTTGTTCTATAGATAACTAGATGGATGATTGAAGAGAGAATTGATAGCTTATTTTATCCGAAAAAACCTGGGATGAAACATTTTTTTAAATTCAATCTAGCTATAGGTTACCTTTGCAATATACAGAAGCACAACCAAATAGATAGGCACTAAGCATGCAGCTCAGAAAGAAATATGATATTGTTAACAAAGAACTAAAATGTATATTTATTTGCCACTAACCTGCCTATCCACCAAGAAATACAAGCGTAATTATATCTCATTTACATTGCATCTCCATTTTATTTGCAATAGATAGGTACTTTTCCACCGATTGCAAACCTACATCGCGCATCGCCAACCAATATTGTAACCAGTAAAATACCGGACGCTCGACCAATGACCTCATTCGTGACGCATGGCAGGCCGAGCGAGATAGCGATACCCCCGTCACCGTCCGTACACACGCATCGCTCCGTCCCCCTCGCACCCACCAACCAATCCAGTAAAAAGCAGTGCCTGCATCCGTTTAACGTCCCGTCTCTTTCTCGGCCGCCATTTCGCTTCAGTACGAATCTATATGTCAAATACGACGCACGTGTTTCCTTGACGATGTCAAAGCTATTAATAAATAAAGAATTGTTGATAAGTTTAGTGAAATCCAGGCCCGAGTTGTGGGATAAAAGCAATGGTTTGTCTATACTAATATATAAAGAGGGAAATGCTGACTGACTGACTGACTGACTGACTGACTGACTGACTCATCAACGCCGAGCCGAAACTACTGAAGTTAGAGACATGAAATTTGGACAGTAGATATATTTTGTGACGTAGGCAAGCAATAAGAAGCGATTTTTGAAAATTCAACCCCTAAGGGGGTTAAATAGGGGATGAAAGTTTGTATGCAAGTTCGTCATTTTTCAAGTTAGGATTATGAAAATTGGTGTGGAGGTGAAGTTTTTAAAATAAAAAATATGGTTTTCGGCTTTTTAAAAAATTCAACCCCTAAGGTGGTAAAATAGGGGATGAAAGTTAGTTGGGAAGTTAGTATAGATGTTCGTCATTTTTGAAGTTAGAATAATGAAAATTGGTGTATAGGTTCCTTTTTATAAATAAAAAACTTGAATTGCTACGTTTTTGAAAATTCAACCCCTAAGGGGGTAAAATTGGGGTTGAAAGTTTGTATGGAAGTTCGTCATTTCTGAGGTTAGAATAATGAAAATTTGTGTTTAGGTTTGTTTTTACGTATTATAAATAATAATTTCAGCATTTTTGAAAATTCAACCCCTAAGGGGATTAAATAGGGGATGAAAGTTTGTATGCAAGTTCGTCATTTTCCAACTTAGAATTATGAAAATTGGTGTTTAGGTGTCTTTTTAAAAATAAAAAAATATGGGTCTCGGCGTTTTTGAAAATTCAACCCCTGAGGGGATTAAATAGGGGATGAAAGTTTGTATGCAAGTTCGTCATTTTTCAAGTTAGAATTATGAAAATAGGTGTTTAGGTGTCTTTTTTAAAATAAAAAAATGGGTTTCGGCGTGTTTGAAAATTCAACCCCTAAGGGGGTAAAATTAGGGACGAAAGTTTGTATGGAAGTTGGTTATTTCTTAGGTTAGAAGAATGAAAAGTAGTGTTTAGGTTTCTTTTTACGTATTAAAAATAATAACTTCATCTTTCTTGAAAGTTCAACCCCAAGGGGATAAAATAGGGGATGAAACTTTGTATAAAAGTTCGTCATTTTTGTTGTAAGAATTATGAAAATAGGTGATTAGGTGTCTTTTTAAAAATAAAAAAGTAAAATTTAATAGCGTTTTTGAGAATTATACGGATACGCGATATGGGATACGGGATACGGGTTACGGGATTTGGGACATGGGACATGGGGCATGGGGCATGGGGCATGGGGCATGGGACATGGGACATGGGACATGGGGCATGGGACATGGGACATGGGACATGGGACATGGGACATGGGACATGGGACATGGGACATGTGACATGTGACATGGGACATGGGACATGGGACATGGGACATGGGACATGGGACATGGGACATGGGACATGGGACATGGGACATGGGACATGGGACATGGGATATGCGATACGGGATACGGGATGAGGGATACGGGATACCAGATACCAGATACGGGATGCGGATTGCGGGATGCGGGATGCGGGATACGGGATGCGGGATGCGGGATGCGGGATGCGGGATGCGGGACGCGGGGTGCGGGGCGCGGGATACGGCACACGGGACACGGGATACGGGATATGAAAAACTGGATCCGGGATATCCAGAATACGGGATTTGGGTTCCAACAAACGGAAACGGAATTTCTTAAATTTATATTCTGCGCGGACGAAGTCGCGGGCAAAAGCTAGTATAGAGATAAAGGGAGACGGAAGAGGGCGTGGCAGGAGATACTCGAGTTGATGAGGAATGATTTCGATACTATTAGTCCGACGGAGAAATATGAGTATGGTGAGTCTAAATAGTTCCGACAATTTGACGCGTCCGTTGTTGTAGTCTGAGGGCCTACTCTTTTACAAACGAAAACGATTTCGGACGAAATTTCCCGTATTTCCTACTACGTTTCTCATTCATTCCGACATTTCTTACGAACGATAATTGTTTGACGTCTTCGTCGTCATCGAATCTAAACGTCAAACAATTTTCGTTCGTAAGAAATGTCGGAATGAATGAAAAACGTATTAGGAAATACGCGACATTTCGTTTTCGTTTGTAAACAAGTAGGCCCTCTGAACGTACCTAAACTAAATAATGTAGCATGTAGCCGTCTTTCTCATTGCCGCAATGTATGACAAAGACAACAATATTTTATGTTATTTGCCTTTTTATGTTTGCTGTTGAAAATATAGTCAGCGCCATCTATTTTTTAATTGATAACTAAATAAAGAATGTTCATGATTACTATCCTTGCGCGTTGTTTGCGAGGTAGCCAGAAGCAACTCGACTCGTATCGAGGAGCGGGTTCGATTCCCGTGAGGATACATTTTTGGAATGGATTTTTCATCTGATCTGGTTGTAACTGGGATCGCTACTAGTCTTGTTTACGCTACTCGCATTGTTGTAAACTGCAACCTGTTCCTCCCATATTTATAGAAAAGGTGATCCATTTAATTTTATACTATTTTGTAGATGCTGTGCAAGCACTTTTTCAAGACAAGTGCTTTGTAATTTAAAATAAATAAATATCGTCAGACTAACACCAACTGTATTGTCCCAAACATGCATCGCTTGTACTATGGCTACCATACTTGGACTGGGGGCGATCCGAGTGACACAGAGACCAGGGAAAATTTCAAAAAGACCGTTTCCAAAATTTGCCTCTAGCGGGAATTGAACCTGCAACAATTCCATTGTAAAACGATCGTATTAATTGTCTATTTAGCTACACAAATTACCTCATTTTTTTATCTTTCGCAGAAAAATATGTAATAAAAACATGGTCGCAACTCAGAGACTGCTGGGTCCGAAGTCTGCACGACAGAAAGAAAGGGAAGATCTCAAGACCCTACATATACCATAAACATTTGCTGTTCTTAAAGGCAGTCATAAAACACGAGAGCGTAGTGAGCGACTCCGAAGACAGCGAAACTAATAGAATCGACGAACCAGTTAGACAAAAGAGACAGAAGATCGAAATTGAATTACCAACGAATGAAGTAGAAACAACACCAATAAAGTCTTTCGATACTCAGAAACGAAAAAGAACGAATGAACGAATGATTCCAATGACAAATACGTCAGAGAATCAAGAATATGATCGTCATTTAGCATTCTTTAGGAGCATTCAACCGTCACTGTCAATGCTGAATGATGACCAAGTGTTACAGTTCCAGTCTGGTGTCATTAACTTGTTGCGGAGAGTTAAAAGTGGGAACAGTTATGAGTGCCAACCATCCTCTAGTGCCCATTGGCAATCCCAAGAGTACTATAACCCTCCTAGGGACTCCCCCTCGATAGGATCGGATGTAAGCGAAGATCCATTCCAGGAGTCCAAGTTTGATGTGAGCGAGAATTCTCAATAAATTATTTATAAACTCTACTTTTTTTATTTCGGAAATTGCCTTTTTGTTATTTACCTTGGTCTGGGTGTTATTGGGATCGCCCCCAGTTGTACAGTACCCATAGTTAAAGCGTTGCTTAGTTTGGGACCAGTTTGTTTGGTAGTCTGGCGATATTAACTCAATAAGGTTCCATTTATAATAGGCATGGAAATGATACCTGTGAATTTTTCATAGTGGATTTTCACGATTGCATTCAATCCTATGAAATCTCTGCAGGTTGATTGCGTAACTTTTTCGACAATGTTTCAATTGGTTCCGTTCAGCCTGTGATGCTTTATCAATTGAAATTGATTGAAATCGGGAAGAGTGAAGTCCGGACCCGTCCCGATTTCAATTGATTACCCGAATTCAATTGAATTTCAATTGATAAAGTATCACAGGATGAACGAAACCAATTGAAACATTGTCGAAAAAGTTACGCAATCGGCCTGCTGTTCGATGATGTACAAAGAAACACGGACAGACTTTGCAAATTTAATTGCAAT
>OX401929.1:8688407-8943188 GCA_947859195.1 Drymonia ruficornis | reverse complement strand
CATTGATAAGAAATTGACATTCAATAAGCACGTATCAAACGTATGCCGAAAAGCTACAAATGTTTATAAACAGCTATCTAAAACAGCAAAAATTGAATGGGGTCTGAACCCGGAGATCATCAGAACGATATACGTCTCAGTCATCGAACCAATAATAATGTACGCTTCCAGTGTGTGGGCACAGGCAGCCGAGAAGTTAACGGTGCAAAAGCAGCTAAATACTGTCCAAAGAGGGTTCGCTCAAAAAATCATCAAGTCATACAGAACGGTATCACTCAATGCAGCGCTCGTACTAGCTGGCCTACTCCCCCTGGATCTCCGGATCGGGGAAGCGGCCCAGCTGTACGAAGTCAAAAGAGGAAAACCTATCCCAGGCAATAGAGACCGACAAATTGAAGAGCGGGTATGCTTTATGCGGGCCCCTCACCCGGCCAAGCAAATGGACATACAGTTCAAATGCCTTAAGGACATGCAGCCCGAAACACTAACAGAACACCAACTGCCAAACACGCTTGTCTTTACAGACGGCAGCAAGATGGATGGGAAGGTAGGGGCTGCACTCACGTGTTGGAGGGAGGGTGTCGAAACAAGGACGAAGAAGATGAGACTCGCGTCGTACTGCACCGTTTTCCAGGCAGAGCTCTACGCCATATACCAAGCCACAGAGCTCGCGCTTAGAGCCAAGCAAGATGCGGTGGCGGTGCTGAGCGACTCGAGATCCTCATTAGAGCTTCTCCGAAATTTCGACATTCTCCACCCCCTCGCTTTTGTCATCAGGCAAAACATCGCCAAACTCAAGAACAACGGCTGCGAACTCCAATTATACTGGGTTAAAGCACACGTGGGTACCCAAGGGAACGAACGCGCAGACGAGCTAGCCAAAAACGCAGCCCAGATGACAAAAATAGCCCCTCATTACGACAAATGCCCACTATCGGCCGCAAAATCCGAAATCCGTGCCAACACTATCCTAAAATGGAACGATAGATATAAAAACGCAAGCACAGGGAAAACAACAAAACTCTTTTTACCCGACGTAGTTAAAGCACGCAAAACCCTACGAAAAGTAAAACTAACACCAACGCTTACACAAATAATGACAGGGCATGGTGGGTTCTCTGACTACCTTTATCGATTTAAATGTAAGGAGAACCCATCATGCATCTGTGACACAGAAACAGACGAAACTATAGAACATCTAATCATAAAATGTCCAAAATACACCATAAGCAGATATAACCTAGAAGCTACAATAAATACAAAACTGTCGAAAGAAACCTTGTATGAATTGTTAGCCGGAAACGAATCTAGAGACACTCTAATAAAATATATGACAAAAGTTGCTATGGAAGTTATACAAAGGAACAAAACACGGAATTAAATAATATGTTAGAAATATCTTGAGAATATAACTACACATGATTATAAAAGACAGGATAAGACGACAAACTACCAAAAGTACCAACAGAAACTGTACACTATATTAAGACTAACAGAAAGTGTCAACTAAAATATAAGAACCAACAGAAATGTACATTAAGAAATAAGAACTAACAGAAATAGTATAATAAATAATAAGAACCGACAGAAATGTAATTAACAATAAGACCTAAATAAAGTCTCTGAAATATATCAGAGGAGAACCAGAAAAAAAAAAAAAAAAAAAAAAAAAAAAAAACCTAACCTAACCTAACCTAACCTAACCTAACCTAACCTAACCTAACCTAACCTAACCTAACCTAACCTAACCTAACCTAACCTAACCTAACCTAACCTAACCTAACCTAACCTAACCTAACCTAACCTTTTTTTTTTTTTTTTTTTTTTTGTTAACGATGAGGAAATGCGTTTACGCATTCCCTCCCGCCTCGGGGGAGGCAGGAGGGATATGTGGGACTCCCAGGCGGCAGAATGCCGCCCGTCCTACCCACTAAAACCTCACCGATGTGCCAGACTGCCGCGCATGTGAAGGGCGCCACGAGTTCGCGTGTACGCAGACCATCATGATGCCCCCCACGCGGCTCAGCCCTGTTCGGGCCTCCGCTCTTGGGTGTTAGCTACACCCAATCCGGCCAGCTGGTGCCACGTCAGCACATGAGACGCAGCACCACCTCACGAGCACTTTAACGGACGACGGACGCCCCCGCATCCGCCGCCCCGGTGCTCAGATTCGGGACAAGGCCGCCACTGAAGTCAGCCTCGCGCCCTTGACACGGGGGACACCGCTAAGTGTCTATCCCCTTGTCCTCTTCCCTGGCCTGACTGGCCGCGGGGCGGGCTGGCTGTGTCCGGGGTGTGACCCCAGTGGCGACCCTTCCCCTCCTCTTCTTGGCCGGTGGCGCGGCACACGCTTTGCCTCCGAGTACGTGGGCGGCGGGCTTGCTCAACGCTGCGCACACTATACAGTGTGGCGCAGCGGAACACGCCTCGCGCTTATGCCCCGGCTGCCCACAGCGGAAGCAAGCATCCCCTCTGTCGACCTCTGCGGTGCACTGCTCCCGGACGTGCCCCAATTCGAGGCACCGGAAGCATCGCAGAGGTCGCCGCTCCAACAATTTGGCCCTGGCCGTCGACCACCCGATAAGGAGGCGGGCGGCCCCGGCCACCTTGCTGGCAGCCCTGATGGGGCAGTTCACCACCACGGTGCCCAGCCCCGACTTGTCCACGCGGATCACCCCGACCCGTATGGAGGAGGACGGACAGTCACCAGTCTTGGCAACTGCCGCCTCGACGTCTTTGGCGACGATGGAGTCGTCCAGGCCCGAGATGCGGAAATCTGCGCATTTCTCCGGCCTGGAGACTCGAACGACATCCTTGCCGAGGGCCTCCTGCAACTTCGCAGCCAACAAGTTGGCCTTGTCGCCGCTATCAGCCCCCGGCACCACAATAATCCGCGCACCAGTCACGGCCGTCCTGGTAGAGAGGGACAGGATTCCCAACTGCCCGGGGTCAACGGAATCCTTGGCCTTCTGCAATACTTCCTTGTATGTGACCCCCCGGTCTAAGGCGCCAGGCTGAAGTTTTAACACGACAGCCGACGCGCGGGGGGGTTTCAGCTTCTGCTTCCGCGGCGGCCTAGCTGCTTGGGCAGCTTTGGCAGCTTGGGCAGCTGGGGCTGGACCAGCACCAGACTTGGCTTTACGCCTCGTCACCTTGGTCCATCCCTCTGTGGGCCTTTCTCCAGATGGAGCAGATGAAGCTGGATTAGCCGGGGTATCCTTCTTCTTCTTCTTCTTCTTGTTTTTGGCCTTCGACCCCTCCCTAGTGGGAGGAGGAGGCCTAGTCTCGTCCGGGGTGGGCAACTCAGCCTCCGGGCTCTCCATCGGCGCCTCCTGCGGAGCAGCAGCCGAAGGGGCCCTTGAGGTTGAGGCCAGGGGCGGGCGGACGGGCTTCTCCGGCAGAAGCCTATCCTCCAACGCCTCAAAGCGGGCGTTCACCATCCCGCCCACCGCCTCGATAATGGAGCGTTTCAGCGTCTCCAGCTCATTCAGAGCACTTGGAGACGGTTGGGCAGGTGGGACGTTCGAGTCTCGGGTCCGCCGCAAGTCGGCCCGCAACGCGGTCAGCTCGCCGCGGAGCTCCTCCACTTCCTCCTTCAGACGGACGTTAGCTGCTGCCAACTTCCGTGTCTCCGCCGAAGACGAGCTCCGACTCAACTCCTCCACAGCTTCCTTAATCGCCTCGGTCGATTCCTTAAGGATCTTAATATAAGTCCCCTTAAGGTGACCCGACTTTGTGGCGACTTCGGTTATGAGGCTGGCCTGCCGGAGCACCTGCTCCCTGAGGTCAACTGCTGTGGGCGTCCCGCTCGCAGCTGGGAGTGAAAGCCGCAGACGGCGCGCATCTCGCGCAGCCTTCTCCAGCTCACACTCAACCAGCCGCTCCCGCTCCTTTTGTTGTAGGGCGATAAACTCCGCCTTAGCTTGGGCCACGCCGACGCGTTCGCCCGTCGTCGGAGGCCGTCCTCTGCCTTTGGGGGCGGTCTCGGTGCTCTTCAGTACGACAGAGCTCACCTTGCTCCTGTCGTCCGAGCGCGACCGATCCCTATCGCCAGACTTTATAAAGCGACCCTGTGCGTCCCTCACCGGGGCTCGCCCTCGGGTGCTCGGCCCAGTCTTGGACGCCTTCAAAGCCGGGGTAGTCTTCCCGTCCTCACTCCCTCCTGACTCGTCAGCGTTGTCAACGTCTTTGGCCCGCTTGCGGCCGGCCTTCCTTTTCTTCGGTCTCGAGGGTGTGGAGCCGATGGCGACACGCGCCATACACTCCACACTCTCAGATCTTGTCAAGACCACCTGCGCGTCTTGCCACTGGTCTGTCTTGATTGCAGCCGCAGACCTTCTCGAGTCAGCACGCGCCGCACCCGTCCTATCATCCAATCCCGAGGGCGCGGGGTCGATGGCGAGATTACTCTCCTCCTCCGACCCCACACTCCGAGCTCTTGCATAATAGTAGTCTTCCAGCCTTTTCTTTAACCGCTTTCTGGTCATCTCCCATTCACTATCTGGAGACCCCGGCTCCTCATTCACCAACCTTTCCCAATCAACAACCCATTTAGGGCGGTCATCCACTTCGCATGCAGGGGCAGACTCCCTATCATCCGCTCGCCCTGCTCCATTTAACTCAACCAAATCAGTGTGCTGTTCCGGTCCGTTATCATCGCCAATGTCATCATGTTTTGATTTGTCCGTCGTAAATTTAAGTTTCATTGCCATCTTGTTCCCACGAGTATGGGAGATCAATTCGTCGATCAGGCCAGAGATCCCTTTAACCTGACAACCCTATTACACCCGGGGGGCGGGAGGTACCCGGGGGGGGTCGCTAGGACAGGTTTATCGGCACCTGCCGCTCTTGCGAGCATCCAGCGTCACGGACCGCAACGCTGAAGTTCCCGGATTTTTTAAAGAGGTTTACTCCTCGCGACCCAGCCGGTAAAGGCCAGGCCCTCGGTTCCACCCTGGGGTGGAGTTACGAGACCGCCCGGAGTCGGCAAAGCCGAGTGCACTTGGCAGACACACCGCGCGGATCACACCGCCGCCTTTCGGCAGCTTCCTTCCATACCGCAATCCCGCTCCCATCCATCACCTTTGCCCAAAACATACATCACCACACATCCATCACCTTCACCCCCCCTTACCCTCCCCGCCACTCATGCCGCCCTACAGTCCTCTCTGAAAACAGAGAGGTACCGAGAGCAACACTCGTGGCCCCCGTCGCCGGACTGCCCGCGACCCCCTCCGAAAGCCGGAAAGAGCCAGAAGCAGTCAAAACGCGACTCCCCATGTCGGACTATCCGCCATCGTCGACCATCTCCCCAGGGAAACTGGAGAGATGGTCGGCGATGCCCAGGGTGCACCACGAGGAGGTTGTCCGACCTAGCACCCCAACCTAACCTAACCTTTTTTTTTTTTTTTTTTTTTTTTTTTTTTTTTTTTTTTTTTTTTTTTTTTTTTTTTTTTTTAACGAGGTGAAATGCATTTACGCATCCCCTTCCGCCTCGGGGGAGGCGGGAGGGGTATGTGGGGCTCCCAGGCGGCAGAGTGCCACCCGTCCTACCCACTAAAACACCTCGATACGCCCGCGAAGCCATATGTGTCAGGGGAGCGCGGTATCGTTAGTCCCGCGAACCCCCACCACGGCTCGGCCTTTTCAGGCCCCCCCCCAAGGCCAATCGGCCATAGTGCTGCATTGGCGTATAAAATGCAGCACCACCCCTCGCAGGCCCCTTAAGTGGACGGCAAACACCCCCGTGCCTACCGCCCCAGGGCCGGGCCACACTCGGCGCAGTGAGGCAAAACGCCAGGCCACAGCAGAGAGCCAGGGGGAGCAAAACCCCCAGCCCAGCGCCCTCCACCCGCTCCAGCGAGCCCCACGAAAGGGCAAGCGGTGCAGGCAGAGGCTAAGGGGAGACCTCCAACGGTCTCAACCCAAGCAGCCAATCTGCCGCGTCCCAACGTCTCACCCACACTCGACCAAAATGAGCAGGCCCACCTCTGGCGGAGTCTCGCCCCTCTGGCGACTCGACGCCGTCGCCGACGGCCACCGGCAAGGCTTCCGCCCCTCTGGCGCGACCTTGCCACCGCCGATAGGCGACACACACACATTCAGACATCATCTGTCATCCCTCACCTTTGCCCCCCTTTCGCCGTGGACTGATCTGGTTTTCAGGGGCGCCGGACGGTACCAGGACGAACCCGGCTCGGCTGGCCAACCCGCTCCGCGAATCAACCCGAAGGGACAAGCATCGCGAGTCCACCACAGCCTCCCACAGCCAGCCACCACCGGCATCCCCGTCCACCAAACACAGTCCACTAGCGACCCTCTAGCGAGGATAGCCGCCCCTCTGGCGGATCCTCTCACACTCATCCATCACCATTCATCCGTCGCCTTTACCCCCCAGTCGCCGGTCTGCCCAGTTAGCCCGTAGCCGAAGCCGGTCAGTACTGAGCAGACAAAACGCGACGCCCCGTGCCGGACTATCCGCCATCGTCGACCATCTCCCCAGGGAAACTGGAGAGATGGTCGGCGATGCCCAGGGTGCACCACGAGGAGGTTGTCCGACCTAGCACCCCAACCTAACCTTTTTTTTTTTTTTTTTTTTTTTACAAGAGGAAATCCATCATGGATGCCAGTCAGCCACGGGGAGACAGACTGGCGATGTGAGACTCCTACTCACTAAAACCTCTTGGTGTTCCATCGCTCTGCTATGTTATGGTGGGTCGCAGGCTAGCGCAGACACATTCTTCCACGGCCCCACCACCAGCAGCTATCCGCCATCGCGGACCCTTCTTCGTGCAGGTATCCCCGCCTGCATCCTTCCTGCGTTGGGGTGAGGGCGCTCCTGGAACACACAGGGCGCCCTACCATCTTGAGGGCTGCAAGGTGTGCATGGGTGACAGACAACCCCCGTTCCTGTCACCCGCAAGCCCTTCCTACGGCGGCATAAGGTCAGCAGCTGCTCGCCTTCTCCGCCCGACTCTTCTTCGGCGGTTAGGGTTGGCGAAGGGATCTTCCTCCCTAACCCTTTCCGCTGCCTCCTTTCTCGCCATCACCTCCTCGCAAAACAAGGATGTGGCCGCCCACGACCTCTCGTTCCTAACCATGGCACGGGCCACGGCCGGAAGGGAGAGATCCCTCCCTATAGCGCCTGCCAGGACGGCACGCTGCTCCTCCCATCTTGGACACTGCTCTAGGGTGTGCTGAGCAGTGTCTTCCTCTGCACCACATTCGTGGCAAACTGGTGTCTCCTCTCTACCGGCCACCTTAAACAGGTACCTGCCGAAGCAGCCGTGCCCCGACAGGACCTGTGTGAGCCGGTAGGTGAGCTCCCCATGTCTCCTGTTCACCCACTCCGAGAGGACTGAGTGAATGGCGCTTATGGTCCACTGACCAGCAGTAGGCTCCACCAAACGCTCCCGCCATTTCCTTAGAGCGGCCCCTCGGGCCAGCCTCCGGTACCTCTGCAGCCCTCCCGGTGGAGTGCCGCCCTGGTTCTGCGCCGCCTCCTTGTGTTGGAACACCGCAGCAAGGACTTCCGCCTCCAGGTCCCATGGTGGAGACCCTGCAAGGACGCACGCCACCTCGAAAGATATGGTGCGGTATCCGCGTATCGCCCTGACCGCCACAATCCTCTGCGGTCTCCGCAGGAGAGCCCTGGTTTGGGCAGTCAGGGCGTTCGCCCACACTGGGGCCCCGTACAGGGCCATCGATCTCAGCACCCCGCTGTACAGGCGGCGGCAGCTCCCTTGCGGGCCTCCTTGGTTCGGCAGGAGTCGGCTGAGCGCTCCAGCTACTCCAATGAGCTTCGGGGCCAGGCGCCTGAAGTGCTCATTGAACGCCCATTTGCTGTCGAGGACGAGACCCAGATATTTCATCTGGGTCCCGACCCCGACAGCAACGTTCCCAACCATGATGGTGGTTCCTGAGGGCGGCCTCCTACGCGGTCCGTGGAAACAGATAACTTCTGTTTTCGCGAGTGCCACCCTCAGCCCAAGCCGCTCGATTCTGCGCACTACCGTTGCAGATCCTTCCTCCGCCAGCTCGGCCGCCTCCTCGAAGCTTCCAGCTCGGGCACAGACCAGAGTGTCATCTGCATAACAAACGACTCGGAGCCCTCGATTTAGGGAGCCGCGCAGCACCCTGTCATACCCGATGTTCCACAAGAGTGGGCCTAGAACCGACCCCTGTGGAACACCGCAGCCAACCTCTCGCCGCAGCAGTCGCCCGTCGCCCGCTATACATGCGACACTCCGACCCTGGAAATAGCTCCTCACGACCCATCGCAGATATGATGGTACCCGGTGGTATCGGAGCGCTTCAAGCACACATGAAAAGGGAAGGGTGTTAAAAGCATTGGCGATGTCAAGTGACACCGCCAGCATTACCCCTCCACTAGCCACCGCTTCTTCTGAGAAGGTCCTGACCTGGAGAATCGCACTGACCGTGGATCGATCCTCCCGAAACCCGTATTGGGCATCCGCCAGATCCGGCCCGACCTGCTGCAGGTGCCCCACAATTCTGGCAGCGAGCACCCTCTCAAACAGTTTGCCCGCCTCGTCCAGCAACACAATTGGCCGGTATGCCGACGGTGTGTCCGCAGGTCGTCCCTCCTTCTGGAGCAGCACAAGCCTTCCGCGCTTCCACCTCTGCGGGAAATAGCCCGTCTCCAGGCACGCATTCAGAAGGGCCCGAAAGCGTTCCCCGATGTCGTCTAGCGCGGCAGCTAGCACTCGCCCAGGGACTCCATCTGGCCCCGGGGCCGTGTTTCTAGCTCTCATTCTTTGGACCGCTGCGCTGATTTCCTCTGCTGTTATGGGTATATCAGCCGCAGCATCCCACTGGTCCAGCTCTTGGCCCCACTCAGATGGGTCAGTGTCTGCACCGCTGGGGAACAGGGTCGCCACAGTTCGCTCCAGGAATTCCGGCTGGAGGGTTTCCGTCACTGGGGGCGTCTGACCGCGCAATTTGTTAATTGCGGATCGGTAAGGACGTCCCCATGGATTCCGGTCAAGTCCCTCCAGCATTTCCCCCCGAGCCTCAGCCTTTGCTCTGAGAATGGCCACTCCAAGAGCCTCCTTTCTGCCCCTGTAGGCATTGTAGAGCAGACCCTCTATCTCCTCATTGCGGGGGCGTCGGCTGCGCTGCCTGGTGTACTCGCGGCGCGCTTCCACGCATGCCTTGCGCAAGTCCGAGATCGGTCCTGACCACCAGTACACTTGCCTCTTTGGGGGTCGGCGTCCGGCACGTGGCATGGCTGCATCGCATATCGCAGTCATGGCGTCTCCGAACCAAGCCACCTCCTGCTCGACATCCACTATTGGGTCCGGCTGTGCAAGCCATGCCTGGACAATCGACGCCTCTTTCAAGGCGTCCCTATCCAGGCGGCTCATGGCCCACCGCGGAAAGGGAGAGCTCCTAGTGCTGCGCACCCAGTCAGTCCCTCGATCAGGGGAGACGTCGAATCTGATGTAGCGATGATCCGACAGTGTCTCAACCCCCTCAAGGACCTGCCATTCCCGTACTCGCATTGCGTCAGCAGAAGAAGCAAACGAGACGTCAACTATGGATCCCCCTCGCTGCCGCACGCAGGTGAAGGCAGACCCTCGGTTAAGGACCGTGAGACCGACCATGACCAGCCACTCCTCTACAGTGCTTCCTCGTGGATCAGTCGAGGGACAGCCCCATGCCCTGGATTTGGCGTTGAGGTCGCCCAGAACGAATACCGGCATCGGCAGCGCTCTTCTTACCGCTGCCCCTACCTCGTCCAGGAAGGCCTCGAACTCCGCTAGGCTCCTGTTGGGGGAGAAATAAACCCCGATAATGGTGGCTTCCCCCCACTTTGCAGAAACCAGCCCCTGGCGTGTCTCCACGACTGTCAGAGACGGGCCAACGATCGCCACTAAGCCAGCCGAGTCACCCACCCAGTTGGATCGGTTGGGGATAAAATATGGCTCAGCACACACCGCTACATCTATGGACCACTCGAGCATCGACTGCACCAGGAGGTCTTGGGCGCCAGCCGAGTGGTTCAGATTTCCCTGTAGTATTTTCCATCGGCGGCTATGGTCCATCAGTCGCCATGGAATTTCCCTCCTCAGCCACATTTTGGGTCTGGCCCGCGTTGGCCTTCAGCGTGGCGGTTCTTCTCCGGGCGAGAGGAGCAGCGCATGATTTGCTAGCCGCCAGGTGTCCTGCTGGTTTATTTGCTGCAGCGCACAGCGAGCAGTGCGGTGCAGCCACACACTGAGCGGCCTTGTGGCCGGGACAACCGCAGCGATAGCATTCACCGCTGCGATCCACCTCTGCGTCACAGGTAGCCCTGACGTGACCTCTCTGTAGGCACCGGAAGCACCGTCGTGTTCGGGGCTGCAGGAGCTGCACACCGGCTGCTACCCAGCCCACCAGCAGCTTCCCTTCGGCATTGACCTTCTTGGCCACAGCCACTGGGCAGCGGACCACCACGGTGCCAAGCCCCGACGGACCCTCGCGGATCGGTCCCACCTTGACTGCCTCCTCTTTGCAGCCAGTCGCGCGCACCACGGCCGACACGACTTCAGAGGCAGTCACCGAGTCATCCAGACCCATAAAGCGCAGATCAGCGCATTTTGTGGGTCTGGTGATCCAGACATCGTTGGAGTTGAGCGATTGCCGCAGCTTCTCCGCAAAGTTGTCCGCCTTGTCCCCGCTAGTGGCTCCTGGGATTTCAAAGATCCTGGCTCCTGTGGCGGCTCTCCTGCAGCGGAGACCAGTAATGCCCAACTCAGCCATGTCTATCTTTGATTTGGCCTCAGCAATCACCGCAGAGTAACTGGCACCCCTCTCCTCAGCTCCAGGCTGTAGCGTTAAAACAACTGCAGCCGAGCGCGGGGCACGCAGTTTTATAGACTTGACCTGGTTAGGTCTCACTGCTGAGTCTGTGGGTGCCTTCTTGCCCCTTCCCCTCTTCCGCCTCTTTTTCCTGGACGCTGCCTGCGTCCAGCCTCCTTCGCCTTCCGGAGACACGTGCGTGTCTGCCTGTTCTCCTGACAGCGCTGTCCATTGCGGTCTGGCTTTATCGCCATCCGTCGCCATTGGCTGCGCAGCCCGCGAGGGCGCTTCACCTGCACTAGGTTGCGGCCGTTTGGGTGGAGCACCTCTGCTCAACACCCTACGGTAGTCCGCCTCTACAGGCAACCCCAACCTAACCTAACCTAACCTAACCTAACCTAACCTAACCTAACCTAACCTAACCTAACCTAACCTAACCTAACCTAACCTAACCTAACCTAACCTTTTTTTTTTTTTTTTTTTTTTTTTTTTTAACGAGGTGAAATGCATTTACGCATCCCCTTCCGCCTCGGGGGAGGCGGGAGGGGTATGTGGGGCTCCCAGGCGGCAGAGTGCCACCCGTCCTACCCACTAAAACACCTCGATACGCCCGCGAAGCCATATGTGTCAGGGGAGCGCGGTATCGTTAGTCCCGCGAACCCCCACCACGGCTCGGCCTTTTCAGGCCCCCCCCCAAGGCCAATCGGCCATAGTGCTGCATTGGCGTATAAAATGCAGCACCACCCCTCGCAGGCCCCTTAAGTGGACGGCAAACACCCCCGTGCCTACCGCCCCAGGGCCGGGCCACACTCGGCGCAGTGAGGCAAAACGCCAGGCCACAGCAGAGAGCCAGGGGGAGCAAAACCCCCAGCCCAGCGCCCTCCACCCGCTCCAGCGAGCCCCACGAAAGGGCAAGCGGTGCAGGCAGAGGCTAAGGGGAGACCTCCAACGGTCTCAACCCAAGCAGCCAATCTGCCGCGTCCCAACGTCTCACCCACACTCGACCAAAATGAGCAGGCCCACCTCTGGCGGAGTCTCGCCCCTCTGGCGACTCGACGCCGTCGCCGACGGCCACCGGCAAGGCTTCCGCCCCTCTGGCGCGACCTTGCCACCGCCGATAGGCGACACACACACATTCAGACATCATCTGTCATCCCTCACCTTTGCCCCCCCTTTCGCCGTGGACTGATCTGGTTTTCAGGGGCGCCGGACGGTACCAGGACGAACCCGGCTCGGCTGGCCAACCCGCTCCGCGAATCAACCCGAAGGGACAAGCATCGCGAGACCACCACAGCCTCCCACAGCCAGCCACCACCGGCACCCCCGTCCACCAAACACAGTCCACTAGCGACCCTCTAGCGAGGATAGCCGCCCCTCTGGCGGATCCTCTCACACTCATCCATCACCATTCATCCGTCGCCTTTACCCCCCAGTCGCCGGTCTGCCCAGTTAGCCCGTAGCCGAAGCCGGTCAGTACTGAGCAGACAAAACGCGACGCCCCGTGCCGGACTATCCGCCATCGCCGACCATCTCCCCAGGGAAACTGGAGAGATGGTCGGCGATGCCCAGGGTGCACCACGAGGAGGTTGTCCGACCTAGCACCCCTTGTCCGACCTAGCACCCCAAAAGTGGTCTCAATCTCGAGTACCCTTGCGGGCTCTCTTGACCGTCCTTGTTCACGTCCGATTCGAAGTGGAAGCCGTCTGCTAGCCAAATCTCATCTTTCGATCCCTCCGTAACAACCTCTAGAGCAACTTACTAGTTCTAACTTGGGTCCAATTAATAATGTGACGGCTGTACTCGCAACCTCAAATCGTCATCATTGAATAGACAAATTTTCCGTCTGAAAAATTGCTATTCTTGATGGGATTCGAACCTGTGCCATCCACCGTCACAACCCAACTAGTGTTGCCACTAGACCAACTTGGTCGTCAACCTAACCTAACCTTTTTTTTTTTTTTTTTTTTTTTTTTTTTTTTTTTTTTTTTTTTAACGGTGAGAAATGCCTGTTACGCATCCCCTCCCGCCTCGGGGGAGGCGGGAGGGGTATGTGGGGCTCCCAGGCGGCAGAGTGCCGCCCGTCCTACCCACTAAAACTCACCGATACGCCCTCTTAGCCATATGTGTCAGGGGAGCGCGGTATCGGTATGTCCCGCAAACCCCCATCACGGCTCGGCCCTTGCAGGCCCCCGCTTCTGGGTGTGGGCCACCCAGTCCGGCCACATGGTGCTGCGTTGGCGTATAGAACGCAGCACCTCGTCACGAGCCCATGGACGGACGGCAGTCACCCCCGTGACTACCGCCTTAGGCTCAGGATCGGGAGAGAGGCTAACGTTGCCGCTGGCCCCCCGCCCTTGGCACGATGGACGCTGTTAGGTCTCCATCGTGCTGCCCTCTTGCCCTGCCTGGCTGGCTGTGGGTTGGGCTGGCTGCGGTCGAGGCTTAGGCCTCTCAGCACCCCTCCTCCTCCTCTTGTTGGTCGGCTTAGACGACGCACACGCCTTACTTCCGAGCACGTGGGCAGCGGGCTTGCTCGACGCTGCGCACACTATACAGTGCGGCGCAGCGGAGCACGCCACGCGTTTGTGGCCCAGCTGCCCACAGCGGAAGCAGGCGCTCCCTCGATCGACCTCTGCGGTGCATCGCTCCCGGACGTGCCCCAACTCGAGGCACCGGAAGCACCGCAGGGGTCGTGGCTCCAGCAGGCGGACCCTGGCCGACGACCAACCAATAGGGAGGCGGCCGGCCCCGATCACCTTCTTTGCAGCCGCGACCGGGCAGCTCACAAGAGCAGTGCCCAAGCCGGAATTATCCCGGCGGATCGGCCCCACCTTAATAGAGGCGGGCGGACATTCGCCAGCCTTGGCGAACGCTGCCTCCACTTCCTTTTGGACGATGGAGTCGTCCAGGCCGGAGACGCGCAGATCTGCGCGTTTCTCCGGTCTGGAGACTACAACGTCCTTGTCGCTGAACACCGCCTTCAGCTTCGCGGCCAACGAGTCGGCCTTGTCGCCGTTGGCGGCCCCCGGCACCTCTATTATACGCGCCCCTGTCAGGGCGTGCTTGAAGGTGAAGGCCATGATACCCAGACCCTCCAGGTCAACGGATTCCTTGGCCTTCTCCATCACCTTCGTGTAGGTGACCCCCCTGGCTTCAGCGTCAGGCTGCAGTTTAATAACTACGGCCGACGTGCGGGGGGCTCGCAGTTTCGGCTTCGGCGGCTGCTTCGGCCTTGCTGCTTTGCCGGCTGCCTTATCAGCTGGGGCGGAGCCAGACTTGGGTTTGCGCTTGCGCGTAACCTTCGTCCAGCCCTCCGCCGTGGACGTCTCTGCCTGTGGGGCCGATGAAGCGGCGTTCGCCGGGGCGGCCTGCTTCTTCTTCCTCTTCCTTTTCCTTTTGGCCTTCGACCCCTCTCCAGTGGGAGGGGGAGGCCCGGACACATCCGGGGTGGGTATCTCGACTTCCGGGCTCTCCCTCGAAGCCTCCTGCGGAGTAGCTCTCGAGGGGGCCCTTGAAGTCGAGGCCAGCGGGGGGCGCAGACGCACCTCCGGCAGCAGCCTGCCCTCCAGACCCTCGAATCGGGCATTCACCATCGTCCCCACCGCCTCAATTATAGAGCGCTTCAGCGACTCTAGCTCATACGGAGCACTTTGAGGGGGTGGGGCGCTGGCGAGGCCCGGGTTGTCTTGAGCCCGCCGCAAGTCAGCCCGTAATGCGGCCAACTCGCCACGGAGCTCCGCGACTTCCGTCTTCAGGCGGGCGTTGTCCGCAGACAGCTTCCGCGTCTCGGCTGTGGACGACGTCAGGCTCAAGGCCTCCACGGCGTCCTTTATTGAGGCCGCCGCAGACTTCAGGGCCCGAACATACGTTCCCTTCAAATGCGACGACTTCGTTGCCACGTCTCTGATGAGGCCAATCTCCTGGAGAACCAGCTCGCGCAGTTCCCCAGCAGCTTTGCCCCCTTCCACCAGCTCTTCCGCCGAAGGGCGCCTCTGCCTAAGCAGATACACCCTTCTCTCGGCGTCTGCCAGCTCCTGCTCCGCTTGGAGCTCCATAGCCTCCCGCTCCGCAGCGACCAGATCAGCCTTGGCTTGCGCCAGACCGATGTACTCGCCGGTAGTGGGTGGCCGTCCTCGTCCTTTCTTGGCGGTAGCGCTGTCCTGGGCTGCAGACCTCCCTTCGTCTCTGCTGCCCGAACGCGACCGGTCTCTTGGTGGCTGGGATTTCTTCCCAGGGGCTTTGCCTTTGCCCTTTGAGAACCGGCCCGCCTTATCCCTCACCGGAACGGGAGTGGCGCCACTACGGCAGCCTTTCCCCTTCTTTTGGCCTTGGGACCGCTCCTCGTCAGAGGGACAATCCGCCCAGCTAAGGTCATCATCATCCGCGCCCTCGACCTCGTCGAGTTTAGGGCGCTTTGGAGGATAGGAATCCTCCAACTTCCGTCTCCGAGAACTCGAGACTATGGAACCGCCGACGCTAGACGCCAGCGAGTCCACACTCCCGCTCTTCGTGAGCACTACTCTCGCAGTGCCCATTGTCTCCTCCAAGTTTGTCACAGAGGCGGACCTCATCAGGTCTCCGCTCTCTATACCAGTCGCCGTCTCCGAATCGTTATGCGAGTTCGTTCCATTATCATTGCCAGGGTCAGTCTTTTTATAGAAGTCCGTCAAAAAGTTCAATTTAAATGCCATATCAAGTCCCACGAGTGCGGGGGAAGGGGAGTCAACCGGTCCAGAGACCCCATTAGACCGGAGGCCCTATATACTCCTGGGGGGCGGGAGGTGCCCAGGGTTGTCCGCTAAGGAGTGGTTTAACGTAACCACCCACCCTTTCGGGTATCTGACGTCACGAGACGCTACGTCAGCCTTTACGGATTTTTTATTGAGGTTTACTCCTCGCGACCCAGCCGGTGAAGGCCAGGCCCTCGGTTCCACCCTGGGGTGGAGTAACGAGACCGCCCGGAGTCGGCAAAGCCGAGTGCACTTGGCAGACGCACCGCGCGGGTCACACCGCCGCCTTTCGGCAGCTTCCTTTCATACTTCCATCACGCTACCATCCATCACCTTTGCCAAAACATACATCACCACACATCCGTCGCCTTTACCCCCCAGTCGCCGGTCTGCCCAGTTAGCCCGTAGCCGAAGCCGGTCAGTACTGAGCAGACAAAACGCGACGCCCCGTGCCGGACTATCCGCCATCGGCGATGCCCAGGGTGCACCACGAGGAGGTTGTCCGACCTAGCACCCCTAACCTAACCTAACCTAACCTAACCTAACCTAACCTAACCTTTTTTTTTTTTTTTTTTTTTTTTTTTTTTTGTCGATGTGGAAATGCATTTACGCATTCCACCTGAGCTAGGGCAAGCTCAGGTGGATATGTGGGGCTCCCAGGCGGCAAGTGCCGCCCGTCCTACCCACTAAAACCACACCGGTATCCCTTCTCAGCCCTGAGTGTCGGCATCACAGGCAACTCGCTCTCGCATATCATCTGTGATGCCGACGGGGCCTGGACCGCCACAGCAGTCCCCTTCTTTATGGGAGCCTTGCTCCAATCCTCCACTGGGACGGGCGCGCCGGATACTAGCGCGCCCGTCTACCTCCACGGCCTGTTGCTGGTCAGACGACGGGTTGCCCTCCCCGCCGCCCGCAGGCCACGCCCTACGGTGGTCGTAGGTCGTCCCTCAAGTGGGCCGCGCGCCGACGCCCTGGGCGTCTGCGACGGGAGGGGAGCGTTGACGTTGCTTCCCTCTCCCTCTCGGCCGTCTCCTTGGCGGCCATTACGGCCTCCGCAAAAGAAGCTACCGCCTCCCAGGCGCTCTCGCTCCCGACCATGCTTGCAAACACAGCCGGCAGCGAGAGCGCCTGCACTCCGATCGAGGCGATCAACTCGCCTCTCGCCTCGTCCCAAGCCGGGCACGCCTGCAGTGTGTGCATGGCCGTGTCCTGGGGGGCAGCGCAGTGGTGGCATCCCTCCTCTTCTTCACGTCCGATCCGACGCAGATACCGCCCGAAACAACCATGACCGGACAGCATCTGCGTGAGTCGGAACGTGAGGGCACCATGTCGACGCTCCAACCACTCCCTGAAGACAGGCATTATGGCGGCGATGGTGGTCACTCCTGCGCTTGGGTGAGCAAGCTGCTCGCCCCACTGTTCAACTACGGCGGCTTGCGCCTCCGCCTTTTGCCTCATCAGCACCAGCAGGTCCACAGCGTGTCCCTGACTGAGCTGGTCTGTGCGCCACTGGTACAGGCGGTGCAGGGCTTTCGCCTCTAACTGCCAGGGAGGCGTTCCCGCCAGCAGTGTTGCCGCCTCAAACCCTACCGTGCGATACCCCCGGGCCACTCTTACCGCCATCGCTCTCTGAGGCCTCCTCAAGAGCGCGACATTCTGGGCAGGTAAGGCTTCGGCCCATATCGGGGCCCCGTACAGGGCCTGGGATCGCACGACGCCTGTGTAGAGTCGCCTGCATGTGGCGTCCGGTCCCCCCAAGTTGGGGAGAAGCGACGACAATGCGGCGACTGTCCTCGTTAATTTGGGAGCGAGCGCCTCAAAGTGGGGACGGAATGTCCATCGGCTGTCCAGGAGTAACCCCAGGTATTTTAACGTTGTTCCCACATTGATGCGCTCGCCTCCTATCACAATATGCAGGTCAGCGGGCGGCCTATTTCGCGGGCCATGGAAGGCCACCGCCTCGGTCTTATTGAGGGCCACGTTCAGGCCCAGTCTTCTTATACGACCCACGACTAAGGCTACGCCCGCTGTTGCCCGTATTGTCGCCTGCCGGTATGTCTTACCCCTCGCGGTCACCAGGGTGTCGTCGGCGTAACACGTCAGAGAGACACCAGGAAGCAGTGAACCGCGAAGTACCCAATCGTACGCGACGTTCCACAGGAGTGGCCCTAGGACCGACCCCTGCGGAACGCCGCATCCGATGTCCCTCCGACACCACTCCGCGTGGCTAGGGTATGTTACGTGCCTCTCCGAGAGGTAGTGGGATATTATCCGCCGCAGGTAGGATGGAGCCCGGTGGTGGTTCAAGGCCGCCAAAATTGTATCCCAGGGGAGGGAGTTGAACGCGTTGGCGATGTCTATTGACACCGCCAATATCACCTCACCCCGAGACACCGCCTCCTCCACAATACCTCGTACCCTCTTCACCGCGTCAATGGTGGATCTTCCACGACGGAACCCAAATTGGTTTGGACTCAAATCCGGTCCTGTAGCCGTCAAATGCTCGACGAGGCGATTGGCAATAATCCGCTCAAAGAGCTTGCCCGCCTCGTCGAGAAGGACTATCGGACGGTAGGCCGAAGGTGAATCCGCAGGACGCCCGTCCTTCCTCAAGAGAATTAGTTTCCCGGTCTTCCAGTTGGCCGGGAAATGACCATTCCGAAGGCACTCATCTAGGAATGCCCTGTAACGAGGCCCCAGAGCCCCGAGTGTCGCGGCCAGAACGCGTCCTGGGACGCCATCGGGTCCTGGGGCTACATTTTTTGTCTTCATTTTGTGTACCGCCACCTCGAGTTCCAATTCTGTGACCTCGGGGGGGTTTACGTCATGGTCAAGGGTGTCACGTCCGGTTGTCGCTTCCAGGGAAGTGCGCTCTGTCCCGTCCGGGAACAGGGCACTCAGAGTAGCGTCCAGTGTTTGGGGCTGTAAGGTCCTAGTCAGGGGCGGGGCCCAGGGGCGGAGCTTGCCCCTGA
Source organism: Drymonia ruficornis (assembly GCA_947859195.1). Lineage (NCBI taxonomy): Eukaryota > Metazoa > Arthropoda > Insecta > Lepidoptera > Notodontidae > Drymonia > Drymonia ruficornis. The sequence continues at coordinate 8,924,680 of OX401929.1, read as the reverse complement.
CCATCCTGTACGGGCGTCCCCAAGGGTCCCTGTCCAAGATGGCCAGGAGCTCTTCACGAGCCCTCACCTTAGCCCGGTTTATGGCCTCCTGAAGGGTCCTTTTCGCCGATCTGTAGGCCTCGTACAGCTCAGCCTCCCTCGTTGCCGAGTATTGAGTGAGCCGGCGTCTTCTCCGATGGCGGGTGTACTGGCGGCGCGCGGCTATGCAAGCCCTGCGCAACTGCGCGAGTTCACGCGACCACCAGTACACCTGTCGTCTCCGCGACCTGTTGTTAGGCCGCATGCGTGGCATCGCCGCGTCGCAGATGGCGACTAAAGCAGAGCGTAGCCACTCTGCTTCCTGCTGGATGTTGTTGTCCCGCGGCGGCGGTATCCAAGCTTGGACCTCTGCAGCTTCGAGCAAAAGCTCGTAGTTCAGGCGGCCCAGGGTCCATCGCGGATTAGGGTCGACCAAGACCGATTGTGCGGGCACGTCGGAGGTCTGAGCGGTGACGCTGAACCGGATATAACGGTGATCCGACAGCGTCTCCGCTCCCTCGACGACGTGCCAATCGCGAACCCGTCGCGCTATGCTGGGGCTGGCAAAGGAGATGTCCACTATGGACCCCCCCGCCTGCCGAACGCACGTATAGGCCGTGCCCCTATTCAGGACGATCAGTCCTCTCTCAATCGCCCACTCTTCGAGTACTTCACCCCTCGCGTCGGCAGTTGGTGAGCCCCACGCTGGGGACTTTGCATTAAAGTCCCCGAGGACTATCACGGGACGGGGATGAAGACTGTCCAAGACGGCGCTGAGCTGGGCCACGAAGGCCTCGAACTCCGCCAGGTGTCGGTTTGGCGAGAAATAAATCCCGACGACCGAGATGTTGCCCACACTGGCGGCAACGTAACCGCGGCCCCTCTCGACACTTCCGAGTATCGGGCCGCCGTTTGTCGTGTCCGTTATTATGGCCACCAGGCCGTCCAAGTCTCCCGCCCACTTAGGTGAGGGGGGGACCCAGTAAGGCTCCGCGACCACTGCCAATCCGATGGACCACTCCGCCAGGGTCTGAAACAAAAGGTCCTGGGCCCTGGCGGAATGGTTTGCGTTGGTTTGGAGTATTTGGAGCACCTGATCCATTAAGAGGTGTCCATACTTCTCTCCTTCTCTGCCGATCGCGGTGCGGGTGCCGGTGCCGGTGTGGACCGCTTCCCTTTATTCGCGGGGGTCGCCTTCTGGGTTTTGGACGGGGCTGATGAGCAGCCCTTACCGCCCGCAAGATGTTCAGCGGGCTTGCCAACCTTCGCGCACATTAGGCAGTGTGGAGTGTCGATACACTCGGTCATTTTGTGCCCCGGTTTGCCGCACCTGAAGCAGGTTTTGCTGCAGTCTACTTCGGACGTGCACTTTACGCCTACGTGTCCCTCCATGAGGCAGCGGTAACACCGCATGGGCCTCGACTTCAGTAGCCTGACTTGGGCCGTGGTCCAGCCCACGAGAAGTCGTCGACCGTCCGCCAACTTCTGGGCCGCCGCAATGGGGCAGCTCACAATTGCGGTGCCGAGCCCGTCCAACCCCGGCTTTATGGCGTTCGCCTTAATTTGTGCGACGGGGCACTCTCCTCCTTTGGCAATCGCTGACACCAACTCCTGCTGAGAGATGGAGTCGTCGAGGCCCGTTACTCTCAGGTCCGCACATCTAGTCGGCCGAGAGATCAGGCAGTCCTCTTCGGAGAACTTGGCTCGCAATTCGCCCGCCAGGGCGTCTGCCTTCTCGCCGCTAGAAGCCCCAGGCACTTCAAAGAGGCGGGCACCGGTCACCGTGACCCTGCAGCGCACGCCATCAATGCCGAGGTCATTCAGCTTGATGGTGGACCTGGCGCTATGCAAGAGCGCCGCATAGGTGACGCCGCGCTCTTCCGCCTTAGGTGCCAGGGTGAGAACCACAGCCGTCGAACGTGGAGCCCGGAGCCTTCTCCTAGTCCGCTTCCTCTTCCGCTTTGCCTTCTTGGCGGCCTTCTTGGCGCCCACCTCCTGCCACTCCCCACCATCGGGCTTAGCGGATCCCTGAGGCTGGGCGGTAGAGGCCTCCTCCCTGTTGCTGCTCGCCTTCTCCTTTTCCTTGCCACGCTGCACGTTGCTGGCGGCTTTGGGGGCAACTTTGGGGGCAGCCGACGTTGATGGAGTCGCTGCCGTCGCAGAAGAGGGCGCCCGCTCGGATGGCTTTGCAGGGCGCGCTGTCCTCTCATCTGGTCTGATTTCTGTCGCCGGTGGTGCAGGTGGCGTCCGCTTGACCACGTCAGAAGCCAAGGGTGGGCGAAGAATTTTGCCCTCCAGAAACTGGACCCTCTGAAGGACCTTGCCTATCTCGTCCCTGACGACCTTTATCAGGTCTGACTCGACAGGTTTAGGGGCCGCAGCAGAGGCTGCCGGCCGACTCTCTCCTCCGATCACCATGTCCCGGATACAGTCGAGCTCCTTCTTGAGATCGCCCATCTGCCTCTTCAGGCGGGCGTTCTCTATTTGCAAACGACGAACCTCATCGCTTGCAGTCCGCGAAAACAGCTCTTCTGCCACGTCTGCGATGGTGTTAGCCGCGTGCTTCAGCTCCTTCTGCTTTACCCCGTTGAGGCCCTTAGAGACCTTCGACACCTCCCTGATATCTGCGAGAGACTCTGCCAGCCTACTCTTCAGGCCTTCCAGTGGCAATTCGTCGGCGTCAAGCCTCGATGAGGCGCGCGATGCCGCACGGGAATCCCGGTCATTGGCTGCGTCATTCCCGGCCGCTTCGGCTGCCAACCTCTCTGCTTCAGCGAGCCGCTCTTCTAGCGCACTCGAACGCTGGGCAGCCTCCATCTCCTTCTTAATCTTCCAGAGGCCGACGTGCTCACCTGTAGTAGGCGGCCTGCCTCGCTTGCGCTTGCGTGGGCCCTCGCTTTGCGTGCTCATTACGGAGTCGGCGTCAGAGTGCGCCTCCTCCCCTCCTTTTTCGGTTCCGCGGCTGCTGCTCTCTCCCACAGCCAGCCGCTCCACCACCACTATTGGGGCAGCGGACCTAGATAGGTCAACACTGCCACCACCAATCAACTGTGCCAAATCGCTATGTTGTGTTTCAAGTCCATTATTCGCGCCGTTGTTCATCGTTATTTGCGTATCCGTCGTTTTAAGTTTATCAGAATCCATATAAGTCCCACGAGTAGGAGGGATATAAGTGGTCAATCCGAGCGGTGCCCTCTGCACTCGGACAAGCCTATTACGTCCTGGGTGTCGGCCGGTTCCCAGGGAAACTCTACCACTTAGAGCTGGCCTCCCGCCAGCTATTCATCGTCCTCGACGGGACGGAGGTCATTTTTATAGTGGTTCCGCCCACTTGGCCCCAGCCGGTTAAGGCAAGGGCCCCCGGTCCCTACATCATCGGCCGCGAGACGTGTATTCCACGACACCTCCGATGGGATTACGGGCGCGTCCGGTGGCGGCCGAAGCCGCGTGCACCTGGCACTACACCGCACGCTCATACCGCCTCCTTTCGGTGGCTTCCATTCAAACATCACGCTTCCGCACCATTCATCCATCACCTTTGCCCCAAGAAAACATACATCACGCACAACATCCATCACCTTTACCCCCCCTTACCCCCCCGCCCCCGTCGCCGGACTGCCCCTGGCACTCTCCGAAAGCCGGAAAGAGCCAGAAGCAGTCAAAACGCGACTCCCCATGTCGGACTATCCGCCATCGTCGACCATCTCCCCAGGGAAACTGGAGAGATGGTCGGCGATGCCCAGGGTGCACCACGAGGAGGTTGTCCGACCCAGCACCCCACCTAACCTTTTTTTTTTTTTTTTTTTTTTTTTTTTTTTTTACAAGAGGAAATCCATCATGGATGCCAGTCAGCCACGGGGAGACAGACTGGCGATGTGAGACTCCTACTCACTAAAACCTCTTGGTGTTCCATCGCTCTGCTATGTTATGGTGGGTCGCAGGCTAGCGCAGACACATTCTTCCACGGCCCCACCACCAGCAGCTATCCGCCATCGCGGACCCTTCTTCGTGCAGGTATCCCCGCCTGCATCCTTCCTGCGTTGGGGTGAGGGCGCTCCTGGAACACACAGGGCGCCCTACCATCTTGAGGGCTGCAAGGTGTGCATGGGTGACAGACAACCCCCGTTCCTGTCACCCGCAAGCCCTTCCTACGGCGGCATAAGGTCAGCAGCTGCTCGCCTTCTCCGCCCGACTCTTCTTCGGCGGTTAGGGTTGGCGAAGGGATCTTCCTCCCTAACCCTTTCCGCTGCCTCCTTTCTCGCCATCACCTCCTCGCAAAACAAGGATGTGGCCGCCCACGACCTCTCGTTCCTAACCATGGCACGGGCCACGGCCGGAAGGGAGAGATCCCTCCCTATAGCGCCTGCCAGGACGGCACGCTGCTCCTCCCATCTTGGACACTGCTCTAGGGTGTGCTGAGCAGTGTCTTCCTCTGCACCACATTCGTGGCAAACTGGTGTCTCCTCTCTACCGGCCACCTTAAACAGGTACCTGCCGAAGCAGCCGTGCCCCGACAGGACCTGTGTGAGCCGGTAGGTGAGCTCCCCATGTCTCCTGTTCACCCACTCCGAGAGGACTGAGTGAATGGCGCTTATGGTCCACTGACCAGCAGTAGGCTCCACCAAACGCTCCCGCCATTTCCTTAGAGCGGCCCCTCGGGCCAGCCTCCGGTACCTCTGCAGCCCTCCCGGTGGAGTGCCGCCCTGGTTCTGCGCCGCCTCCTTGTGTTGGAACACCGCAGCAAGGACTTCCGCCTCCAGGTCCCATGGTGGAGACCCTGCAAGGACGCACGCCACCTCGAAAGATATGGTGCGGTATCCGCGTATCGCCCTGACCGCCACAATCCTCTGCGGTCTCCGCAGGAGAGCCCTGGTTTGGGCAGTCAGGGCGTTCGCCCACACTGGGGCCCCGTACAGGGCCATCGATCTCAGCACCCCGCTGTACAGGCGGCGGCAGCTCCCTTGCGGGCCTCCTTGGTTCGGCAGGAGTCGGCTGAGCGCTCCAGCTACTCCAATGAGCTTCGGGGCCAGGCGCCTGAAGTGCTCATTGAACGCCCATTTGCTGTCGAGGACGAGACCCAGATATTTCATCTGGGTCCCGACCCCGACAGCAACGTTCCCAACCATGATGGTGGTTCCTGAGGGCGGCCTCCTACGCGGTCCGTGGAAACAGATAACTTCTGTTTTCGCGAGTGCCACCCTCAGCCCAAGCCGCTCGATTCTGCGCACTACCGTTGCAGATCCTTCCTCCGCCAGCTCGGCCGCCTCCTCGAAGCTTCCAGCTCGGGCACAGACCAGAGTGTCATCTGCATAACAAACGACTCGGAGCCCTCGATTTAGGGAGCCGCGCAGCACCCTGTCATACCCGATGTTCCACAAGAGTGGGCCTAGAACCGACCCCTGTGGAACACCGCAGCCAACCTCTCGCCGCAGCAGTCGCCCGTCGCCCGCTATACATGCGACACTCCGACCCTGGAAATAGCTCCTCACGACCCATCGCAGATATGATGGTACCCGGTGGTATCGGAGCGCTTCAAGCACACATGAAAAGGGAAGGGTGTTAAAAGCATTGGCGATGTCAAGTGACACCGCCAGCATTACCCCTCCACTAGCCACCGCTTCTTCTGAGAAGGTCCTGACCTGGAGAATCGCACTGACCGTGGATCGATCCTCCCGAAACCCGTATTGGGCATCCGCCAGATCCGGCCCGACCTGCTGCAGGTGCCCCACAATTCTGGCAGCGAGCACCCTCTCAAACAGTTTGCCCGCCTCGTCCAGCAACACAATTGGCCGGTATGCCGACGGTGTGTCCGCAGGTCGTCCCTCCTTCTGGAGCAGCACAAGCCTTCCGCGCTTCCACCTCTGCGGGAAATAGCCCGTCTCCAGGCACGCATTCAGAAGGGCCCGAAAGCGTTCCCCGATGTCGTCTAGCGCGGCAGCTAGCACTCGCCCAGGGACTCCATCTGGCCCCGGGGCCGTGTTTCTAGCTCTCATTCTTTGGACCGCTGCGCTGATTTCCTCTGCTGTTATGGGTATATCAGCCGCAGCATCCCACTGGTCCAGCTCTTGGCCCCACTCAGATGGGTCAGTGTCTGCACCGCTGGGGAACAGGGTCGCCACAGTTCGCTCCAGGAATTCCGGCTGGAGGGTTTCCGTCACTGGGGGCGTCTGACCGCGCAATTTGTTAATTGCGGATCGGTAAGGACGTCCCCATGGATTCCGGTCAAGTCCCTCCAGCATTTCCCCCCGAGCCTCAGCCTTTGCTCTGAGAATGGCCACTCCAAGAGCCTCCTTTCTGCCCCTGTAGGCATTGTAGAGCAGACCCTCTATCTCCTCATTGCGGGGGCGTCGGCTGCGCTGCCTGGTGTACTCGCGGCGCGCTTCCACGCATGCCTTGCGCAAGTCCGAGATCGGTCCTGACCACCAGTACACTTGCCTCTTTGGGGGTCGGCGTCCGGCACGTGGCATGGCTGCATCGCATATCGCAGTCATGGCGTCTCCGAACCAAGCCACCTCCTGCTCGACATCCACTATTGGGTCCGGCTGTGCAAGCCATGCCTGGACAATCGACGCCTCTTTCAAGGCGTCCCTATCCAGGCGGCTCATGGCCCACCGCGGAAAGGGAGAGCTCCTAGTGCTGCGCACCCAGTCAGTCCCTCGATCAGGGGAGACGTCGAATCTGATGTAGCGATGATCCGACAGTGTCTCAACCCCCTCAAGGACCTGCCATTCCCGTACTCGCATTGCGTCAGCAGAAGAAGCAAACGAGACGTCAACTATGGATCCCCCTCGCTGCCGCACGCAGGTGAAGGCAGACCCTCGGTTAAGGACCGTGAGACCGACCATGACCAGCCACTCCTCTACAGTGCTTCCTCGTGGATCAGTCGAGGGACAGCCCCATGCCCTGGATTTGGCGTTGAGGTCGCCCAGAACGAATACCGGCATCGGCAGCGCTCTTCTTACCGCTGCCCCTACCTCGTCCAGGAAGGCCTCGAACTCCGCTAGGCTCCTGTTGGGGGAGAAATAAACCCCGATAATGGTGGCTTCCCCCCACTTTGCAGAAACCAGCCCCTGGCGTGTCTCCACGACTGTCAGAGACGGGCCAACGATCGCCACTAAGCCAGCCGAGTCACCCACCCAGTTGGATCGGTTGGGGATAAAATATGGCTCAGCACACACCGCTACATCTATGGACCACTCGAGCATCGACTGCACCAGGAGGTCTTGGGCGCCAGCCGAGTGGTTCAGATTTCCCTGTAGTATTTTCCATCGGCGGCTATGGTCCATCAGTCGCCATGGAATTTCCCTCCTCAGCCACATTTTGGGTCTGGCCCGCGTTGGCCTTCAGCGTGGCGGTTCTTCTCCGGGCGAGAGGAGCAGCGCATGATTTGCTAGCCGCCAGGTGTCCTGCTGGTTTATTTGCTGCAGCGCACAGCGAGCAGTGCGGTGCAGCCACACACTGAGCGGCCTTGTGGCCGGGACAACCGCAGCGATAGCATTCACCGCTGCGATCCACCTCTGCGTCACAGGTAGCCCTGACGTGACCTCTCTGTAGGCACCGGAAGCACCGTCGTGTTCGGGGCTGCAGGAGCTGCACACCGGCTGCTACCCAGCCCACCAGCAGCTTCCCTTCGGCATTGACCTTCTTGGCCACAGCCACTGGGCAGCGGACCACCACGGTGCCAAGCCCCGACGGACCCTCGCGGATCGGTCCCACCTTGACTGCCTCCTCTTTGCAGCCAGTCGCGCGCACCACGGCCGACACGACTTCAGAGGCAGTCACCGAGTCATCCAGACCCATAAAGCGCAGATCAGCGCATTTTGTGGGTCTGGTGATCCAGACATCGTTGGAGTTGAGCGATTGCCGCAGCTTCTCCGCAAAGTTGTCCGCCTTGTCCCCGCTAGTGGCTCCTGGGATTTCAAAGATCCTGGCTCCTGTGGCGGCTCTCCTGCAGCGGAGACCAGTAATGCCCAACTCAGCCATGTCTATCTTTGATTTGGCCTCAGCAATCACCGCAGAGTAACTGGCACCCCTCTCCTCAGCTCCAGACGCGCAGATCTGCGCGTTTCTCCGGTCTGGAGACTACAACGTCCTTGTCGCTGAACACCGCCTTCAGCTTCGCGGCCAACGAGTCGGCCTTGTCGCCGTTGGCGGCCCCCGGCACCTCTATTATGCGCGCCCCTGTCAGGGCGTGCTTGAAGGTGAAGGCCATGATACCCAGACCCTCCAGGTCAACGGATTCCTTGGCCTTCTCCATCACCTTGGTGTAGGTGACCCCCCTGGCTTCGGCGTCAGGCTGCAGTTTAATAACTACGGCCGACGTGCGGGGGGCTCGCAGTTTCGGCTTCGGCGGCTGCTTCGGCCTAGCTGCTTTGCCGGCTGCCTTGTTGGCTGGGGCGGGACCAGACTTGGGTTTGCGCTTACGCGTAACCTTCGTCCAGCCCTCCGCCGTGGACGTCTCTGCCTGTGGGGCTGATGAAGCGGCGTTCGCCGGGGCGGCCTGCTTCTTCTTTCTCGTCCTTTTCTTTTTGGCCTTCGACCCCTCACCAGTGGGAGGGGGAGGCCCGGTCACATCTGGGGTGGGCAACTCGACTTCCGGGCTCTCCCTCGAAGCCTCCTGCGGAGTAGCTCTCGAGGGGGCCCTTGAAGCAGAGGCCAGTGGTGGGCGGAGACGCTCCTCCGGCAACAGCCTGCCCTCCAGTCCCTCGAATCGGGCATTCACCATCGTCCCCACCGCCTCAATTATGGAGCGCTTCAGCGACTCCAGCTCATACGGAGCAGTTTGAGGGGGTGGGGCACTAGCGAGGCCCGAGTTGTCTTGAGCCCGCCGCAAGTCAGCCCGTAATGCAGCCAACTCGCCACGGAGCTCCGACACTTCCACCTTTAGCCGGGCGTTGTCCGCTGACAACTTCCGGGTCTCGGCCGAGACCGTCGTCGTGCTCAGGACCTCCACAGCGTTCTTAATAGAAGCCGCCGCAGACTTCAGGGCACGAACATACGTGCCCTTCAAATGGGACGACTTGGACGCCACGTCCTTGATCAGGCCAACCTCCTGGAGAACCAGCTCGCGCAGTTCCCCAGCAGCTTTGCCGTCCTCCGCCAGCTCTTCCGCCGAAGGGCGCCTCTGCCTAAGCAGATACACCCTTTTCTCGGCCTCTGCCAGCTCCTGCTCCGCTTGGAGCTCCATAGCCTCCCGCTCCGCAGCGACCAGATCGGCCTTGGCTTTCGCCAGGCCCATGTACTCGCCGGTAGTGGGTGGCCGTCCACGTCCTTTTTTGGCGGCGGCATCGCATTTCTGGGCGGCAGACCTCCCTTCGTCTCTGCTGCCCGAACGCGACCGGTCTCTCGGTGGCTGGGATTTCTTCCCAGGGGCTTTGCCTTTGCCCTTAGAAAACCGGCCCGCCTTATCCCTCACCAGAGCGGGAGTGGCGCTACCACAGCCGCCTTTCCCACTCTTCTTGTCCTGGGACCGCTCCTCGTCAGAGGGACAGTCCGTCCAGCTCAGGTCGTCATCCGCGCCCTCGACCTCGTCTAGTTTAGGGCGCTTTGGAGGATAGGAATCCTCCAACTTCCGTCTCCGAGAACTCGAGACTGTAGAACCGCCGACGCTAGACGCCAGCGAGTCCACACTCTCGCTCTTCGTGAGCACTACTCTCGCAGCGCCCATTGCCTCCTCCAAGTTTGTCACAGAGGCGGACCTCGTCAGGTCTCCGCTCTCTGTACCAGTCGCCGTCTCCGAATCGTTATTATGTGAATCGAGTCCTTTAAGATTGCCAGGGTCAGTCTTTTTGTAGAAGTCCGTCAAGAAATTTAATTTAAAAGCCATATCATGTCCCACGAGTGCGGGGGAAGGGGAGTCAATCGGCCCAGAGACCCCAATAGACCGAAGGCCCTATATACTCCTGGGGGGCGGGAGGTGCCCAGGGTTGTCCGCTAAGGAGTGGTTTGACGTAACCACCCACCCTTTCGGGTATCTGACGTCACGAGACGCTACGTCAGCCTTTACGGATTTTTTATTGAGGTTTACTCCTCGCGACCCAGCCGGTGAAGGCCAGGCCCTCGGTTCCACCCTGGGGTGGAGTAACGAGACCGCCCGGAGTCGGCAAAGCCGAGTGCACTTGGCAAACGCACCGCGCGGGTCACACCGCCGCCTTTCGGCAGCTTCCTTTCATACTTCCATCACGCTACCATCCATCACCTTTGCCAAAACATACATCACCACACATCCGTCGCCTTTACCCCCCAGTCGCCGGTCTGCCCAGTTAGCCCGTAGCCGAAGCCGGTCAGTACTGAGCAGACAAAACGCGACGCCCCGTGCCGGACTATTCGCCATCGTCGACCATCTCCCCAGGGAAACTGGAGAGATGGTCGGCGATGCCCAGGGTGCACCACGAGGAGGTTGTCCGACCTAGCACCCCAACCTAACCTAACCTTTTTTTTTTTTTTTTTTTTTTATAGTTGGGAAATGCAGTTACGCATCCCCTCCCGCCTCGGGGGAGGCGGGAGGGGTATGTGGGACTCACAGGCAGCAGAGTGCCGCCCGTCCTACCCACTAAAACCCAACTCCGCACCACTGTCGCTAGTCTGGGAGAACGCGGGTACACGAGGACGCAATCTCCCGCGAACCCCCAGTGCGACTTCGGCCTGTGGAGGCCTCCTCTCGGGGTGTTGAAACACCCTAACCACCCAACGAGTGCTGTGTCAGTGCGGGTGACACAGCACTACCACCACACGAGCCCCCAGCGGAACGGCAGACACCCCCGCGTCTGCCGCCCGCAGGCTCCTGTTAGGGAGGAATGTTGTCGGCGTACGCCCTCCTCCGTCGCCCTTGTCTTCGGCGGCGGATGTCCAGGGTGGCTGTTGCCTCCCTTTCCCTCTCCGCCGCCTCCTTCCGGGTCATCACCCCCTCACAAAAAGAGGCGACCGCCTCCCACGACCCCTCGCTGTCCACCATGGCGCGAACCACAGCAGGCAGCGAGAGGTCGCTCCCGACAACAGAGCGCAGGTCTCGGCGCTCACCCGCCCAGGCTGGGCACTCCTCCAGCGTATGCTGGGCCGTCTCCTCAGCGCATGCGTCACAGTGGTGACACTCGGCCGTGGGCTCCCTCCCCGCCACGCGACACAGATACCTCCCGAAACAACCATGTCCCGAGAGGACCTGCGTCACGCGGAAGGAGAGGACGCCGTGTCGCCTGGTCAGCCACTGTTCCAGGACTGGACGCATGGCCTCTAGAGTTCGACGGCCGGCACTGGGGTGCTCCAGCCTCCGTTCCCACACCTCAATAGCGCACTGGCGTAGCTGCCCTCTGCGCGCACTCAACTCCTCAGGAGCCGGCGAATGCCGCCGGGCCCTCGCCTCCTCGCGCCACTTGTAGAGCGACGCGAGGATCCTGGCGTCTAGGTCCCAGGGCAGGGAGCCAGCCAGCACGCACGCTGCCTCTCCGGAGATCGTCCGATAACCCCGTATGGACCGTATGGCCAACACCCTCTGCGGTTTGCGCAAAAGCGCGATGCTCCGGCGGTTCAGGGTGTCAGCCCACACGGGAGCCCCATACAGGGCCATGGACCGCACAACGCCGGAATAAAGTCGCCGGCAGGGGTCACCGGGGCCTCCCACGTTCGGGAGCAGTCTCCCCAACGCTGCCGCTGCTCTCAGCACGCGAGGGGCAAGCTGCTCAAAATGAGCGCAAAAGTCCCAGCGGCGGTCCAGAACCAGACCAAGATATTTTATGGTCGGCCGGACGCTGACGCGAACTCCGCCCACAATGATGTGGGCGTCCGCCGGTGGCGCATTCCGGGGCCCATGAAAGCAAAGGGCCTCAGACTTGCTGAGGGCCACCTCGAGCCCCAACCGCCGAATCTTCCCGACAACGTAGGCCACCCCCGCCGTAGCGAGTATGGCGGCTCTGCGGTAGTCCGGACCGCGGGCGGTGACGAGGGTGTCGTCGGCGTAACATGTCACGTCGACGCCCCTGAGGAAGGCACCGCGCAGGACCCAATCGTAACCGATATTCCACAGGAGTGGCCCTAGGACCGACCCCTGTGGAATACCGCAAGTCATGTCCAGGGACCCCTGACCGTTTTGGCAGGGGTAAGCCACCCTCCGATCCGACAGATAGGCATCAATGACGCGGCACAGGTAAGGAGGCACTCCATGGAACCGGAGCGCCTCCTTTATGCAAGCCCAGGGCAGGGTGTTGAAGGCATTGGAGATGTCTAAAGACACCGCCAAGACGACCCCGCCCTGGGAGACCGGCTCCTGTGTGAGTGCCCTCGCACGCAACACTGCATCGATGGTCGACCGACCCCTGCGAAACCCGAACTGGCTGTCCGCCAGATTCGGTCCGACAGTCTCGAGGTGCTCGACGATGCGACGGGCGACCACTCTTTCAAAGAGCTTACCCACATCGTCGAGCAGCACTATCGGGCGATAGGCGGACGGGGAGTCCGCGGGGCGCCCTTCCTTGCGAATGAGGACGAGCCTGCCTGTCTTCCACCTCTGTGGAATTATGGCTTGAGCCAGACAGGCAGAGAACAACGCCCTCAATCTCGGCTCCAGGAACTCCAGGGCCAGCACCCAGGCCCGTCCGGGGATGCCGTCAGGTCCCGGGGCAGTATTCCGAGCTCCCATCCTGGCAATGGCCGCTCCGAGCTCATCCTCCGTGACCTCCGGCGCGTCCTGGGCTCGGCCGCCATCGACAACGGCGCCAGACAGGACCATCGGGGGCGGCACGTGCTCCTCCCTCTGCGGGAACAACGACGCGACTATTGCCGACACCAGCTGGGGCTGGAGGGTCTCCGTCAGTGGGGGGGCCCAGGGGCGAAGCTTATTCCTCACCATCCTGTACGGCCGCCCCCAGGGATCCCGGTCCAGCGAGGCCAGGAACTCCTCTCTGCCTTGGGCCACGGCTCTGGCAATAGCCACCTGCAACGTCATCTTGAGCCGCCTGTAGATGGTATACAGGACAGCCTCCATTTGTTCGTCCCTGCGCCGCCGTCTCCGGCTTCGGGTATACCGGCGTCTCGCCGCAACGCACTCTCTGCGCATTTGCGCGATCTCCTCGGACCACCAGTATACCTGTCGCCTGGGAGGAGGACGCTTCCTGGCTCGGACCATGGACGCGTCGCACACCTGCGTCATCGCGTCCCGGAACCATTCGGCCTCCTCCTCTACCGCCACACTACTGGGCGCAGGGACCCACGATCGGACTATGGCCGCCTCCTTAAACAGCTCCCTGTCTAGGCTAGCAAGCCGCCACCGCGGGCCATCCCCTCTCACATTCCGGCTTGGGCCGGTCAGGGTATCCGGGAGGGCGGAGACGTCATACCGAATATATCGGTGGTCCGACAGTGTCTCTTCGCCCTCAACCACCCTCCAGCCCCGGACACGGCGCGCCAGGGCAGGGCTCGCGAACGAGACGTCCACTATGGAACCGCCCTGCATCCGCACGCACGTGTCCACCGAACCTCGATTAAGGACAGCCAACCCGACCTCCACGAACCACTCCTCCAGCACCCCGCCCCGCACATCGGTCGCGGGGGATCCCCACGCCGTGGACTTGGCGTTGAGATCCCCAGCGACCAGCACAGGGCAGGGGCTGAGCTGCCTAACCATCAGCCCCAGCCGGTCCAGGTAGGCTTCGAACTCGGCCAGCGTTCTGTTGGGGGAGAAATAAACTGCGACTACCGCAATCTCCCCCAACCGAGCGGCTACGAAGCCTGACCCCCTCCTCACGTCACTTAAGGGCGGAGAGCCCGCACCAGTCCGACACACTATCGCCGCCGTTCCCGTCCGATCCCCAGCCCAGTTATCCCCAGGGGGAACAAAGTAGGGCTCGGAAACCACCGCCACTTGTAACAACCACTGCGCCATGCTCTGAGACAAGAGGTCTTGAGCTCTAGCGCAGTGGTTGAGATTCGCCTGAATGATTTTCAGGGTGGCCATTGATTACTGGGTGGCCATCGGAGTACCATCTTCCCTGGGCCCACTGGGCGCAGGGCGAGAAGGCTGCGACTGGGCCGTAGCTCCAGCAGCGCCTCTCCTCCGTCTCCTTCCCCTCGGCCTTGCACTAGCGCAGGACTGGCTGCCAAGTACGTGGTCGGCGGGCTTCTTGGCCGCAGCGCACACCAGACAATAGGGCGCCGCGGAGCACTCGCTGGACTTATGGCCAAGCTGCCCGCAACGGTAGCAGGCACTGCCGCGGTCAACCTCTGCGGTGCACAGCTCCCGGACGTGCCCCAACTCGAGGCACCGGAAGCACCGCAGAGGTCGCGGCTGCAGCAGCTTCGCCTGCGCCGACGACCAGCCGACAAGAAGCCGGCCGGCCTTGATGACCTTATTGGCAGCGGCAACCGGGCAACTCACCAGTGCCGTGCCAGGCCCCGATTTACCTCGGCGGATCTCGCCCGTCCTCACTGAGGTCAAAGGACATTCGCCGACCTTTGCGATTGCCTCATTCACCTCGGCTGGCTCCACCGATTCGTCCAGGTTCGTGATGCGCATGTCCGCGCGCTTCTCGGGCCTGGAGACCAAGACATCCTCCTTCAGTGCCTGGCGAAGCTTCTCCGCCAGCAGATTAGCCTTATCGCCGCTCGTGGCGCCAGGCACCTCCAATATTTTGGCCCCCGAAGCCGCCGTCCTAAATCTGACGTTGGGTATACCGAGGCCCCCAAGGTCAACAGACTTCTTGGCCTCCTTTATAATCCCGGCATACGTCACCCCCCTAGCCTGGGCAGCCGGCTGCAGCTTAACCATTACTGCCGACGAGCGGGAGGGACGCAGCTTGAACGCCTTCTGCGGTTGCGTCGGTTGAGAAGCCGGAGCGGAGCCTGCATTGGCCCTGCCCTTGCGCCGCGTAACCGTTGTCCAGCCATCCGTTGCCGGAGGCGGGACGCTATCTCCTCCCTGAACGGGGTTTGCGGGCGTGGCACCCTTCTTCCTCTTCCTGGGCTTCTTCTTCCCTGCAGGCTGAACTGTGGGAGGAGAAGGAGCAGGCGTGGCTTGCTGGGCAGCAGCCGGAGCCTCCGTCTGGGCTGAGGAGCTCGCCGCAGCCCGCGGCGCAGCCCGCGGCGCAGGCTTTGGAGCAACTCGTGGTGGGGCCCTGGCGGTCGAGGTGGACTGCACCTCAGGAACCACACTGTCTGACGCCAGCGGCGGGCGAATCCTCTTTTCGGGGAGCAGCCTACCCTCGAGGTTTTCGAAGCGGGCGCTTACCATCAACCCCACAGCCTCGATTATAGAGCGCTTCAACTGCTCTGGCTCAAAAGGAGCACTTGAGGAGGGTGGGGGAATAGCGTCGCCCAGCTCCTGCGTACGACGCAAATCTGCCCGCAACGAGGCCAGCTCCCCGCGGAGCTCTGCTACTTCCGCCTTTAGGCGGGCGTTATCCGTGGACAACTTCTTGGTCTCTGCCGAAACCGACGACCTGCTCAGTGCGTCTACTGCGACCTTAACACCGGCGGCCGCGTTGTTCAGCGCCTTGATATAGGTGCCCTTCAGGTGGCCAGACTTCAGGGCCACCTCCCTGATCAAACCCGCGTACTGGTTCACCTGGTCCACTAAGTCACCCGCTGTGGGCCCCTCATCCGAGGTATCTTCGAGGTTGGAGGCTCTGTACCTCAAGAGATAAATTCTCCTGTCCTCCGCAGCCACCTCCCTCTCGGCCTGTGACTCCAAAGCCTCCTGCTCTGCAGCGGCCAGATCGGCTTTGGCTTTGGCCAGGCCTACGTACTCTCCGGTTGTGGGGGGCCTTCCCCTCTTCTTTCGACGAGTTCCGGCATCTTTAGGAGGAGATTTCCCCTTCTCACTCCTACTGCCCGATCTCGAACGATCTCGCCCCCCAATGTCGTCACTCTGTTTGAGGAATCTACCTCTCTCGTCCCGGGACTGCCCCCTGGACTTGCGCCCGCGACCGCTTTCCCCTGATCGCACCTTAGTCTTCGGGGCGCCTTCGTCGCTTGAGGAGGGATTCCTGCTTGATTCCTCGTCCTTTTGGTCCCGTCCGCGCTTACTGGGCCTTTCAAAAAATTTGGAAGACCCGGCAGCAGACGCCGCCCTGATAGACATGTAGGAGTCTGAGGAGTCACATGATATGACTCCTACGACCCCGTACTTCGTCTCCTCTTGAGCAGCAAGCCGCTCGTCTACTCTATTAGCAGACGCGGACTCTCCACAGTCCCCGCGTTCTGCTCCTGTCACCAAATCCGAATCGCAATGTAGTTCCGGTCCATGTTCCTCGCCAAAGTCAGTTGTGTTGTTTGTGTCCGTCTTGAAGTTCAATTTCAAAGCCATAGTTGTTCCCACGAGTGGGAGGGAAATAAACGGTCAATCCGCGCGGTGCCCTCTGCACACGGACAAGCCTAAATACGTCCTGGGTGTCGGCCGGTTCCCAGGGAATCTCTACCACTTAGAGCTGGCCTCCCGCCAGCTATTCATCGTCCTCGACGGGACGGAGGTCATTTTTATAGTGGTTCCGCCCACTTGGCCCCAGCCGGTTAAGGCAAGGGCCCCCGGTCCCAACATCATCGGCCGCGAGACGTGTATTCCACGACACCTCCGATGGGATTACGGGCGCGTCCGGTGGCGGCCGAAACCGCGTGCACCTGGCACTACACCGCACGCTCACACCGCCTCCTTTCGGTGGCTTCCATTCAAACATCCCGCTTCCGCACCATTCATCCATCACCTTTGCCCCAGGAAAACATACATCACGCACAACATCCATCACCTTTACCCCCCCTTACCCCCCCGCCACTCATGCCGCCCTGCAGTCCTCTCTGAAAACAGAGAGGTACCGAGAGCAACACTCGTGGCCCCCGTCGCCGGACTGCCCCCGACCCCCTCCGAAAGCCGGAAAGAGCCAGAAGCAGTCAAAACGCGACTCCCAGTGTCGGACTATCCGCCATCGCCGACCATCTCCCCAGGGAAACTGGAGAGATGGTCGGCGATGCCCAGGGTGCACCACGAGGAGGTTGTCCGACCTAGCACCCCAACCTAACCTTTTTTTTTTATTTTTTACGAGGAGAAATGCATTTACGCATTCCCTCCCGCCTCGGGGGAGGCGAGAGGGATATGTGGGGCTCCCAGGCGGCAGAGTGCCGCCCGTCCTACCCACTAAAACTCCTCGATGTGCCATCTCTGCCATTGTGTTGGGGACGCGTCATCGGTTGTTCCCGTCCCGCGAACCCCAACACGGCTTGGCCTTTTCAGGCCCCCGCTCCCGGGTGACTTAGGTCACCCAGTCCGGCCACATGGCGCCACGTCAGCACATATGACGCGGCGCCTCCTCTCGAGCCCTCAGCGGAACGGCAGACGCCCCCGCATCTGCCGCCCGCAGGCTCCTATTAGGGAGGGATGCCACTCGCATACGCCCTCCTCCTGCGCCCTGGTCTTCGGCGGCGGATCGCCAGGGTGGCGTTAGCCTCCCTGTCCCTCTCCGCCGCCTCCTTCCGGGCTAACACCCCCTCGCAGAATGAGGCGACTGCCGCCCACGACCTCTCGCTGTCCACCATGGCGCGAACCACGGCAGGCAGCGAGAGGTCGTGCCCCACAACTGAGCGCAGCGCCCTGCGCTCATCCTCCCAGGCTGGGCACTCCTCCAGCGTGTGCTGGGCCGTCTCTTCGGCACATGCGTCGCAATGGTGACACTCGGCCGTGGGCTCCCTCCCCGCCACGCGCCACAGGTACCTCCCGAAACAACCATGTCCCGAGAGAACCTGCGTCACGCGGAAGGTGAGGGCGCCGTGTCGCCTGTCCAGCCACCGCTGCAGAACTGGACGCATGGCCTCTACGGTTCGTAGGCCGGCGCTGGGGTGCTCCAGCCTCCGCTGCCACGCCTCGACCGCGCGCTGGCGCAGTTCAAGCTGACGCGCTTTCAGCTCCTCTGGAGCCGGTGAATGCCGCCGGGCCCTCGCCTCCTCACGCCACTTGTATAGTGACGCGAGGATCTCCGCGTCTAGGTCCCAGGGCAGGGAACTGGCCAGCACGCACGCCGCCTCGCCGGAGATGGTCCTGTAACCCCGTATGGCCCGGTTAGCCAACACCCTTTGCGGTTTGCGCAATAGCGCGATGCTCCGGCGATTCAGGGTGTCGGCCCAAACGGGAGCTCCATACAGGGCCATGGAGCGTACGATCCCGGCGTACAACCGGCGGCACGGGTCCATAGGTCCTCCAATGTTGGGGAGCAGCCTCCCGAGAGCTGCCGCCGCTCTCGTCACCCTCGGACCGAGGCGCTCAAAGTGCGCGCAGAAGTCCCATCGGCGGTCCAGGACGAGACCGAGGTACCTCATATTCGCCTGGACGTCGACGCGTACACCGCTCACAACAATGTGGGCGTCCGCTGGTGGCCTATTCCGGGGCCCATAGAAGCACAGGGCCTCAGATTTGTTAAGGGCCACCTCAAGCCCCAGCCTCCGAATCCTGCCTACCACTTGGGCCACCCCCGCAGTTGCGAGTATGGCGGCCTGGCGGAAGTTAGGCCCGCGGGCAGTAACAAGGGTGTCGTCAGCGTAGCAAGTTACACCGACGCCACCAACGTTGACCCCGCGTAGGACCCAGTCATATCCAATATTCCACAGGAGTGGTCCTAGGACCGACCCCTGTGGAACTCCACAGGTCATGCTCAGCTCCGCTTGCCCGTTCATACAGGGGTACGTTACCCGCCGTTGGGATAGGTAGTCCCCGATGACGCGGCGCAGGTAAGGGGGCACTCCATGGAACCGGAGCGCCTCCCTTATGCAAGCCCAGGGCAGGGTATTGAAGGCGTTGGCGATGTCAAGAGACACCGCCAAGACGACCTCACCCTGGGAAACCGCCTCCTGCGCGAGGGCCTTCACTCGCAGCACCGCCGCTATGGTCGATCTACCCTTGCGGAAGCCGAACTGGCTGTCCGCCAGATTCGGCCCGACGCTCTCGAGGTGCTCGACGATGCGACCGGCGACCACTCTCTCGAAGAGCTTGCCCACATCGTCGAGCAGCACTATCGGCCGATAAGCGGATGGAGAGTCCGCGGGACGACCTTCCTTCCTGATGAGGACGAGTCTGCCTGTCTTCCACCGCTGTGGGATTATGGCTGGGAGTCCGCACGGGCTGACTCTCCGGGACCGCTCTATCCGACGCCAACGGAGGGCGAACCCTCTTTTCTGGGAGCAATCTGCTCTCCAAACCCTCAAATCTGGCGTTAACCATTGTACCCACCGCCTCGATGATGGAGCGTTTCAACGCCTCCGGCTCAAACGAAGCACTTGAGGACGGTGGGCCAACGTCTTGGGTCCGCCGCAGTTCAGCCCGCAGAGCGTCCAGCTCCCCGCGGAGCTCGGCCACCTCTTTTTTGAGGCGGCTGTTATCCGAGGATAACTTCCGCGTTTCAGCAGAGACAGAAGACTTGCTGAGCGCTTCCACGGCAATCTTAATGGACGTTGCCGCGGTCTTCAGCTTCTTCTGGTAGGTGCCCTTCAGGTTTCCCGACCTTGCCGCCACACGGGTTATGTTGGCCACTTGCCGGATCACCTGCTGCGTCAGATCGCCCGCTGTCGGTCCCTCGTCCGTTGAGGTGTCCGACAGGTCAGCTGACTGAGCAGCCTCCCTCAGCTCGTTCTCGGCCTGCTTCTCCAGGGCTTCGCGCTCTGCAGCCCTCCACTCATCTTCGGCACTGACCAGGTCATCGCGCTTGGTAACCTCGGTCTTAGCGGGCTTCCCTTTCCGCCGTCGTGGGCCGGCAGACTTGGAGGAGGATTTATCTGACTCTCTCCTGTCGCCTGACCTCGACCGGTCCCGCGTCTGGGATTCCTTGCCAGTCGCGTCACTCTTCTTCTTGAGGAACCGACCCCGTTGGTCCCTCGCTAGCCCGGGAGAAGAGCGACCACGGCCGCTTTTCCCGTTTGTCCTCGGATGTTTCGGGGCGTTTTCATCGCTCGAGGAGTCGTTTCGACTCGAGCCATCTTCCTTTCGTTCCCGCGAGCGCTTACGGTCGTCCGTGTTCGCGAAGAACTTTGAGGATCCGGCTGCAGAGGCCCAGCTGGTCACCCTCGAACGGGAGGAGTCGGAACTCGACATCACTCCCGCGTCATCTACTACCACTACCGACGATGAACGACCTCCGGTAACAGGCGCTCCTCAATCCCGGCGAAACGAGCATTCAGCATTTCGCCCACCGAGACAACTATGGAGCGCCTGAACTCCTCTAGCGCGTCACCGCCAAGCACCGGCTGAGGAGGCGGGGTAGACGTCTTGGCACCTGCCAACGACGACCTCATCGCCTCGAACTCACGCCTGTGCGCAACTACCTCCGCCTTCAGGGAGTCCACCTCTCGACGCAGGAGAAGATTGTCTCTTCGGAGCTTGCGCGTCTCGTCCGCTTCAGGTCTCGACACGAGAACGTCGACAATCTCCTGCACCCGCGCCGCAGCATCCTTCAGCCGCTTTTGAAACGGCCCCTGGAGATGGCCCGACTTCTTGGCAATCTCCACAATTGCTGCCACGCTTTGGCCGGCCAGCGTCCGCAACTCCTCCGCAGGGAGCGACTCCACATTTACGTTGTCCTGGTCTGCCTCTTCCGTGAGGTCCAGGACCGGTGTAGCCGCGCTCTTGCGGAACGCTTTGGCCTTCAACGCCTTATCCAGCACTTCGTCCAGGGCTGCCCCCCTAGTCTCCCTATCCATCGCCTTGATCGCCTTGAGTCCCGCCTGGGCGCGAGTTACGGCTCCCCCTCCGCGTTTACAACCCGACGATTTACCACGGCGGGCAGTCCCCACCTTTGGCACCTTCGCGGCTGTCTCCCCATCAGAGTCCGAGTTACCTCTTCCTCCTCCTCCTCCTCCAGAGTCAACAAACCGCTCCTCCACTCTTCCAGCGGTCGCGTACTCTCCACCGTCCCCGCTCTCCCCTCCAATCAACAAGTCCATTCCGCTATGCTGTTGCTCGATTCCGTTGTTATCGCCAATGTCAGTCGTTGTTGCCGTATCCGTCATAAAAGTTATATGTAATGCCATTTAGTTCCCACGAGTAGGAGGGATATATGTGGTCGATCCGCGCGGTGCCCTCTGCACACGGACAAGCCTATTACATCCTGGGTGTCGGCCGGTTCCCAGGGAACTCTACCTCTTTGAGCTGACCTCCCGCCAGCTATTCATCGTCCTCGACGGGACGGAGGTCATTTTTATAGTGGTTCCGCCCACTTGGCCCCAGCCGGTTAAGGCAAGGGCCCCCGGTCCCAACATCATCGGCCGCGAGACGTGTATTCCACGACACCTCCGAGGCGATTGGCAATGATCCGCTCAAAGAGCTTGCCCGCCTCGTCGAGAAGGACGATCGGACGGTAGGCCGAAGGTGAGTCCGCCGGACGCCCGTCCTTCCTTAAGAGGATTAGTTTTCCAGTCTTCCAGTTGGAAGGGAAATGTCCAGTCCGTAGGCATTCATTAAGGAACGCCGTGTAACGAGGCCCCAGAGCCCCAAGGGTCGCGGCCAGAACGCGTCCAGGGACGCCGTCGGGTCCCGGGGCCACGTTTTTCTTCCTCATCTTGGTAATTGCCACCTCGAGCTCCAGCTCCGTGATCTCGGGGGCGCCTACGTCATTATCCAGGGTGTCGAGTCCAGGTGTCACATCCGGGAGAGTGCGCACTGTCCCGTCAGGAAACAGGGCACTCAATGTCACGTCCAGTGTTTGGGGCTGTAAGGTCCTAGTCAGGGGCGGGGCCCAGGGGCGGAGCTTGCCCCTGACCATCCTGTACGGGCGTCCCCAGGGGTCACTGTCCAAGATGGCCAGGAGCTCCTCCCGAGCCCTCACCTTAGCCCGTTTTATGGCCTCCTGAAGGGTCCTTTTTGCCGATCTGTAGGCCTCGTACAGCTCAGCCTCCCTCGTTGCCGAGTATTGGGTGAGCCGGCGTCTTCTCCGATGGCGGGTGTACTGGCGGCGCGCGGCTATGCAAGCCCTGCGCAACTGCGCGAGTTCGCGTGACCACCAGTACACCTGTCGTCTCCGCGACCTGTTGTTAGGCCGCATGCGTGGCATCGCCGCGTCGCAGATGGCGACCAAAGCAGAGCGTAGCCACTCTGCTTCCTGCTGGATGTTGTTGTCACGCGGCGGCGGTATCCAAGCTTGGACCTCTGCAGCTTCGAGCAAGAGCTCGTAGTCCAGGCGGCCCAGGGTCCATCGCGGATTAGGGTCAACCAAGACTGATTGTGCGGGTACGTCGGAGGTCTGAGCGGTAACGCTGAACCGGATATAGCGGTGATCCGACAGAGTCTCCGCTCCCTCGACGACGTGCCAATCGCGAACCCGACGCGCTATGCTGGGGCTGGCAAAGGAGATGTCCACTATGGACCCCCCCGCCTGCCGAACGCACGTATAGGCCATTCCCCTATTCAGGACGACCAGTCCTCTCTCAATCGCCCACTCTTCGAGTACTTCACCCCTCGCGTCGGCAGTTGGTGAGCCCCACGCTGGGGACTTTGCATTAAAGTCCCCGAGGACTATCACGGGACGGGGATGAAGACTGTCCAAGACGGCGCTGAGCTGGGCCACGAAGGCCTCGAACTCCGCCAGGTGTCGGTTTGGCGAGAAATAAATCCCGACGACCGAGATGTTGCCCACACTGGCGGCAACGTAACCGCGGCCCCTCTCGACACTTCCGAGTATCGGGCCGCCGTTTGTCGTGTCCGTTATTATGGCCACCAGGCCGTCCAAGTCTCCCGCCCACTTAGGTGAGGGGGGGACCCAGTAAGGCTCCGCGACCACTGCCAATCCGATGGACCACTCCGCCAGGGTCTGAAACAAAAGGTCCTGGGCCCTGGCGGAATGGTTTGCGTTGGTTTGGAGTATTTGGAGCACCTGATCCATTAAGAGGTGTCCATACTTCTCTCCTTCTCTGCCGATCGCGGTGCGGGTGCCGGTGCCGGTGTGGACCGCTTCCCTTTATTCGCGGGGGCCGCCTTCTGGGTTTTGGACGGGGCTGATGAGCAGCCCTTACCGCCCGCAAGATGTTCAGCGGGCTTGCCAACCTTCGCGCACATTAGGCAGTGTGGAGTGTCGACACACTCGGTCATTTTGTGCCCTGGTTTGCCGCACCTAAAGCAGGTTTTGCTGCAGTCTACTTCGGACGTGCACTTAACACCTACATGTCCTTCCATGAGGCAGCGGTAGCACCGCATGGGTCTCGGCTTCAGTAGCCTGACTTGGGCCGTGGTCCAGCCCACGAGAAGTCGTCGACCGTCCGCCAACTTCTGGGCCGCCGCAATGGGGCAGCTCACAATTGCGGTGCCGAGCCCGTCCAACCCTGGCTTTATGGCGTTCGCCTTAATTTGTGCAACGGGGCACTCTCCTCCTTTGGCAATCGCTGACACCAACTCCTGCTGAGAGATGGAGTCGTCGAGGCCCGTTACTCGCAGGTCCGCACATCTAGTCGGCCGAGAGATCAGGCAGTCCTCTTCGGAGAACTTGGCTCGCAATTCGCCCGCCAGGGCGTCTGCCTTCTCGCCGCTAGAAGCCCCAGGCACTTCAAAGAGGCGGGCACCGGTCACCGTGACCCTGCAGCGCACGCCATCAATGCCGAGGTCATTCAGCTTGATGGTGGACCTGGCGCTATGCAAGAGCGCCGCATAGGTGACGCCGCGCTCTTCCGCCTTAGGTGCCAGGGTGAGAACCACAGCCGTCGAGCGTGGAGCCCGGAGCCTTCTCCTAGTCCTCTTCCTCTTCCGCTTTGCCTTCTTGGCGGCCTTCTTGGCGCCCACCTCCTGCCACTCCCCACCATCGGGCTTAGCGGATCCCTGAGGCTGGGCGGTAGAGGCCTCCTCCCTGTTGCTGCTAGCCTTCTCCTTTTCCTTGCCACGCTGCACGTTGCTGGCGGCTTTGGGGGCAGCTTTGGGGGCAGCCGACGTTGATGGAGTCGCTGCCGCCGCGGAAGCGGGCGCCCGCTCGGCTAGCCTTGCGGGGCGCGCTGTCCTCTCATCTGGTCGGGTTTCTGTCGCCGGTGGTGCAGGTGGCGTCCGCTTGACCACGTCAGACGCCAAGGGTGGGCGAAGAATTTTGCCCTCCAGAAACTGGACCCTCTGAAGGACCTTGCCAATCTCGTCCCTGACGACCTTTATCAGGTCTGACTCGACAGGTTTAGGGGCCGCAGCAGAGGCTGCCGGCCGACTCTCTCCTCCGATCACCATCTCCCGGATACAGTCGAGCTCCTTCTTGAGATCGCTCATCTGCCTCTTCAGGCGAGCGTTCTCTATTTGCAGACGACGAACCTCATCGCTTGCAGTCCGCGAAAATAGCTCCTCTGCCACGTCTGCGATGGAGTTAGCCGCCTGCTTCAACTCCTTCTGCTTAACTCCATTGAGGCCCTTGGAGACCCTCGACACCTCCCTGATATCCGCCAGTGACTCCGCCAGCTTCTGCTTTAAGCCTTCCATTGGCAACTCGTCGGCGTCAAGCCTCAATGAGGCGCGCGATGCCGCACGGGAGTCCCGGTCACTGGCTGCGTCATTCCCGGTCGTTTCGGCTGCCAACCTGTCTGCTTCAGCAAGCCGCTCTTCTAGCGCACTCGCCCGCTGGGCAGCCTCCATCTCCTTCTTAACTTTCCAGAGGCCGACGTGCTCACCTGTGGTAGGCGGCCTTCCTCGCTTGCGCTTGCGTGGGCCCTCGCTTTGCGTGCTCATTATGGAGTCGGCGTCAGAGTGCGCCTCCTCCCCTCCTTTTTCGGTTCCGCGGCTGCTGCTCTCTCCCACAGCCAGCCGCTCCACCACAACTATTGGGGCAGCGGACCTAGATAGGTCAACACTACCACCACCAATCAACTGTGCCAAATCGATATGTGTAGTATCCAGTCCATTATTCGCGCCATTGTTCGTCATTGTATGCGTATCCGTCGTTTTTAAATTTTCAAAATCCATATAAGTCCCACGAGTAGGAGGGATATAAGTGGTCAATCCGAGCGGTGCCCTCTGCACTCGGACAAGCCTATTACGTCCTGGGTGTCGGCCGGTTCCCAGGGAAACTCTACCACTTAGAGCTGGCCTCCCGCCAGCTATTCATCGTCCTCGACGGGACGGAGGTCATTTTTATAGTGGTTCCGCCCACTTGGCCCCAGCCGGTTAAGGCAAGGGCCCCCGGTCCCAACATCATCGGCCGCGAGACGTGTATTCCACGACACCTCCGATGGGATTACGGGCGCGTCCGGTGGCGGCCAAAGCCGCGTGCACCTGGCACTACACCGCACGCTCATACCGCCTCCTTTCGGTGGCTTCCATTCAAACATCACGCTTCCGCACCATTCATCCATCACCTTTGCCCCAAGAAAACATACATCACGCACAACATCCATCACCTTTACCCCCCCTTACCCCCCCGCCCCCGTCGCCGGACTGCCCCTGGCACCCTCCGAAAGCCGGAAAGAGCCAGAAGCAGTCAAAACGCGACTCCCCATGTCGGACTATCCGCCATCGTCGACCATCTCCCCAGGGAAACTGGAGAGATGGTCGGCGATGCCCAGGGTGCACCACGAGGAGGTTGTCCGAACCTAACCTAACCTAACCTAACCTAACCTTTTTTTTTTTTTTTTTTTTTGACGGTGAGAAATGCATTTACGCATTCCCTTCCGCCTCGGGGGAGGCTGGAGGGATATGTGGG
Organism: Drymonia ruficornis; assembly: GCA_947859195.1. Lineage (NCBI taxonomy): Eukaryota > Metazoa > Arthropoda > Insecta > Lepidoptera > Notodontidae > Drymonia > Drymonia ruficornis. The sequence continues at coordinate 8,899,049 of OX401929.1, read as the reverse complement.
GCTCCCAGGCGGCAGAGTGCCGCCCGTCCTACCCACTAAAACTCACCGATGTGCCGGACTGCCGCGTAAATGTGAAAGACGCCATGGGCTTTGCTCTTCGCAGTCACCATGACGCCCCCCACGCGGCTCAGCCCTTGCGAGCCCCCGCAAAAGGCCTACGCGGCCATGTGGTGCTGCATTGGCACATTCAATGCAGCACCACCCCTCATAGCCCCTCAACGGACGACAAACACCCCCGTGCCTGCCGCCCTGGGGCTGGGCCACAGTCGGTAGCCAATGAGGCAAAACCCCAAAACACAGCAGAGAGCCAAGGGGGGGACCCCCAGCCCAGCCGCCTCCACCCGCTCCAGCGAACCCCACGAGAGGGCCGCCTTTGCAGGCACGAGTTAAGGGAGAGCTAAGAAGCTCAATCCCAAACAGCCGAACCACCGCGTCTCGGCATCCCGCCCACACTGGCCCAAATTGGCCCACCGCTGGCTGAGTTTCCGCCCCTCTGGCGTCGCTCTGCCTTCGCCGAAACGGCGATCATACACTCATTCAGGCATCACCTGCCATCCCTCATCTTTACCCCCCTCCCCTGGTCGCTGGTCTGCTCCCAACTCTCCGAAGAGCGTCGGAAGCAGACCGTGGGCCGATCAGGCTTTCAGAGGCGCTGGACGGTCCGGGGCGAACGTCAACCCCGACGCGGCCACCCAGCCCACTCCACGAGTCACCCGAAGGGACAAGTTTCGTAGGCCGGTAATGGGCTTCCGCAGCCCGAAGCCGCAACCACTAGCGGACCCCCCTCCCACCCAACACGACCCAACTGGCGACCCTCAGGCGAGGACTATCGCCCCTCTGGCGTGCGTCCTCACCCGAGCATCCATCACCAAACATCCATCACCTTTACCCACCCCACCCCATCCATCACCAAACATCCGTCACCTTTACCCCCCAGTCGCCGGTCTGCCCAGTCAGCCCGTAGCCCGAGGGCCGGACAGGACTGAGCAGACAAAACGCGACGCCCCGTGCCGGACTATCCGCCATCGTCGACCATCTCCCCAGGGAAACTAGAGAGATGGTCGACGATGCCCAGGGTGCACCACGAGGAGGTTGTCCGACCTAGCACCCCAACCTAACCTAACCTTTTTTTTTTTTTTTTTTTTTTTTTTTTTTTTTAACGTGGGAAAACCCTTTATGGGTCCCCTTCCGCCTCGGGGGAGACGGGAGGGGTATGTGGGAGTCCGGCAATAGCCGTGTACCCACTAAAAACCCACGGTGTCCAACTACCGCCATGGAGGGGCGCCACGGGAATGTAAGTATACACTTCTGACCGTGACGCCCCGGCGGCAGGCCCAGCTTGACAGCCGGGCCTCCGGCACTTTGGAGACGGCCTGGTTACCCAGCCGTCTCCCAGTCCACCGAAACCGTGCAATGGGCGACGGGCCCCCCGACCCGTCACCCTGGTTTCGGCAAAAGTTGCGGCGCCGAGGGGAGCCCCCGAGGCCCACACACCCCAGGAGTCCGCTGAGGGGAACCCAAGAGGCTCCCACACCCCGACACCACCGTCCGTCTCCCGGACCATCCCCTGAGGGCAGCCCCCGAGGCCCACACACCCCAGCAACGCTGAGGGGAACCCCTGAGGCTAGCACGTCCCAGCACCACCATCCATCTCCCATCCCCTGAGGGGAGCCCCCGAGGCCCACACACCCCAGCACAACGCTGAGGGGAACCCCTGAGGCTAACACGCCCCAGCACCACCGTCCAACTCCCCAAACCATCCGCTGAGGCTAAACCCCCCCAGCACCACCGTCCATCCCCAAGTCATCCCCTGGGTGGAGCCCCCGAGGCCCACACACCCCAGCATGATGCTGAGGGGAACCCCTGAGGCGACCACCCACCACCGTCCATCCCTTAAAACCGCCCCATGAGGGGAGCCCCCGAGGCCCACACACCCCAGCATGACGCTGAGGGGAACCCCTGAGGCTACACACCCCATCGCCACCGTCCATTACCCGACCAACGAGCCCCTATCGGCTCCCATCCCCTGTGTCGGGAGGCCACTCCTGGTCCACTCCAATAAAGGAGAAGTACCAGCCGAGCGACCCCCCACACCACCGCCGCGTCCCGCCATGGGACGCCCACCGTCCGCCAGACTATTCGCCATCGTCGACCATCTCCCCAGGGAAACTGGAGAGATGGTCGGCGATGCCCAGGGTGCACCACGAGGAGGTTGTCCGACCTAGCACCCCAAAAAGTGGTCTCAATCTCGAGTACCCTTGCGGGCTCTCTTGACCGTCCTTGTTCACGTCCGATTCGAAGTGGAAGCCGTCTGCTAGCCAAATCTCATCTTTCGATCCCTCCGTAACAACCTCTAGAGCAACTTACTAGTTCTAACTTGGGTCCAATTAATAATGTGACGGCTGTACTCGCAACCTCAAATCGTCATCATTGAATAGACAAATTTTCCGTCTGAAAAATTGCTATTCTTGATGGGATTCGAACCTGTGCCATCCACCGTCACAACCCAACTAGTGTTGCCACTAGACCAACTTGGTCGTCTTAAAAGTGGTCTCAATCTCGAGTACCCTTGCGGGCTCTCTTGACCGTCCTTGTTCACGTCCGATTCGAAGTGGAAGCCGTCTGCTAGCCAAATCTCATCTTTCGATCCCTCCGTAACAACCTCTAGAGCAACTTACTAGTTCTAACTTGGGTCCAATTAATAATGTGACGGCTGTACTCGCAACCTCAAATCGTCATCATTGAATAGACAAATTTTCCGTCTGAAAAATTGCTATTCTTGATGGGATTCGAACCTGTGCCATCCACCGTCACAACCCAACTAGTGTTGCCACTAGACCAACTTGGTCGTCAAAAAAAAGTGGTCTCAATCTCGAGTACCCTTGCGGGCTCTCTTGACCGTCCTTGTTCACGTCCGATTCGAAGTGGAAGCCGTCTGCTAGCCAAATCTCATCTTTCGATCCCTCCGTAACAACCTCTAGAGCAACTACTAGTTCTAACTTGGGTCCAATTAATAATGTGACGGCTGTACTCGCAACCTCAAATCGTCATCATTGAATAGACAAATTTTCCGTCTGAAAAATTGCTATTCTTGATGGGATTCGAACCTGTGCCATCCACCGTCACAACCCAACTAGTGTTGCCACTAGACCAACTTGGTCGTCCCCAAAAAAGTGGTCTCAATCTCGAGTACCCTTGCGGGCTCTCTTGACCGTCCTTGTTCACGTCCGATTCGAAGTGGAAGCCGTCTGCTAGCCAAATCTCATCTTTCGATCCCTCCGTAACAACCTCTAGAGCAACTTACTAGTTCTAACTTGGGTCCAATTAATAATGTGACGGCTGTACTCGCAACCTCAAATCGTCATCATTGAATAGACAAATTTTCCGTCTGAAAAATTGCTATTCTTGATGGGATTCGAACCTGTGCCATCCACCGTCACAACCCAACTAGTGTTGCCACTAGACCAACTTGGTCGTCAAAAAGTGGTCTCAATCTCGAGTACCCTTGCGGGCTCTCTTGACCGTCCTTTGTTCACGTCCGATTCGAAGTGGAAGCCGTCTGCTAGCCAAATCTCATCTTTCGATCCCTCCGTAACAACCTCTAGAGCAACTTACTAGTTCTAACTTGGGTCCAATTAATAATGTGACGGCTGTACTCGCAACCTCAAATCGACATCATTGAATAGACAAATTTTCCGTCTGAAAAATTGCTATTCTTGATGGGATTCGAACCTGTGCCATCCACCGTCACAACCCAACTAGTGTTACCACTAGACCAACTTGGTCGTCAATAAAAGTGGTCTCAATCTCGAGTACCCTTGCGGGCTCTCTTGACCGTCCTTGTTCACGTCCGATTCGAAATGGAAGCCGTCTGCTAGCCAAATCTCATCTTTCGATCCCTCCGCGACAACCTCTAGAGCAACTTACTAGTTCTAACTTGGGTCCAATTAATAATGTGACGGCTGTACTCGCAACCTCAAATCGTCATCATTGAATAGACAAATTTTCCGTCTGAAAAATTGCCATTCTTGATGGGATTCGAACCTGTGCCATCCACCGTCACAACCCAACTAGTGTTACCACTAGACCAACTTGGTCGTCGAACCTAACCTAACCTAACCTAACCTTTTTTTTTTTTTTTTTTTTTAACGTGGGAAAACCCTTTATGGGTCCCCTTCCGCCTCGGGGGAGACGGGAGGGGTATGTGGGAGTCCGGCAATAGCCGTGTACCCACTAAAAACCCACGGTGTCCAACTACCGCCATGGAGGGGCGCCACGGGAATGTAAGTATACACTTCTGACCGTGACGCCCCGGCGGCAGGCCCAGCTTGACAGCCGGGCCTCCGGCACTTTGGAGACGGCCTGGTTACCCAGCCGTCTCCCAGTCCACCGAAACCGTGCAATGGGCGACGGGCCCCCCGACCCGTCACCCTGGTTTCGGCAAAGGTTGCGGCGCCGAGGGGAGCCCCCGAGGCCCACACACCCCAGGAGTCCGCTGAGGGGAACCCCAGAGGCTCCCGCACCCCGACACCACCGTCCGTCTCCCGGACCATCCCCTGAGGGCAGCCCCCGAGGCCCACACACCCCAGCAACGCTGAGGGGAACCCCTGAGGCTAGCACATCCCAGCACCACCATCCATCTCCCATCCCCTGAGGGGAGCCCCCGAGGCCCACACACCCCAGCACAACGCTGAGGGGAACCCCTGAGGCTAACACGCCCCAGCACCACCGTCCAACTCCCCAAACCATCCGCTGAGGCTAAGCCCCAGCACCACCGTCCATCCCCTAGTCATCCCCTGGGTGGAGCCCCCGAGGCCCACACACCCCAGCATGATGCTGAGGGGAACCCCTGAGGCGACCACCCACCACCGTCCATCCCTTAAAACCGCCCCATGAGGGGAGCCCCCGAGGCCCACACACCCCAGCATGACGCTGAGGGGAACCCCTGAGGCTACACACCCCATCGCCACCGTCCATTACCCGACATAACGAGCCCCTTTCGGCTCCCATCCCCTGTGTCGGGAGGCCACTCCTGGTCCACTCCAATAAAGGAGAAGTACCAGCCGAGCGACCCCCCACACCACCGCCGCGTCCCGCCATGGGACGCCCACCGTCCGCCAGACTATTCGCCATCGTCGACCATCTCCCCAGGGAAACTGGAGAGATGGTCGGCGATGCCCAGGGTGCACCGCGAGGAGGTTGTCCGACCTAGCACCCCGACCTAACCTAACCTAACCTAACCTAACCTAACCTTTTTTTTTTTTTTTTTTTTTTTTTTTTTTTTTTTTTAACGTGGGAAAACCCTTTATGGGTCCCCTTCCGCCTCGGGGGAGACGGGAGGGGTATGTGGGAGTCCGGCAATAGCCGTGTACCCACTAAAAACCCACGGTGTCCAACTACCGCCATGGAGGGGCGCCACGGGAATGTAAGTATACACTTCTGACCGTGACGCCCCGGCGGCAGGCCCAGCTTGACAGCCGGGCCTCCGGCACTTTGGAGACGGCCTGGTTACCCAGCCGTCTCCCAGTCCACCGAAACCGTGCAATGGGCGACGGGCCCCCCGACCCGTCACCCTGGTTTCGGCAAAAGTTGCGGCGCCGAGGGGAGCCCCCGAGGCCCACACACCCCAGGAGTCCGCTGAGGGGAACCCAAGAGGCTCCCACACCCCGACACCACCGTCCGTCTCCCGGACCATCCCCTGAGGGCAGCCCCCGAGGCCCACACACCCCAGCAACGCTGAGGGGAACCCCTGAGGCTAGCACGTCCCAGCACCACCATCCATCTCCCATCCCCTGAGGGGAGCCCCCGAGGCCCACACACCCCAGCACAACGCTGAGGGGAACCCCTGAGGCTAACACGCCCCAGCACCACCGTCCAACTCCCCAAACCATCCGCTGAGGCTAAACCCCAGCACCACCGTCCATCCCCAAGTCATCCCCTGGGTGGAGCCCCCGAGGCCCACACACCCCAGCATGATGCTGAGGGGAACCCCTGAGGCGACCACCCACCACCGTCCATCCCTTAAAACCGCCCCATGAGGGGAGCCCCCGAGGCCCACACACCCCAGCATGACGCTGAGGGGAACCCCTGAGGCTACACACCCCATCGCCACCGTCCATTACCCGACCAACGAGCCCCTATCGGCTCCCATCCCCTGTGTCGGGAGGACACTCCTGGTCCACTCCAATAAAGGAGAAGTACCAGCCGAGCGACCCCCCACACCACCGCCGCGTCCCGCCATGGGACGCCCACCGTCCGCCAGACTATTCGCCATCGTCGACCATCTCCCCAGGGAAACTGGAGAGATGGTCGGCGATGCCCAGGGTGCACCACGAGGAGGTTGTCCGACCTAGCACCCCAAAAAAGTGGTCTCAATCTCGAGTACCCTTGCGGGCTCTCTTGACCGTCCTTAGTCACGTCCGATTCGAAATGGAAGCCGTCTGCTAGCCAAATCTCATCTTTCGATCCCTCCGCGACAACCTCTAGAGCAACTACTAGTTCTAACTTGGGTCCAATTAATAATGTGACGGCTGTACTCGCAACCTCAAATCGACATCATTGAATAGACAAATTTTCCGTCTGAAAAATTGCTATTCTTGATGGGATTCGAACCTGTGCCATCCACCGTCACAACCCAACTAGTGTTGCCACTAGACCAACTTGGTCGTCAAAAAGTGGTCTCAATCTCGAGTACCCTTGCGGGCTCTCTTGACCGTCCTTGTTCACGTCCGATTCGAAATGGAAGCCGTCTGCTAGCCAAATCTCATCTTTCGATCCCTCCGTAACAACCTCTAGAGCAACTTTACTAGTTCTAACTTGGGTCCAATTAATAATGTGACGGCTGTACTCGCAACCTCAAATCGACATCATTTAATAGACAAATTTTCCGTCTGAAAAATTGCTATTTTTTGATGGGATTCGAACCTGTGCCATCCACCGTCACAACCCAACTAGTGTTACCACTAGACCAACTTGGTCGTCAACCTAACCTAACCTAACCTAACCTAACCTAACCTAACCTAAACCTAAACCTAAACCTAAACCTAAACCTAAACCTAAACCTAAACCTAAACCTAAACCTAAACCTAAACCTAAACCTAAACCTAAACCTAAACCTAAACCTAAACCTAAACCTAAACCTAAACCTAAACCTAAACCTAAACCTAAACCTAAACCTAAACCTAAACCTAAACCTAAACCTAAACCTAAACCTAAACCTAAACCTAAACCTAAACCTAAACCTAAACCTAAACCTAAACCTAAACCTAAACCTAAACCTAAACCTAAACCTAAACCTAAACCTAAACCTAAACCTAAACCTAAACCTAAACCTAAACCTAAACCTAAACCTAAACCTAAACCTAAACCTAAACCTAAACCTAAACCTAAACCTAAACCTAAACCTAAACCTAAACCTAAACCTAAACCTAAACCTAAACCTAAACCTAAACCTAAACCTAAACCTAAACCTAAACCTAAACCTAAACCTAAACCTAAACCTAAACCTAAACCTAAACCTAAACCTAAACCTAAACCTAAACCTAAACCTAAACCTAAACCTAAACCTAAACCTAAACCTAAACCTAAACCTAAACCTAAACCTAAACCTAAACCTAAACCTAAACCTAAACCTAAACCTAAACCTAAACCTAAACCTAAACCTAAACCTAAACCAACCTGTGCTGTGCTGTGCTGTGCTGTGCTGTGCTGTGCTGTGCTGTGCTGTGCTGTGCTGTGCTGTGCTGTGCTGTGCTGTGCTGTGCTGTGCTGTGCTGTGCTGTGCTGTGCTGTGCTGTGCTGTGCTGTGCTGTGCTGTGCTGTGCTGTGCTGTGCTGTGCTGTGCTGTGCTGTGCTGTGCTGTGCTGTGCTGTGCTGTGCTGTGCTGTGCTGTGCTGTGCTGTGCTGTGCTGTGCTGTGCTGTGCTGTGCTGTGCTGTGCTGTGCTGTGCTGTGCTGTGCTGTGCTGTGCTGTGCTGTGCTGTGCTGTGCTGTGCTGTGCTGTGCTGTGCTGTGCTGTGCTGTGCTGTGCTGTGCTGTGCTGTGCTGTGCTGTGCTGTGCTGTGCTGTGCTGTGCTGTGCTGTGCTGTGCTGTGCTGTGCTGTGCTGTGCTGTGCTGTGCTGTGCTGTGCTGTGCTGTGCTGTGCTGTGCTGTGCTGTGCTGTGCTGTGCTGTGCTGTGCTGTGCTGTGCTGTGCTGTGCTGTGCTGTGCTGTGCTGTGCTGTGCTGTGCTGTGCTGTGCTGTGCTGTGCTGTGCTGTGCTGTGCTGTGCTGTGCTGTGCTGTGCTGTGCTGTGCTGTGCTGTGCTGTGCTGTGCTGTGCTGTGCTGTGCTGTGCTGTGCTGTGCTGTGCTGTGCTGTGCTGTGCTGTGCTGTGCTGTGCTGTGCTGTGCTGTGCTGTGCTGTGCTGTGCTGTGCTGTGCTGTGCTGTGCTGTGCTGTGCTGTGCTGTGCTGTGCTGTGCTGTGCTGTGCTGTGCTGTGCTGTGCTGTGCTGTGCTGTGCTGTGCTGTGCTGTGCTGTGCTGTGCTGTGCTGTGCTGTGCTGTGCTGTGCTGTGCTGTGCTGTGCTGTGCTGTGCTGTGCTGTGCTGTGCTGTGCTGTGCTGTGCTGTGCTGTGCTGTGCTGTGCTGTGCTGTGCTGTGCTGTGCTGTGCTGTGCTGTGCTGTGCTGTGCTGTGCTGTGCTGTGCTGTGCTGTGCTGTGCTGTGCTGTGCTGTGCTGTGCTGTGCTGTGCTGTGCTGTGCTGTGCTGTGCTGTGCTGTGCTGTGCTGTGCTGTGCTGTGCTGTGCTGTGCTGTGCTGTGCTGTGCTGTGCTGTGCTGTGCTGTGCTGTGCTGTGCTGTGCTGTGCTGTGCTGTGCTGTGCTGTGCTGTGCTGTGCTGTGCTGTGCTGTGCTGTGCTGTGCTGTGCTGTGCTGTGCTGTGCTGTGCTGTGCTGTGCTGTGCTGTGCTGTGCTGTGCTGTGCTGTGCTGTGCTGTGCTGTGCTGTGCTGTGCTGTGCTGTGCTGTGCTGTGCTGTGCTGTGCTGTGCTGTGCTGTGCTGTGCTGTGCTGTGCTGTGCTGTGCTGTGCTGTGCTGTGCTGTGCTGTGCTGTGCTGTGCTGTGCTGTGCTGTGCTGTGCTGTGCTGTGCTGTGCTGTGCTGTGCTGTGCTGTGCTGTGCTGTGCTGTGCTGTGCTGTGCTGTGCTGTGCTGTGCTGTGCTGTGCTGTGCTGTGCTGTGCTGTGCTGTGCTGTGCTGTGCTGTGCTGTGCTGTGCTGTGCTGTGCTGTGCTGTGCTGTGCTGTGCTGTGCTGTGCTGTGCTGTGCTGTGCTGTGCTGTGCTGTGCTGTGCTGTGCTGTGCTGTGCTGTGCTGTGCTGTGCTGTGCTGTGCTGTGCTGTGCTGTGCTGTGCTGTGCTGTGCTGTGCTGTGCTGTGCTGTGCTGTGCTGTGCTGTGCTGTGCTGTGCTGTGCTGTGCTGTGCTGTGCTGTGCTGTGCTGTGCTGTGCTGTGCTGTGCTGTGCTGTGCTGTGCTGTGCTGTGCTGTGCTGTGCTGTGCTGTGCTGTGCTGTGCTGTGCTGTGCTGTGCTGTGCTGTGCTGTGCTGTGCTGTGCTGTGCTGTGCTGTGCTGTGCTGTGCTGTGCTGTGCTGTGCTGTGCTGTGCTGTGCTGTGCTGTGCTGTGCTGTGCTGTGCTGTGCTGTGCTGTGCTGTGCTGTGCTGTGCTGTGCTGTGCTGTGCTGTGCTGTGCTGTGCTGTGCTGTGCTGTGCTGTGCTGTGCTGTGCTGTGCTGTGCTGTGCTGTGCTGTGCTGTGCTGTGCTGTGCTGTGCTGTGCTGTGCTGTGCTGTGCTGTGCTGTGCTGTGCTGTGCTGTGCTGTGCTGTGCTGTGCTGTGCTGTGCTGTGCTGTGCTGTGCTGTGCTGTGCTGTGCTGTGCTGTGCTGTGCTGTGCTGTGCTGTGCTGTGCTGTGCTGTGCTGTGCTGTGCTGTGCTGTGCTGTGCTGTGCTGTGCTGTGCTGTGCTGTGCTGTGCTGTGCTGTGCTGTGCTGTGCTGTGCTGTGCTGTGCTGTGCTGTGCTGTGCTGTGCTGTGCTGTGCTGTGCTGTGCTGTGCTGTGCTGTGCTGTGCTGTGCTGTGCTGTGCTGTGCTGTGCTGTGCTGTGCTGTGCTGTGCTGTGCTGTGCTGTGCTGTGCTGTGCTGTGCTGTGCTGTGCTGTGCTGTGCTGTGCTGTGCTGTGCTGTGCTGTGCTGTGCTGTGCTGTGCTGTGCTGTGCTGTGCTGTGCTGTGCTGTGCTGTGCTGTGCTGTGCTGTGCTGTGCTGTGCTGTGCTGTGCTGTGCTGTGCTGTGCTGTGCTGTGCTGTGCTGTGCTGTGCTGTGCTGTGCTGTGCTGTGCTGTGCTGTGCTGTGCTGTGCTGTGCTGTGCTGTGCTGTGCTGTGCTGTGCTGTGCTGTGCTGTGCTGTGCTGTGCTGTGCTGTGCTGTGCTGTGCTGTGCTGTGCTGTGCTGTGCTGTGCTGTGCTGTGCTGTGCTGTGCTGTGCTGTGCTGTGCTGTGCTGTGCTGTGCTGTGCTGTGCTGTGCTGTGCTGTGCTGTGCTGTGCTGTGCTGTGCTGTGCTGTGCTGTGCTGTGCTGTGCTGTGCTGTGCTGTGCTGTGCTGTGCTGTGCTGTGCTGTGCTGTGCTGTGCTGTGCTGTGCTGTGCTGTGCTGTGCTGTGCTGTGCTGTGCTGTGCTGTGCTGTGCTGTGCTGTGCTGTGCTGTGCTGTGCTGTGCTGTGCTGTGCTGTGCTGTGCTGTGCTGTGCTGTGCTGTGCTGTGCTGTGCTGTGCTGTGCTGTGCTGTGCTGTGCTGTGCTGTGCTGTGCTGTGCTGTGCTGTGCTGTGCTGTGCTGTGCTGTGCTGTGCTGTGCTGTGCTGTGCTGTGCTGTGCTGTGCTGTGCTGTGCTGTGCTGTGCTGTGCTGTGCTGTGCTGTGCTGTGCTGTGCTGTGCTGTGCTGTGCTGTGCTGTGCTGTGCTGTGCTGTGCTGTGCTGTGCTGTGCTGTGCTGTGCTGTGCTGTGCTGTGCTGTGCTGTGCTGTGCTGTGCTGTGCTGTGCTGTGCTGTGCTGTGCTGTGCTGTGCTGTGCTGTGCTGTGCTGTGCTGTGCTGTGCTGTGCTGTGCTGTGCTGTGCTGTGCTGTGCTGTGCTGTGCTGTGCTGTGCTGTGCTGTGCTGTGCTGTGCTGTGCTGTGCTGTGCTGTGCTGTGCTGTGCTGTGCTGTGCTGTGCTGTGCTGTGCTGTGCTGTGCTGTGCTGTGCTGTGCTGTGCTGTGCTGTGCTGTGCTGTGCTGTGCTGTGCTGTGCTGTGCTGTGCTGTGCTGTGCTGTGCTGTGCTGTGCTGTGCTGTGCTGTGCTGTGCTGTGCTGTGCTGTGCTGTGCTGTGCTGTGCTGTGCTGTGCTGTGCTGTGCTGTGCTGTGCTGTGCTGTGCTGTGCTGTGCTGTGCTGTGCTGTGCTGTGCTGTGCTGTGCTGTGCTGTGCTGTGCTGTGCTGTGCTGTGCTGTGCTGTGCTGTGCTGTGCTGTGCTGTGCTGTGCTGTGCTGTGCTGTGCTGTGCTGTGCTGTGCTGTGCTGTGCTGTGCTGTGCTGTGCTGTGCTGTGCTGTGCTGTGCTGTGCTGTGCTGTGCTGTGCTGTGCTGTGCTGTGCTGTGCTGTGCTGTGCTGTGCTGTGCTGTGCTGTGCTGTGCTGTGCTGTGCTGTGCTGTGCTGTGCTGTGCTGTGCTGTGCTGTGCTGTGCTGTGCTGTGCTGTGCTGTGCTGTGCTGTGCTGTGCTGTGCTGTGCTGTGCTGTGCTGTGCTGTGCTGTGCTGTGCTGTGCTGTGCTGTGCTGTGCTGTGCTGTGCTGTGCTGTGCCCTGTGTGGCCCTCTGGAGCTTAACTAGCGATACGAAACGAGCAGTGTGTAATCGTTAGCCGATTTTAAGATTTATCTTTATTATGTAAATGTTTATTATTTGGAACTATTATTGTAGTATGATAGATCTAATGTTTTTAAGTACTTAGATTGAAGTAATCGCCTGGTTCTAACCGCGGCTACAGACTCTCTAGGAGGCATGAGGAGGCGACGCGAGCACGAGAGTGTAGATTGCACGCTCGCCTCCTCTTGTATGTCTCGCCTCGCCTCCGGCGTGCTCCGCTCCGTGTCGGTTTTTTTTTTTGACCGGAGTCAAAGGACGCGTGGCGGGAGGCGGGCGAACCAAGTGTTGGGAAAATTAAATTTCAGAACAATTAAAAAAATTACAATTAATAATTGTTAATTTTTGGAAGTCACAATTAGTTAATTGTAATTGTGACTTCCAGAATTTCCAATTACCAATTAATTAATTGTAATTATGACTTCCAGAATTCCCAATTAACAATTGATTAATTGTATTTTTACAATTAACAATTAATTAATTGCATTTTTTACAATTAATAATTAATTAATTGTATTTTTTACAATTAACAATTAATTAATTGTATTTTTCACAATTAACAATTAATTAATTGTAATTTTTACCATTAAAATTTTATTAATTGTATTTTTACAATTAAAAATTAATTAATTGTATTTTTTACAATTAACAATTGATTAATTGTAATTCTCCCAATTAACAATTTTTATTTACGTGGAGGGGGGGAATAGGAATGGGGTTGAGGGGTTAGAGGAAGAGTAGGGGGGATTTGGGATTCTGGCTCTATATACCTACCTACCTAAACACGCATTCACCGAAGTAGTATCTAATTCTATATGCCTATTTATCTATACATGCATCCACCTAAATAGATATCTGTGTACATGTACCTATTGTACGAGGCTAATAATTGTTAGTTGTAATAGATTATTTCACAGTTAAAAAAAATTATTGCAATTGATTTTAATTGAACCTCACAATTAATGTACTTTAATCTAAATAAATTAATTGCAGAGTGCAACAATTACGATTAAAAGTTTAATTGATTGAAAATTTAATCAATAATTAGTGCCCAACTCTGTCACTGAATAAAACGAGAGTGTGGATAGGCAGCACTCGTGTAGCCTCCGTTGGCGCGGCTCACGCGAGGGCCTCCACGAGGCGTACTCGCGAGAGTGTATTTGCCCCATAACGTTTTATGTTTTATATCAGGAACTCATTCTCCGTAATCGATTAGTTACGCATAGTTTGAATAGATATTCAGTTTATTTGGGAACATTACTTATTTTTTAGATATCTCATTTTCTAGGAGCTGAATTGGGGCGATGTTTTTACATTTTGATATAGAAAAAATTTGCCATTTTTTTTAAGCAATATCTCAATTCATTACAAATTTGGCCCAGGAATGCCCATCTCCTTTCCACGCGTTGTGTCATAGAGAAATCTACTAAGAACATCTATTCTCTATGGTGAGGACCATAGACCATGAGGCGGGTCGCGGCAAACTTTCCGCCAGTTTCAACAGATCCCAATAAGAGTGTGCAGATCACGAGATGCGGGCGCTCCGCACAGACTCCGGTGACACGGGGGGCGGAGACGTACATACGATGCTCGTATTTGAGCACAATCAGGTCCCCGCTCCGCGCCCCTATTTGCATATCTTTGTCGCATCGGTCCGCTGACGCTGCTCTCCGTACAGACGCGGCTACAGATAATACACTGTCTAGTTTAAAGACACGCGGGTTTTTTTTTATTTTTTTTTGTCGAGCTCCGCCTTCTACCGGCGCTCGCATTGATTGAAGGGCGTGTATTGGTTGGAGCTATACATTCGCTAGTGTACAATGTCTGAACAAGATGTATTTCGTCCTATCCTCTTGCCCGATGTACGGTGGCGAGCTACAACGATGACGATCTCTTTACGATCTTTACTCCGAGATACCTCGTTTTACTACCATAAAAAGGACTATGCGACGCGAATTGTGTCTCATCGCTTCTCCGTCTCATTATTTGGTTTGTTGATCCATTGAGTTGTTGTAGTCGACACTCCGTGCTACGAATATGACTGACGTCGAACCAATAAAAGTGATATTTATTTGAAAAGGCGGACGTTTTGTATTGAATAGAGCAGCGTAGTCGCGGCGGCGTCTGCACGCCAGCCGCAAGTCACGCTGCAAATGAAGCGAGAGCACTTCGCACCGCACCGCACAGCGCCGCGCCCGCGCCGCTCCGCGCCACTCCGCACCGCTCCGCACCTCGCCCGCCGATAATGTATTGTTTGTGTATCGGTATTTTGAATTTATTATATCGCGGATAATGGCCGCGGTGACGGGACAGAACTTGCTCGCTCATTTCACACCAATTTCCTTACTTCAAAATTTGGTAAAACCTACTTACGCAGTTTTCTGTCAAAAATCAACAAGTATTGAAACGACCATGTCATTGTTATAATTTTGTTGACAATGGTTTAAGTCAGGATATTATCGATTTATAATTACTAGTGGCCACCGAGTGGTGAAAATTCGACCATTATTCATTTAAATTAAGGTTGAAAAGTTAGTAAGGTTCTATTGTCAAAGACTAACCTTCGATTTAAAACCTCTTCCATACATCAATCACAAATCGTCCTTCCTCCGTAGACTAAAACCTTTCATAATGATTGTAATAAGTACTGGCCTTAAAAAAAAACAAAGTGATAGTGTCAAAAAATCATAAAGTCTACGTTAATAATAATTATATATTATGTGTGTATATGTGAATATGTGAAACGTCAAACCAACGACCTTCCTTGACCGAAGGGTGAAATTGTATGTAGTGTTAGTAACGCAGTGACCAATCATACATCAATGGAGTAACGTTTTCTTTTATTAACTTAGTACACTTATAATGCACGGTTTACGAAAATATAACGTCTGTGCAGTCAATCGGCATATAAACTTTTACTATGCCAAATTTCATACTCCTCCGTCCACGCATCTTCGAAAAACAGGTACCGAACGAATTTGCTTCACGTATTAATACTATGATGATGATGATGATGATATTATGACTCATAGTTGGGGAGCCGTAGAAGCGTTTCCTGGATTTACTCCAGCGCGTCAGATTAAGATAAGGGAGATACCTTACATATTATTATTGATAAGAACCTCCAACCAGTATGAGCCCTTAATATTGGTGGGTACGCTCAAGGGAACGGAAAAAAAAATAGACCATCTTAAAATACACGAACTCGTCAGATTAAGATAAGAAAGAAAGAAAAGAAAGAAAACATTTATTCGACACACTCGCAACACATAGACAGAGGAAACAGAAAAAAAAAGGGGTCAGCGCGAACTGTGCCGAAAAGGTATTTGGCTCAGCATGTGCTGGGGGGGGTACGAGACTCCACCAGCGCTGATTTTCAGCCAAACCCAAGAGAAAAGGCCACTGGCTACCCAAGAGAAAAGGACTAATAAAAATATACATATATCTACTTAATAAAATCAATAAAATAGTAAAAAGACATAGGTACGTGCGAAGAATATATTAAGTAAGTATATAATAAATAAAATACATTATGTTACTTATATTTAATATAATAGAATTAAGAACAGTATAAAATAAAGCACAATGCAGCGGCTAATGTTTCGTCGCTCGCATACCTAGTCGCCCGCGCACGCTACGACGCTGTAGGTACCTACGTCGGTAAATATTGAAGGTGTTGATGGTGTACCGATGCGCTTTATAAAATAATATTACGTTCATTAAGATATGCCATCTCGCTCATCACAGCCACCAGCCGCCGCGAGCGCGCGCGCCGCCGCCTCGCAGAGATAACGGAATTAAGGGGGATTCATTACTAGCTAAGAAGTGTGAAAAGTGTCAATTTTTCCTAATTTGATCGTCAGTCTAAGAAATGGGAGCATCTGTAAGTTTCACTGAACACCCCCTCCGAAAATCTGACGCGCTCGAGTATTTTTTTTCAATTTATTATGTTGGAGTATGAAAAATATCGATATCTGACACGCTTGAGTATTTCCATGTCATTACTTTTTTTTCAAATTTTGAAATTATTATGTAGACGCTTCCCCCACCGCTGAAAGTGGAAACATCTAGAACCATTTATTCTTCCTATCATCTTATCTACCGAATTTTATAGGTTTGGGCGACGCTGGAGTAAATCCACAGTTTGCATCATGGGCTGCCGGTCCATCAGCTAAGCAGTCAACAGGTTCGCGTGGTCACGTTACGAGGTGGAGGCGCGCGCTATGAAGGTAAAAATTTTGCAATAACACAAGCCTCGTGCCATTTATTGCTAGTTATGTGAAGTTCATCAGATCATTTATTCAGGAAATATGCCGCGACGCCAAGTTTTCTTTTCATTTATTCGTAAAGTCGTATATTATTCAAATTCACGGTAGAACTAATCAAGATGCTATTTATTTACCAAGTTACGCGGCGGAACGGACTGCCTAAACGAAGCCCGACGCCGCCGCCAAATTGAATACGCAAACTGTAAAAACTCCATAGAGCGACTCTCCACCGTACCGTACCGTACCGCACAGCTCCGCGCTGCGCCGCGCCGCCGCCGCTCTTCACCGGACCGCGTGGACACGCATCCGAGATAATGAACCCGGGTCGCTTCGTACGCTTGGATCCAGTTAGCGAGACATCGCGCTCTCCGCTCCGTCCGCTGATAGCTCTATTAGATAACATTATGGGTTCTATACTTCAAGATAATGTCGAAATGAAACTCAAACCAGTTTACGTAGGTACTCAACAAGCTCCGTGCTTGTGTACAATCCACTGCAGCAGCGGGTTCTTTCCATTGTGATGCGCGATCAGTGCGAGGAGTGTGTCGTCCGCCCGCGCTGGCCACTGGGCTTCGTCCGGCCGGCCAACATTTTGATTAGTCGCTTTAATGTTTACGACCTGGTCGGTTCAATACGCAGTTAATTTACGATTTGTCTATGTTTGCTAACATAGACAAAATACATACATAGGTAGTGCATACATTTATTATAATACATAATCAATTAGGTTTCTCACTCATCAAACTTGCAAGTTTTCCATACTCCAAACACCATAAATCATGCATTCTGCACTTTATACTGTGACGCAGTCAAGAGGGCGCATCGAGCCGCGGAGCGAGGCTGAGAATTTCGTTTATTTTAATATCCAACAATGTGCTCCGCGCGGCGTCGGTTTTCAGACAATTACGGGTAATGACGTGTGTATCGCTGAAATAATGATGTACTGCGCCGGCCGCCCACCGCCCGCCGCCGCCCCGCCCGGCACAACAGCTGTCCGTTACTAATTCAAGGCTCTCGCTACGAGTTATAATGTAGATTCAATAGCCTCTTTTTGTGCGGCACACAATGAGGCCGCAGACAATGCGGCGCCGCGCGGCGCGGCGGTGTGCGGCGGCGACGGTATGCAGCGCGGGGCGGCGGCGGCGGCGCGGACTCGCGGGATTATCCCGGCGCGCGCGCCCGGGACTCTCACGGGATGTAATTATCGGGCTTCGTGACTTCGTTTTGAAGACAGTTTTTTGTGGCAATCTTATTGAAAGAGATAAGGTGGCGAAGCGGCCATTGTCTCTGGTAATGAAGGACGCGCTCTGCATTCGCTACAATTATGCGCTGCTTTAAGGGTTCCGTGATATCTGCGAGGAACTTTTATAAGATCATCCAGTCCGTCCCGGCTGTCACAGTGCCATAACTTCTACAATTTACGACAAAAGTTTACAGCAAGTCGTGCCCCACCGCTGATCAGTCGGCATCGGGCGGCGCGGCGGCGGCGGCGGGCGGCGCGGCCGGGGCATCCCGTGCGGTTCCAACACTCTGCATTTAAATGAGGAGAGCTCATATAACGCATTTGCATTTGTCGCCTTTTTTTAAGCTGTTAATCCGTCATTTGTATGCGTCGGCACGCGGCTGAGGGCCTCGGCAGAGGGGTGGGAGGGGGCCCGGGGGCACGGGGAGCAACCGACCATCGATACTATCGGACACCGAACGTGGCGGCGTGATTAGAGCTAGCCCATTCCAGTTGATCGTTACGTTGTCACCGGCGAAATAAAACAGAAAGGCGTAGCAAGTTCAGTTTGTTTTGAGTGAAGCCGTGAACGAATGGATTTAATTGGAATGGATTTACGTAAATACCAAATTTCGTATGATACTGAAGCCATATAGACACGATACTATTGTTTGCGAGTGAGACACCTGGCTTCAGACTGTCCGTATTGCTCTGCAAGATTTTATTAAATTTGGGCAGTATTGCGACCGGCCGAGTAACGGCGCGGCGATGCAACTTTATTGCAGAGCAAACAGAGTGGCGCTAGCGCTATTATAGCGCCACACTCATCATGAAGTAATCGAGAGAACTGATAACGAAATGTAATGAGTGAGTAAAGCCGGAAACCCACCGCGGTGCACGGAGAGGCCACGCATACGGCCACGGCTACGTTTTGCAAGAAAATGTATGGATGACGTCATTTCGTGCGTAGCCTCTCCGTGCGCCGCGGTGGGTTTCCGGCTTAACGCGCGGTGACAAGTGTCCGCGATAAGTACCTACAGCACATCAAGTCGTGTTCAAACTTCAAAGCGCTTATAGCGCACTCCTTAGCAGAATTCGTTTTAGTTAACCGATGAGCTGAGCGGGGCGGGGCGGGCGCGACTCGGGCGCAGCGGCGGCGGCGCGCGGCGCGGGAGGACCAAGCCCATCGCTCTTCGTGGAAATATAATCCCCGATCTCATCCGCACTTTAACGCGAAAACTTTTTTCACAGGCTTCGCGTGAAATGAATAAGTGCACAACTTGTATCGGGTTGATAATAAACTTTTAATTGTGAAACTGGATCTTCACCGCGTCCGCGCCGCCGCGCCTCGCCTCGCATCACCGCGACACTCCTCCGACTACGGCTTGCGCATTCACTCACAGAGTGGACGTAGATTCTGAAGTTATTTTAATCGCTGCAGTTTAGTACAAAACACCCTAAAAGGTGATATTAATTAAACCGTGCATTATTAATGAGAGTCAGTCCTCTGCTTTTCATTCGGTAAAAGTATTTGCGTGAAACGGAACTCATAGGTTCGTTTCATTAAAATGTTGAATGAAATTTCATTAAAAGTCGGCGGCACGGCGCGACATCACAAGCTGAGGGTTGTAACAGCCCTGCCAGGGAGCAGCGTAGCGATTTGTAGAAACGCTTGTAGACAAAGCCGTTTGGCTAGGGGTAGCCAAATGGGTTCGTCTACAAGCGTTTCTAAAAATCGCTATGCTTCAATGTATGGAAATGACATTACAAGTCGATAAGTAGGTAGATCACGTGACTTATGTCATTTCCGTACGTGAAGCGTAGCGATTTGTAGAAACGCTTGTCGACGAAGCCACTTATCTAGGCGGGCTGTGCGGGCTAGCAGCGCGGGCGCGTGTCTCGCGTGTTGATCGATCATTGCTGCGCGACTTCACCGGCCATTTGCTTTTCCTTCTAGTAACGGTTTGTAAAATATTTGTAAAGTGGTTAAAAATCTCTAAAAATTTGGCGGTAAGATTGTTGTGTGTTTTTATAAGAGGCATTGATATTCTATTACTGAAAAACACTGAAAGTCAGTAGCCAAGGACACTCGCCCTCAAGATTCATCGCTGCATCTGAACGCAATGGATTTATGGCATGATTTGTTACAGGATAATGTCATCAAAACGTGGATCCGCTAACGTGGAACAGCTAGCGCCGCGCGCGTGCGGAGCGGTGCTGCGCGGCGAGTGCGGAGCGGTGCTGTGCTGAGCGAGGGGTCTCTGCAAACAATAACGTTCGATTTATTAATTTCTCTCCCTCCCTCGTTTTGGATGGCATTGTGTGCAATCAAGATTTATGGTAGAGGTGTCTACTGCCTGCTACAATTTTTTTTTATTGTCTATGAGATTGCCTCTGTATTTTTTTCTGATTAACTATATCAAACATTTTGTATCTACATTACCTACAAAGATATTATTTGGTTTCAAAACTTACAGTAGGTATTTAAGAATGTTGTTTTTTATAATGCGAACATCGGCTCTTGGTGTTGACTGACTACACCTTGTTTCCCTTCTAAGATATATAAAGAGCCAGTGCTCGGAACCGGCAGTATTCGCTATTCCGTGCCGAGAACTGAATTATTGTTGAATCTTTTCCCTCGTCGTGGAGCGGAGGAAGGCGCCTCCCAGCGTCCCCGCGAGGCGCGAGGCGCGATGCGCGGCGCGGGCGGCGCGCGGCGTGCGGGCGACAGGTCGAATAGCCGAAAAGCCTTTTGATTCTTAAACCCTGGGTCACAGTATCATTGTGTTCCCGCGGTGTCACGCTATCCGAGGCTCGCAGCATGAGTCCCCGCCTCCTCCCCCCATTCCACCGCCCCCCTCGCTTCCGGGGACGGCGGCCGCGCGAGGCACACACAAAGCCGTCTTGTGCCTCTTTTATTATATTTGCCATCCATCTTTTTAACAGTGACGTCACATTAAAGCCTAAATAAAACATGTCACCGCAAAATAATGTCCTCAATCACCATGACACGCAGGTGGGGGTGGGGGTGGGGGGCAGGGTGAAGGGAATGCATGATGAGAGGGGTATTTGTGATTACATCACGACTAACTTTGTGATTTGATGATAGGTTGGAAAATGGCAATAAATAAATATTCCTTGAATATAGGATTGTAGCATTGCCCACAGTCGTAAGATGTGATGATCGAGTGTCGAAACGTTGCAGTCGTCGCTTCCGCAGTCGCTCGGCCGTGCGTGCGCTAGCGCAGCGCAGCGCAGCGCAGCACCAATACTGTTAGAAGCACCTGAAACACAGACAGTCAAATGAACAAAATTGCACGAGTAACGAATACCATAATAATTTTATAGGTAGGTAATACTACTAGTCCATCAATTATTATTCTAAATTACAAAACGTGTAATAATTTTGAAGTCCTCTAATAAAGAGGTCCGGTATATCGGTAAATTAATAGATACCGGTATCTATTAATTTACCGATATACAAAATTATTACACGTTTTGTACCACATTTTGTACCATAAAGTGTCCAACCAAAATAAATGGTTGCTGTAACAATCATTATGTAACTGTTTAGTTTGGAAATCGTAGGTACATGAGTAACGAGTTAATGATGATGGTGCGTCCAGCTTCCTCGCAAGCCCCGCCCGAGCGTTCTTGTTATAATTATAACAATATTATAACGTACAGTTTCAACGTCAGAAGGGCTAGACAAGTGGCATGAACGGTAATCGAATAGAATAGAATAGACTTCACAATGTATGGAAATGTCAAACGTCGCTATGTAGATCAACAACAAGTTGCTATGTAGATCACGTGACTTATGTCATTTCCATACATGAAGCGTAGCGATTTGAACGAACGCTTGTCTAGCCCTTCTAAACTGTGAACTCGGTTGCGACATGCGCCTGATGTAGATGCAGTAGTCCATTGATAGTAGTTGTAGAATCTATTTTGTGTCAATTTTCGTTATGATTAGGGCAAAGTAAGTACGTTAATAACAAAATCGAGTCGCGGCGAGCGCCTGCTCGGCTTCCGGCTTCCAAAAATATCGTATTCCGGACAAATTCCGTAACAAATGCGAGGCCAATGTTCCCGGGACGTTGACAAATATGACACGTTCCCCTCATTTCTCCACATATACACTAGAGAAAAAGCGCTTCTTTAAACCGAACTACTCTCGTGTTGACTGTTGATCGATGAGCTCAAATCTACGCTACGAGTATCGGCACTCGAGAAAATCACGTCTATGCGACACAGTGTAGAAAATGTAGTCGAAACCATGTCAATTAACTGTTGTTTTGGTCGGTATAGTGCTCGGTCAATATATTTTCCGTGTCGGGTATCGCATCGTTACTAGTCCTGAAAGTCGCGTGTATTGGCAAATAAAAATTGCAAATGGTGTTTTATCGGGTGTCGGCGGCGCGGGCGGTGATGGCGGCAGCGGCGGCGGTCGGCGCGGCTCGCGGAGCGCCGGTGGCGCATACATGTGTCGTCAAATATTTATGAAGCACTCAGCCGGGATCGGTTCCAAAGCCACGCGCAGCGCGGGAGCCGGCCGCGGAACTTATTTCACATGTAAATTAATGTATAATGCCTATTAGCGTGATCATTTCGGAAATGATTGATGGCCTTAAAATATCTCGTTTCGTGACGTTTTTCAATTTGCAGTCCCTCAGGTTGTTTTTGAAGTCGAGAATAATTTTAATGTTCTCCACTTGTCACGTCTTTGTCGCTGGTCGTAACAAAATCGATATTTACAATTTATCGAACTAGCTGTGAAAAAATATCGTCGCACCCAGTTCCCGGCCGCAGTGGATCCGTCCACATCACGTCGCGGCAAGTATGTCGGCACACATCGGCTCGCGGCCAGTGCGCGGCGCGGCGCGGCGCGGCGCCGATGCATTTTAAACTCATCACAAGTTTTATTTGCCAACACTAAGGTTTTTTTACTTTATTTTATAGTCCATTCATGTTTAAGTATTTGTTGTTGCATGCTATTTATACCTGAATTTGACTACATTCATATTTCATAAGCAGGCAACAGTGGTTTGGATGAGCCTTTTAATCCCGTCCAAAAAAGCATCAAAGTTTCGATCAATCTGGAGTATAAAAAAATGCGTCGCCATCGTATACAATAAAATAAAAAGTACTCATCGGGCTCAAAGCCTGCACTTCTAGGTCCATCATCATTGCAAGAGGGCCTCTAAGCCGCTCGCGGGCCCTTCGCGAGAGACCACAGAAGCCGTGGGGAGGGGAGGGGGGGAGTAGGGTGAAGTGATTGGAGAGCGGATTATTCGCTGGCGGATTTTAATTTGATGGGCCGCGAAGCGAGGCTACGCAGCAGTGGCCCTTTGTTTCGTTCGAGTGAACCCTATAGCCTGTTCAGCTGTTCAGGCCAACTCACCCACTCACTCACTGCTTGAAATTTTAAAGAACTAATTTAAATCACAGGCAAACTAAGAATAGTTCATGGTGTAGTATGGGATGTAGTAGTTATTAATTAATTACCCATTTAAGTTTAAAATGAAGAAAAAAAGCTAATCGTAAAAAGTAAGTTTAATAAAAAGTAAGTTTAAAAACTAAAACCCGACTACTGAAAAATCGCGCTCTAAAAAGTATGAAACAAGAAAATATTCTCATCTAGAGGATAGCCGTGGTCCGTGTAGGTCCTTTAGGGCCAAATGGCATATGAACACGGACCACGGCTATCCTCTAGATGAGAATATTTTCTTGTTTCATACGTTTTAGAGCGCGATTTTTTTGTATTCGGGTTTTAGTTTTTAAACTTACTTTTTATTTAATTATTTTGGAGTTATAGGTAACAATATATATATTTTTGAAATGTGCTCATCAAGCTCTTTCATTTGATACCCCACACGGTTTTATTAAAAAATGTTTTTTTTTTTAGTTCATGACATTATGTCCTCTAGAGGGCGCCATATGCAATTTTGTGTGACGTCACATAGCCTATAACCAGCGCGCCATTAAGCCGCTTCTAACGATACCTCATTTGTCAAATTACGACAAGTAGTTTGGAAGTTAGGTGGGAACAGATGCACATACATACATACATACATACATACATACATACATACCGGTCAAAATCATAACCCTCCGCCGTAGTCGGGTAAAAAATACAATAAAATAAATAATATTTATGTTTTTCAAAACTTTAACGCGTACGGCAGAAGTTTTATAGGTCGAGCAAGAGTAGACTTCACCAAAGATCTCAATCTCATTGGTTTTAGGCTTGATGTAAATATGAATATAGTCATTGGTCGGTGGGCAGCGGGCAGTGGGCGGTAGGCAGTGAGCAGCGGGCAGTGGGCGTTGTTATTTTAATTAAAATGTATTTATTGGTGGTGCAGCATGCAGGCTGCATCCCTAGATGCAACACTCGGTTGGATTGAACCTGTATCCCGCACCCCGCACCCGCACCCGCACCCGCACCCGCACCCCGCACCCCGCACCCCGCACCCCGCACCCCGCATCCCGCACACAGATTCCACAGCGCAGTCCACATTTAATGTGATTTAGATGTGAAAGATGATTCCATTTAGAGTTTTTATAACCTCTTTGGTCAAAACACGTTTGTTTTCACCGCATCTATCTAAATACGACAGTAATGCCGACGTACTTGTGAGCATGTGACTGATTTCATTGTCGCGAGCACCGCGCGATGGTCCCCGTAGCTCCGTGGCTCCGTGGCTGCTCCGTGGCTGCTCCGTAGCTCCGTGGCTCCGTGGCTGCTCCGTGGCCCCGTGGCTGGGCGGGGCCGCCCGTCGCGTACATGCACATAAATCTCCAAGTTTGGTGCGGTTTTCCGTATTTTTCCGGCTGGTGCGCCGGTCACTAAGTTATTGCACTGTTTTGGTAATAACCGGAATCCCTCGCGTCTCCAGAAACTATTGCAAGACTTTACCGCACCGAGTGAAATAAATAACGAAACATATTATAGTTCAGGACACCGACAAAATATTTCGCTAACAACTGATGACGATACAGAAATTGTAGGTACATACATAGCTACTACTGTTTATTTTTTATTTTTATTTTATTTTAATAAATTAAAGGTCGGCACTCATCTATCAACTCGGCACCCGACCAGCACCGCCTCGCCGCTCGGCGTCCACTCGTTGTCGACAGGTCCGCGGGCGGACGCTGCTTTTACACCATAAAAGTCACGTTATCACCCAGTGGACCGCGCGTGGTTAACGAGTGTACGCCGCGAGGTCAGCGCGAGGTCCACTTATTTCCGGTTCAGTTAGTGGATGCCGACCGACGAGGCGGTGCTGGTCGGGTGCCGAGTTGATAGATGAGTGCAAACCTTTATTCTTTTCCATTTGAATGTTGAAAAGTATTCCATTAAATTACAGTCACTAGGGTCATTATATCAAAAGACATTTAAAAGGTCTCTCTGTAATGTGGAGAGCTCTCAGTTGGAAGTGGTCAGGTAGAGCAGAGCCGTGGACGCACGAGTGGCCGCGGCTCAAAGCCGGCCGCGGCCGGCGCGGCGCGGCGCGGGCCGGCGCGGCGTGGCGCGGGGCGTGCCGTACCGAATTAACTGGAGTGTGATACCGAAACCGTTCAAAGTGTCGGACTACAAACGAATGTTCGGGGATGTCGTTACTACAAAATTGTGTCATAATTATTGGTAAATGCTGAATTTGTATATGACAGAGATGGTTGTTGAGGGGTCGAGTTTGTTGTTGTTGTTGTTGTTGAAGAAACTTAAAAGTATCGTATCGCTGCAGTTTACAAATAGTGACTTTGATTTTGGTTTGACCAAACACATGCGTAAAGGCATAGATTAATTATTGGTTTCAGCGGTGCTTCGCCATCTTATATCGATGCATAAAAGTTTTGAAGCATTTTTTTCTTATATGTATCATAATCAAACGAATTTGACGCTACTAAAAGTGTAATCAGAGTATTTGGTGCACCGCATTAAATGAATTAAATAAAAATAATTTACTTCAGGTCTCATGGCCAATAAACCTCGCTGACAACGGTACCCTATATCCGGCACCGGCGACGACGTGTCCGTTAATGGCTCACTTGGCAGACTGCAGGCAACTGCTCA
Organism: Drymonia ruficornis; assembly: GCA_947859195.1. Classification (NCBI taxonomy): domain Eukaryota; kingdom Metazoa; phylum Arthropoda; class Insecta; order Lepidoptera; family Notodontidae; genus Drymonia; species Drymonia ruficornis. The sequence continues at coordinate 8,873,572 of OX401929.1, read as the reverse complement.
CTCTACTAAATATTTGTTAACTCGGCACATCGCGCACTGCTTCCCGCAGTCTTCCTGGGTGGTTACTGTGAAAAAAGAAACGAAAGCTTCGGCTGACGGATCGGGCGATTTCCTACTCCGAAAGTGTTACGGATCTGAAGTACGGATTCGATAAGTAAGCCCCCTGCTGATTTATTTATACAATGTTGACGACATTTTGTAAAAAAAACTAGAAACAAAACAACAACATTACTACAAAAAAAAAAAAAGTAAGATGATGCCTTACAGCTGTTTTCGACTACGTCTACTTTTGGACTCTACCTTGATGCAGAGCTGCTACTCGTATGGTAGGCTCTCGGAATGGAAATGATATTACATGCTCGACGACGAGTGGTTATAATTATTATCACGTTGTTGGCTTCTATTCTCGTAATGGAATGCGACTCGCGAGCCCGCGAGGCTGTGCGCGGGTGCGGGCGCGGGTGCGGGTGCGGGTGCGGGTGCGGGTGCGGGTGCAGCGGCTGCATAATTGAGCAACTGCAGCAGACAACGCCTCCAGCTCGCGTTAATACATATTTGCGAACGGCGCAGACTTTACACAGAACTTGCCATTTAGACCTTGTCGCGGGAATACTGCGTCATAATTGAGTGATTTCAAAGCGGCGAGACCATGGACCAATTACTAAGGGGACTGGCCCTAAGCAACTCGGCCGAGTGGTCGGCCTAGTACTAACATGGACATAAAACGAAGCGAGTAGTTCAACTATTTACCGGTAGATAGAACAATGAAAATGAAAAAACAATGACCACGATTTTTCATACATATATCGAATAAGGGGACCTCTTTCTTTAGTCTTTACTCTGTGGGCGAGACCAATAGAACCAGTATATTAATTTTTATGTAAAAGTATTGGAGAGATATCAAGTTTAAATTACACTTATTCAAACTCGTTTTTTTTTCAGATAAGTCATGTACGTACCTTATTTATTTTGTAGATAATTAACACATTAAGGTCTTACATTTATAGACTGGATAAACTATGATTTATATAATAAAAAGCTCCAAGAAAACGAGAAAGCTAGCAGTGGCGCCGGTCGCCCCGATGCGACTCCCTCAAGGGACACGTTGACGACACTTTTTGACCATTAGCCGTAGTTAAGATTCTGTTTAAGACTATTTTCGTGTTATGGTACTATTGCCGCCCCTAAAAACTTATGTGAGGCTCTCTCGGAGTCGGGGATTATGGTTCATAAAATAAAAAAGGAATCCACTTTTATATCTTTTGTTGGGCGGCGAAACTAACCAATTATACCTAATATTAGGTGTATGTGTTCCATTCTCTCTACGAGAAATATATTTAAAATCGAAGTTATTTTACGGCATCGTACCACGAGTTTAAGTTATTTGAGATGATTCCTCGTTTCAAATAGATTGCGTGTTGACAATTCGCTATAAGTAGGTAACTGCAGCACGGCTGGCAATGAAAAAGTAATGTTCTGAAAGGCTCGTGTCGTTGGTGGTGGCGCGCGCGGTGCGGCGGCGGTGGGCCAGCGAAGGTAAACTCGTAATATATTTCTTCATGTCGGTCATTTGTCCGACGCACGTGGGTTTTTGCAGACATTAAGCGCCTTAAAAAGAGCATTTACTTTAGTGCCGTGCGGTGCAGGGAAAAATCGATTATTTCTTCTTGGCCAAAGGATAAATGGGGGAAAACGCGATACGTACCTAGATATAATGTCACGAATGGCTGAGTACACCCGCGGAGTGCAGCCCGCAGAGTACGGCCGCGGTCGGACACCGGTCACACGCGAGCGCGAGGTGCTGGAGGTGCTGTGTTCATTGTGTGACGTGATTAATGAGCTGTTTGAAACATTACGTAGAGCCATAATTAGGATCAATTCTATTTTCGACTTTGGGGCCATCCATTAATTACGTCACACGTAAAGGGGGAGGGGGGGTCGAGGAAATGTGACATTGTTTGACAAGGAGGGGGAGGGATCCTAAGTTAAGTGACGTCACATTTAAAAATCCAATATATCCAATTATTCAAACCGAAATTTGAACTGTTAACGAAAATTTTTGTTTTTTTTTTTTAATTTTACAAAATATGTGACGTCACACAGGGAGGGTGGGAGTCTCGCAAATGTGACCAATTGTGACAAGGGGGGGAGGGGTCTAAAAATCATGAAATTCGTGTGACGTGATTTATGGATGGCCCCTTTGTACCCAAACATTTTTAGATAATATTATCCATCATGACGACCTACAAAAAAGAATCGTACATAATACTAAATTAAATTAAAATACAACAACTTGACATATTTTAAATTACTGCAAAAACAAAGATTTTACTTTTAGTATTTTAATAAAAATTACACATATGCATTGATATTCGATTTCATTAATAACCTCAAAATTGAAAGTTATATCTGCATAATATCAGAGCTTGCAAATCTTTGCTCAGATCAATAGCTACATATCCGATACAGCTTTCTTCAAATTCCATAGATTTTATTTCGCGTAGTATTCAGATTAATGTGGATAGCTTTCACCGCGGCTGCCGTCACTGGCTCCGACTTATTTTGTGTCCGTCGCAGAGACAAATGTACCTACTGCTTGATATGTCAGGTTGCGATTGGATATACTCCATAAAAAAAAACTTTAATCTGACCATGGCACAGACAGCAAGACTAGGAGCTGTGATGTTCTTACCCGACACACAAATATAAACATACAATTCAAATGCATATCATCCATTATACGCCAAGACCTTACCCCAGCGCCTCGCGCAGAGCCCTACACAACTCGACAGTAACTAATGTCTCATTAACGGGCAAAACACACGGGTACCTGCTACAGGTACGGGTTACAGGTAAAAAATAAAGCGTGTGACACGGGGCACCTGCCCGCCTGGCCCCTCTGGGGGGAACATCCATTAGTGTCGCAACATAAACTCATACAGGGGTTTATCATATTGGGGCCTCTTATTTCTTCAACTTCATATTATCGGGAAACTTGAATTTTTGAGGGAATTTTTGTCGCAATGATTAATGGCCTAACTAAACTATTGTATACTTGGAGTTATAATTAAAGTCTGTTTTATCGCGCGGGCGCGCGGGCGGCGCGGGCGGCGCGGTCGGGCCGGTTGAGTGGAGTGGAGTGAAGTGGACGGAATGAAATGAAAGATTTTCATTATAGATAAAACTATTTCAATAAACGGACGTCCAAGTGTGGCTCGTAAAAAAAGAGTCGAGAGTGAGCGAGAGGAAAAAGTGCTGTTTCATTTTTAGTGCTTGTTTACTCACATTTTTAACCGACTTCAAAAAAGGAGGAGGTTCTATGTTCGGCTGTATGTATGTTTTTTTTTTTTTTTTAATGTATGTTCACCGATTAGTCCGGCATTTATGAACCGATTTGAAAAATTCTTTTGCTGTTCGGTAGATCGTAGCTCCAAGTTGGTCCCATAAAAAAATAATTCCTAGAATCAACCCCTAAGGGGGTAACTTTGGGGGGTGAAGGTCGTCTGAAAAAAATTTTTTGTCCGATTGACTTGAAACTTAATATGTATATTTTGCATAAAAAATAATGAAACTCATGTTTCAGGATTTTGGAAAAATCACCCCCCAAAGGGGTAAAACGAGGTGTTGAAGTTTGAATCGAGAGTTACCGTTTATCTCTAACGTTTATGAACCAATTTTTCTTTTTAAACTGTTATTTGGTAGGTGACTAAGTCGTTTTGGTCCCGTAAAAAAATCATTTCGGAAATCTACCCCAAAGGGGGAAACTAGGGGTAGAAGTACGGTAGAAAAATATATTTATGTCCGATTGACTTGAAACTTAGTATCTACACTCCATATAATAAACTAAGAAACATTTGTTTTGGAATCTTGGAAAAGTCACCCCCAAAGGGGTAATTTGGGGTGATAAAATTTGTATGGCGCCACTAAAAATCATGAAATAAAATTATTTTTATAAAAAAATAAAAACCGACTTCAAAAAAACCTGGAGCACTAAAAAGCCTGAAATAATATTTCTATTACCACCACTGCCTACCCCTTCGGGAAAAATCAGGTGTGATGATGTGTTATCGAGTATTTGGAGTCGGTGCCAATCTTGGTATGCCGAGTCTACCTACTATAAAAGTAAGAAGATAGATTGGCACCGACCCCAAATACTCGATAACACATCATCACGCCTGATTTTCCCGAAGGGGTAGGCAGTGGTGGTAATAGAAATATTATTTCAGGCTTTTTAGTGCTCCAGGTTTTTTTGAAGTCGGTTTTTATTTTTTTATAATAATAAAATTCTTACATAAAAGGTGGTAGACTTCGACTATGATCGAAGGTGATAGAATATACGGAAAATCTAACGAGTGTAAATATTCCATACTCATTTGCTTTATTTTATATACAGCTGTTGTCAAAATAATAATATTAAATAAATTGAAGCGGATTAATAATTCAGCGAGGGAGGAAAGGAAAACGCTAACAAGATAACGCCCCACAGAAAAATAATATCACAATGCCTCGGTTGATGATGAAGAAAATCTTTTATAATTACAGCAACAGAGGGCACGGTAGGGGAAGGAGGGGGGGAGGGGGGTGCAGTCGCATAGAATCACTGAATTAACCTCTTAATGAATGTTTTATCTCTCAATTTAAATAGTATTTGCACGGCGTTTTGCACATACAATGAAATTCAATTAAAAGATGGCGGGGAGTGCAGTTCAGCCTCGGCCCTCGTCGCAGTGTGCACGCTCTATTGAAAAAAACCTAAATAAAAATCCCTCTGCTCCGGTGGCGCGGGCGGTGCTGCCGACACGTCATTATGATCATCTATCTTTCAATTAATATTTTTTGGCTAAAGATGATTATACACAACACATTTTTTATTTATAAATTAATAAAATTGAGTCCAAAAGTCAACATTTTTTTATTCATGTAAGCTAGAGGTAGCGTTTATGAATCCTTAGAAAAACAATATTTTAGCGTTACCACCGGTTCGTAATGTTGCTTCCATTGAGAAGAGCCGGCAAGAAACTCAATGGTTACTCTTTTCAATAGATAAATAATAATTACATTTTTAAACAGCAACGCTATGTGAGCAGGCAGGCATTAACACATTGTCAATAACAAAATAAGAAGTTATTCGGCATGAGTTATTCTATAGTGCGAATCCAAATTTTGTTATTTTGTGAAATCATCTAATAATATAGCCTCAGATTACTGCATCCCGGGTGGTCTTATGTGTACGAAATGTTCGTATAACAACAAATAACAAACACATGATGTATTCGGAGCTCGAGAATAAACTCTCTGTGAATAGGTACCTACATTAAGATGTGAATAAGTTATAGTGTTCCCTTTGTGTTTCTTATTATTCGCGCGTAATCTCCTAGTCGGTCAACATTATGTTTCAATAAAGATAATCCCCGTGGACATACAGCAGCCTGTACGAATTACGAAATAACCGTACAAACCAACAGTAGTGTCGCTTCTAAGTACGAGTATAGCGTCTTCATGAGGCTTTTATAGTAGTGTCAATACACAAATGGAGTGGAGTCTGGTTTTTAATTTTTAATACTTTTCAGCGCTTTCTATACCGGCTACTCCAGCTAGTTGCCTAATAGCAGTTATTGTACGAAACAGCCGAGTGAACAACGCACGCGCCGCGGGCGCCGCGTCGCGATCTATTTACACGGCGCGATAGTTCTGCCCCCCTAAACAAGTGGCATGAACGCTAATCTAATAGAATAGATTAGACTTCACAATGAAAGGAAATGTCGCTATGTAGATCACGTGACTTACGTCATTTCCATACATGAAGCATAGCGATTTGAAGGAACGCTTGTAGACGTCAGCCACTTGTCTAGCCCTTCTGTAGCGATAGCTAGACGAACATGCTTTTCGTTCAATGTTGCGTGAGGGAAACGTTAGTCAAATCAATTAATATCTATGAGACTAGAGTTACTAGATGTAAAGTACCTACCTACCTACTAAAATAATAGTATAATGTATAGGCATTAAATTAACCGACAGCTTAAGGACTCTACTTTAATATTTATGTTAGAATTAGACATAATACAATTTAATGTGAGTCCGCCCAGTATTTTGTATTTATGAAAACTTTCCAGCTACAAATATACGAATAGTTTACCTAAAGGAATATGTCTATACTAACTGAGTGATATAAAACACTTTTCAGTAAGTTTGTGAAAAATTCAAATCGTCACGACCGAGATGGCAGCCACGTCATTACGAAAACAAAATTCCTTTTGAAATTTTAAATTTCAAGTATTGTGGCGAGGTGTCGCGGCACTCGCGGCGCGGCGCGACTTGCGGCGAGCGTCGCGTCGTTATCGCCAGTCGCGCGGCGCGGCGCGGCGCGGCGCGGCGCGTCGAGTAGACATCCGGAGTACACACACTTGTCACCGCATCTCTACACACATCGGGCGCGTACAGCGGTCTTAGCACAGCGGTGCACGACAAGAGATTTTGACACCTCCCCGCGGGCTCTAGGCGTGACATAATCGTGTTGTCTTATGGGCTAGCATGGTGCGCCGTGAAAAAACCAAGAGATGTCAGAAAACTCGTTTGACGTATAGATAAAACTATGTTGTCTTAAGTGCTAGCACGACTTGCAAAAAAATTCCACATTGATACCGCTTTGACAACTCACCAAAGAATATTGTTTCACAGTCGAAGGGAGGTAGTGACAAAATTTGTGAGACATAATTTATATAAAGAAAGACTATTTTATATTCGAAGTTAGAAATATGCAAGCCTACAGTAATATTATTTTGGTCAAAAACTACAGAGGCGGCATATAAGGGACGCCAATAATACCGTTGAGCTACCAAACACTGAATTTATTAGGCTATAGTTGTTCCCCGGGGCTTCGCCCGCGTGGAATTGGATTAACCTACGTCTTATTTCAGAGCTTATGCTATCTACGTTTCAAATTTCATCACAATCGGTTTAGTAGTTATGGAGATACGTGGTAACAAACATTCACACACACTTTCGCATTTATAATATAAGAAGGATTAAACATAAGCAAGGATATGGCTACCTATTTGTGTAGTGCATTACAATCGGCGCTCCAATTCGACTCGCTGTGACTCTGCTCGTAGGTGATGAGTTTTAAATAAATTAAAAAGGAACAAGTTTTATCAATATATTTTTATTTCATAAAGCGAATATTCCTAGTTTTACGGAAAACAAATCACTTAGATCACTATGGCAGTTCACAAATTTGAAAAATGTATCAGCCATGTACAAAACAATATACTTTGACATCATAACATAAACCACATCTTATTAGATGTGTCCATATGGCGCGCATGCCTCACCCGAGCACTCATATTATGACATTACGTCTATGCGTTCCGACGTCAAAAGTGAGTGCTCGCGCGAGGCATGCGCCTGATGAAGACGCCGCCAATCATCACCTAACATAGCAGGCAATAAGTGTTCAACAACTAGTCTCTTCTCCGGGCCTATATCGGTGAAACAGTCATGTCCAATTGTGTCTAATACCGTTACTGTGGTATCAGACACAATGAAAACATCTACCGTGTTGCCCGTCTTGGCCCGGCTTGTATTGGCGTCGGCATTCTCTTTCCTCGCCTTCCGCTTTATGTCCCGCCATGTCTGTAATAATAGACAGTTCAATATCCAATATAACATTTAGATTTTTTTATAAATATATACAAAAATAGGTACCCATGCAACTTTGTATGCACGCTTGTATTTAGAGGCTGTATGTACTTGCCTGCTTCTACTGTTCTACCGGTTTGCCTGGACCGTGTTACCGTAGTAGCCCGCAAAGCTTCCCAATTAGTATGCAATTCTTCAGTATACTCGCCATTGGCGAAAGTTTTATTGGAGGACATTAATCAACTAAGATTTTGATTTGTGCACTGAAAAAATAGATTAACATAATAAAACATGAGTACGGATTCAACGGCCCCTAGCCAGCGTAAATTTAAATCTATGAACGAATAGGTACTTACTTATAGTTTTTTGGGCTCCCTATCGGTTAGATAGTTATTTATAATCACAATAAAAACCTAACAATAATATTTACCTTATTTATATTTACTATCACGGTTGTCTGTAATGACAACTTCTCTGTCAGGCTATTACTTCTTTATTTTCTTTAAATGTCAATAAAAATCAAAGATTGTATTCGGCCAGTGAGCTAACCAAATACAACCTCCTTATTATATGGAGCAAAGAGCGACAATGAATAGATGCGTCCAAATGCCGCGCATGCCTCACCCGAGCACTCATATTATGACATTGTGTCTATACGTTTCAACGTCAAAACTGAGTGCTCGCGCGAGGCATGCGCCTGATGAAGACGCCGCCAATGAACAAAATGAACCAAGGAGCGATAGATAATATGTTATCTGTAGTCGTTGTCTTGAAACAATCTTGGACTGTGTCACGACGTGAAATGAGTCTCTCGTGGCAACCATGCTAGCACTTAAGACTAAAGTGACGGGTCAACAAATTCTGTCGACTCCCGCGTGAAAAAAGTCTTGGTAAGCGGTGCTAGCCCCGCAGGTGCGTGGTTTGAGTATAATGATGAAATACTTACGATTATTTAGAGTCAATTATAATTGTTTTAAAGGCATGACTGGCTGGAAACTGGCTCATTTATTTTCTACTGTAGTATACTCACTAATTTTGATGATAAAAATTAATTCTAAATTTAAATAGTAAAATCCTCAGATCTTATGAATACTCAGTTTTAATAGGATTATTTTGAGCGGTACTCAGGAAATAATTTCAAAACGTTACTGCCAGTAATTATTTATTTTTGTTCCACTAACCGCTCCATTTTCAATAACCTTATTAATATTAATACTCAATAACACTGCATAATTAATTACCTACTTGTAATAATACGAAATTAGCTAAGTAAAGTCTTCTGTTGAAACGTTTTTGATATTTCCAATATTTCACTTTATATCCGCAAAAGACAAAAAATGCTCAATTAAAGGGCCTTGATCAAATAAAGAGAGGCTATGCGTTATTGATGGAAACGAATCCCGGGCGTGCGCGCCACATAGCGCGTGCTGCCCGCCCAGGACGCGCCGCCCGCCCCAGCAGCAGCGCTTCCAAGTGCCGCTCAAAGAATAATGGAAATGAGCCGCTCTGATTGTAACGCGATGCGACGCAGGCAACAGCTAATGGGAATAGGATTAAAAAAATATATATTATCACGACATGATAATACTACTGCCTAAAAAAGCCGGCCTAGTGCATGTCGGGCCATGCACAATGTAGGGTTCCGTAGCCATGAAAAAAAAATATAGGAAAACATTGGGAATATTAGGAACACGGACCAATTACTAAGAGGACTGTGTCTAAGCAACTCGGCCACATGGCTCAACTAGGCTATGGACGTCATCACAGTAGGCGTGGCTTAAGTCAGTGTGCTGTTGACGTTCGCCCTGTGCAGACGTCTTGCCAACGTTCGCATCCCAAATATAATTCTATTCAACACTAGATGGCGACCCTCTGTTCGTCTTTTTTATCACCCTATCCTACACTTAGTGACATCTAGTGTGAAAAAGTTAAACTACGTACTAACATCGACATAGAACGAAGCGAGTAGTTTTGCTATTGACCGGTAGATTGAAATGGCAAAGTAGGCGTTATCTACACCCCTTCACCCGTGCCTTCACTTGCGCAAATTGTCAAGGGTCTTTTCATAGGGAAATCAAATAAGAACATCGAACATCTCTACTGTCTATTTTCTCTGTGATTAGGACTTTCAGAATAATCCTATCCTACTTCCTACTAATATTATAAATGCGAAAGTAACTGTGTGTGTGTGTGTGTGTGTGAATGTTTGTTCCCACGTATCTCCATAATTACGGCACTGATTTTAATGAAATTTAAAACGTAGATAGTGTAAACTCTGGAAGGAGACATAGGCTAATCATACCTATAAATTTCAACCCCTAAGATGGTTAAATAGGGGATGAAAGTTTGTATGTAGGTTCGTCATTTTTGAAGTTAGAATTATGAAAATTTGTGATTAGGTGTCTTTAAAAAAATATAAATTAGTAATTTCAGCGTTTGTGAAAATTCAACCCCTAAGGGGGTAAAATAGGGGATGAAAGTTTTGAATGTTATTTTGCATGGATGTTTGTCAGTTTTGAAGTTAGAATTGTGAAAATTGGTGTTTAGGTTTCTTTTTATATATGTAAAAAAATAATTTCAGGGTTTTTGAAAATTCATCCCCTAAGGGGGTTAAATAAGGGATGAAAATTTGTATGCAAGTTCGTCATTTTTGAAGTTAGAATTATGAAAATTTGTGATTAGGTGTCTTTTAAAAAATTAGTAATTTCAGCGTTTTTGAAAATTCAACCCCTAAGGGGGTAAAATAGGGGATGAAAGTTTTGAATGTTATTTTGCATGGATGTTTGTCAGTTTTGAAGTTAGAATTGTGAAAATTGGTGTTTAGGTTTCTTTTTATATATGTAAAAAAATAATTTCAGGGTTTTTGAAAATTCATCCCCTAAGGGGGTTAAATAAGGGATGAAAGTTTGTATGCAAGTTCGTCATTTTTCAAGTTAGAATTATGAAAATTTGTAATTAGGTGTCTTTAAAAAAATTAAAAATGTTAAGATCAGGGTTTTTGAAAATTCAACCCATAAGGGGTTTAAATGGGGGATGAAAGTAAGTCATTTTTACCCGACTACGGCGGAGGGTTATGATTTTGACCGGTAAGTATGTATGTATGTATGTATGTATGTATGTATGTATGTATGTATGTATGTGCATCTGTTCCCACCTAACTTCCAAACGACTTGTCGTAATTTGACAAATGAGGTATCGTTAGAAGCGGCTTAATGGCGCGCTGGTTATAGGCTATGTGACGTCACATAAAATTGCATATGGCGCCCTCTAGAGGACATAATGTCATGAACTAAAAAAATTACATTTTTTAATGAAACCGTGTGGGGTATCAAATGAAAGAACTTTATGAGCACATTACAAAAATATATATATTGTTACCTATAACTCCAAAATAATTAAATAAAAAATAAGTTTAAAAACTAAAACCCGACTACTGAAAAATCGCGCTCTAAAAAGTATGAAACAAGAAAATATTCTCATCTAGAGGATAGCCGTGGTCCGTCTTCATATGCCATTTGGCCCTAAAGGATCTACACGGACCACGGCTATCCTCTAGATGAGAATATTTTCTTGTTTCATACTTTTTAGAGCGCGATTTTTTTGATAGTTAATAATTGTTTTGGTTTCTTTAAATAAAAATAATAATAATTACAGGGTGTATGAAAATTCAACCCCAAAGGTGGTAGAATAGGGGATGAAAGTTTGTATGGGAGTTCGTCATTTTTGAAGTTAGAATTAAGTATGAAAATTGGTGTTTAGATGTCTTCTTAAAAATACAAGTCGGTTTTGGGATACGTGATATACACCGTGTTTATGTTCATTTGCTTTAACTTCGACATAGTGCTTGGAACATTACCATAAATGGGATGAGGGATGCGGGATTCGGGATACGGGATCCGGCAAACGCAATCCGGGATCCGGGAAACGAGATCCTAGATACGATATCCGGGATCCGGGATCAGAGATACGGGATCCGGGAAACGAGATCCAGGAAACGGGATCTGGGATATGGGATCGAGTCTGTTTTTTTGCAATTTAAATTTTGCGCCGACGAAGTCGCGGGCAAAAGCTAAATAAGTGTATGTGTCTGTATGTGTGAATGTTTGTTGCCACGTCGGTATCTCCATAACTACTAAACTGATTATAATGTGTAACGCAGATAGTGTAGGCTCTGGAATAAGACAGACTAATCATAAACATCAATTTCCACGCGGGCGAAGCCGCGGGCACAGCTAGTTTAATATAATTTATTTTTCAAGATTTGAGTGCATCTTTTTAGCGGTAACAAACCTCTATAAGAAATAATAGTCTCCGAATAAAAACCCAGTGTCATACGGGCGGACTGATAGACTGCGGGCATGACGAAGCACACTACGCACAGCTGGTGCTCCCCGCTAGTTGTACTTCCTCGTGAATACGTAGCGTGCTTAGTGCTCATGCTGATAAGTGTGTTCGTTTGTAATATGTAGAGTGTGATCGGTGCGGTACGTTCATTCACCGCTACCGCTCTGTTGTAGCTGACGTCCTCTCCCCAATGGCATGGAGGTCTCAGCGCACGCATATAGCAGGCTTAATCACGTCATTAGCCTCCGCCGCTCCCGAGACAAAGCTATGGGTGTCTGTCTGTCGCGGCGAACCTGCGTAACCATTATGAATAATGTAGAGCCGGGTTCTTAGCTCCAACACAAACTCGCTGTACTTATTGATATGAGAGGATACCGGCCACAAATGAGCTACGATAGAAGTTAAGGTCATAATGAGCAAAGGTTGCAATGTCGTTATAACGTATGGTTCCGTGCGCGTGCTTCTGACGCCGACTAAACACTTTGTTTGTGAGTAGTGTCGCACGGCGGTACGGCGGCGGTGGCAGCGTGTTGTTTACGACAAGCTATACTCAGATAGTGACTGACAGGCCGCGGATTGGTTGAGGCGCTCGGCGTGCAAACCAGCGGAATGTTTAGCGACAGTATTTTTAGTGACAGTATAAACCGTATCCCTATAAGTCCTGTAAAAATATGGTGATGGCCGCATTGCAAGCGAAATTTTGTATAGAAATTGGTGCGGCCACGACCTTACTCCTATTGTAAAAAAATAACATTAAAAGTGACTCATAAATGAGACACGGCTTTTCATTATGATTTTGGACTATCGACCCACCAAACTGGTAGGTTCCTGCTATGGAATATTAGTCCAGCCCTGGTTAGTGAACCTGGCCATCGATTAAATTATAATTCAAACTTTAACCTAAGAAAGCGATATGCTACGCCACTTCGTTGTGTGTGACCAATCCGCAGCCTTGCCTATGAGTGACGGCTCTTGTTTTCACAGTAGTGTTATCTGGCGAGTAGTACCGGCACATGACTCGCACGACTTGCGTAGCTCATAAACATGTGACAATAACATCCGCTTCAGAAAACTAATAAAATGTTCAATTAACCAGAGTGGAGACACAGGAAATATGATTCTTATTATGGAGTATTTGGCTCAAAAAATGAATAAATCCGCTTTTATAGTATCAATTACTAGATTGGTTAGATTAGTCTAATTTAATATTTTTTAATCATACCAACTATGTTTACACAAAGAACGGGTTACACAATATTGATTGCAGTGTGGAAGACTTAAAGTTGGTTGTAATATTTTATTCAGCAGCTAACAAAGTATTTATCCGACACAGAGTTGTAGTAGTTGTAAAGTCGGTTGTTAATCGCCGGCTCCGAACATCGGTTACAGGCCGGCTCAATGGACACGCTGCGTTTAAAAGACAAGGTAGGCGAGTGAATGTTTAAGCAATTTAACGAATCGTTACTTGTACACATTTGTGAGAGTGAATTACGCCAGCAGTGGGGTTTTTTTCTGCTGGTCCAATCAAAATTTGAATGATACAGATAATTAGTGCTAATTAGTACGATAATTAGTGCATCTTCTAGGTATATGATTTTACCGATGGTATAGTTTTCATTGTGGAAGTGTACTTTACAACGTTATCATAGCGGCGTTACTACGCTCTCAAATTGGTTTCACGTTGACATAGTAGCATTGTTACGCCTTCGTAGTGGTTTCACGTTATCATAGTGGCGCTGCTACGCTTTCATAGTAATATCACGTTGTATAGCGGCGTTGCTACGCTCTCATAGTGGTTTGACGTTGATATAGCAGCGTTGCTACGCCTTCATAGTGGTTTCACGTTGTCATAGCGGCGTTGCTACGCTCTCATAGTGGTTTGACGTTGATATAGCAGCGTTCCTACGCCTTCATAGTGGTTTCACGTTGTCATAGCGGTGTTGCTACGCTCTCATAGTGGTTTGACGTTGATATAGTAGCGTTGCTACGCCTTCATAGTGGTTTCACGTTGTCATAGCGGCGTTGCTACGATTTCACATTATCCTTTAAAAATTAATGCTGGTGTCTGTTACGGATTGAAAATTAATACTGTTACTACTTATAATAATAACTTAAGTTAACTTAGATGGTGGCATGTCAAAACTTATCCGACAAAAAGTATTTTCGCGAAGAGTCGCTCGTGTGCGGTGCCCCAAGTGCTGTATTTCCAGTGTTTTCTGGTTTTATTCCGGCTCGGTGTGCAGCTGAGCCGTACGGAACATTTACGACACCGGAACTTTTGTGGCTTTTTCTGTGGACAACTTAATCGGTTCTTGTATTCTTAGTAGGTACCTACCCGGATACAAAGGTATACATTGACGAGCCTATTAAACTATAATCATGAGTGCTAGTGCCCAACCATAACCCTCTTACAGCAATTATACGACGTGGGCCAGCCTCCATAGCATGTGGAACAGGGAGGAGAGGGGTACAGGGTGGAGGGTGCGGGGGTGACACTGGCTTTTTATTAGTCGGTTTTTTACCCACTCCGCCGCCTATGAGCTTACAGACATTGATCTAGGAAAGGACGAAAGGATTTTAATAAAACGGGTTTGTGAGTATCTACGGGCTTATTTGAGTTTGGGTAACCTTTGTCTAGACTTGGAATAGTGATGAAGTAGGGTCCGTATAACTGGCTATCGTTTGATCGTTTGTGGTACTTTTATAGGAACTTTGTGATGGCTATCCCAGATAAATAGAGCCCTAGTGGTGACGGGTTAGAATGGTAGCACAGGTAGGTACGTACAAACCACTATCAATCTTTCTTCTGGGTTTACCTGTCCGCTTTCCTACACTCGTACTACGTCGTACTACGACCCCATGTGTGTAAGTAGTATATAATTATAAAAAGAGCCACTTTAATACGAAGGGCTGGGTTACTTATATAGTACCTCAGTTACTGGAGGCTGAATATTCCATCTTCTGATGTATCCCTCCATCGCGTTGGCAACACTCTCGTGAGCGCGAGTGGTCAGTGTGAAGGGCGGCAGTGTCTGATTGTTCCTCGGGCAGGGTCCAGGGGGCCCTCCCCCGCCCGCCCCCGCGCCTCACCCCCGGGCTCGTCTGTCGCCTGCCCGCCCGAGATTGCAGCGTTACAACTCAATTGATTTTTAAAAACCCCATCCGCCGCCGCGTCGCGCCTCGCCGCGGCTCCCACCTGACGCGTGCAACGGGTCACTTCGGAAAATAGTGTTTTGAGAGTGTTTGCTTGGAATATTCCGAGTCCGTTTCTGACTGTAGTCGCTGAAAATTAGGTCGTAACAAAAAAAATATACATCATATACTTAGCACACAGGATGGTAAGCCATCGCTGCAAATACGTTGATCTTATTACATGGCAAATAAAAAATACAATTGACGAATGTGTTCCCTGAAAAGTGCCCTAAAGTACACCCTCATTAAATATTATTTTACCTTTGATATTAGCTCTTATGGCATTAATTATAACTTTCCGGCCCTCATTTTGTCTACAAGAAAGAATACTAATTGGGCAACGCACTGGGCTAACATTATGAGCAACCCTGGTGAAACCAGACCGTTGTTATTTTTGTGAAGCTGACACCGCTTGATAGTAATAGATTGTGTAGTTATGAGGATGTGCGCAGCCAGCCCACCCGCACCGCGCGGTTATTGCACCGCACGCACCGCACCGCACCGAACGCACCGCACCACGCTGCGCTGCGGCGTCCAGCAGCTCTCTCAGTGGGTAATAATATCACCATCTTGTTTTTGTTTGAACAACTTTGGTGTATTTGTTTAATACATTTTTGTACTTCAGTGGGGTAGGAGGCCCTGTTAATCGATGTGAATTGTTTTAATTGCATATTATTAAAACAGTAATGTTGAAGTGATGACAGATATTTTTAATAGTAAACATTATTTATTTGCTTCGATAATTTTATAAAACAAACGTTTGTGAAGAAGGGATATTATGAACACACGGTAGGTGCTTATGTTAATTTTACTTTGGTCGCTAGATGAAAAAGGAATCGAGATACGCTTCAACTGGGTCAAAACAGGTTACAAAGTGTGGCTCAATTTACACCAGCCTCGCTGATATTAAAAAGAGACCATTGTAACACGGTCTCTGGGACAAAACAACACATGCTTCCGTACCACGAAATAAAGAGATGATAAAACAAAAATATAATCTGTCCCGAGACCGGGCCCTAATACATGTTTACCACTTAACGTGCGGCGGATAACACATATTTGATACCTCGACAAGGTGCGGGTTCAAATCTAGGCGAGTGTTCAGTTAACGCTGCCATTAATAATAAAATGATTCCGTGGAAGTAAGCCGCTCTAATGGCGCGCGAACGCCGACTTTGACGAATAAATTCGGATAAATATTCGCGGGCGAGCTCCGGGCCCTCGCCCTCGCGCTGGCGCGGGCGGCGCCGGCGGCCGCGGTGCGTACACTCAGCAGTGCTTATTATTTCATAATAACTCGTTCGTTGAATTTGCTATTTCATTTAGGATTATTTGGAAAGTCTGATTTATTATAAAGAACATTTCATTTATTTATCATGAACAAATCAGCAAAATGGACCATCGCAAATAAATCTATTTGATCTTAAATGTTTAATTTAATTATCATACGTTCCGGAGCTATCACACCACAGAAAGACACACAGATATACATTTTAATCTTACAACCACCCCTTGTTTTTCGTCGGCGGCTAAAAATAGATTAACATAAAGTTCTGTAGTTTTGAGATATTGTTCACTTGTATCCTCCCAGTTAACACGGGCTTGAAGAGCGGTGACACCCTGATACAGGTATTTTTTTTACTAGGAATTACTTAGTAGGAATGTCTCCACAACTTTATTGTTACACTGGAATATGCTATATAAAAAGCATTTTTAATTTATGATAATTAAGTTAAAAGCAACAATACAAAAGTAACCCAATTTATAAATATCTAAATTATTTTATGTAATAAGTCTGGCAAATGGGTGCTTTTCATCATGTTTCTAAAACAATTTCGGTTAAAAAGATAAATCCGCCCATCCACGCGCCCATAAATAATACATCCGCCGACAGATCTTGGGATCTGTGCTGATGGTCCTATGAATAAATTAAGGAGAGAGGCCAGCATCAGCCGGGATGCGGAGATGGACCAAATGTGGCCGCAGATTTCAACGTTACGATTTACGTGTCGTCTATAATGAGTGGGATCACAACACAACGCAGATTGGTGGCAATGTCTAACATTAGCTTGAATTATGTTCATAATCTGATATTAACATAAACAAAATACCCACAAAACATATTTTCTCAGGACAACTTAAACTTATCATGATTAAAATTAACTACAAAAGCACTGATACAATGAATTTTATTCATTGAAGTAAATAAAAAACCAAATTAACAATTAGGTACATTATGTTAAACATCGCCCTTAACATCTTATTGAAAGTCATTCATAAAAACAGTTTGAATATAACTTGACATTCTATTACCCTTTATTCGACCCTTTATAATAAAGGCATGCATATAATATAATTGATTTATAATAATAAATTATAATTTGAAGAACTCCCACAATTTGGCCTTATTTCGTGTTTAAGAAAAAGGATTTGTTGCCTAACAGACTTTGTACGCCTTTTTTAGATGCGATTATAAAAAAGTTTATCGATAAAATAATTTTGAAAAAGCAGACGATTAATATAGGCTTTCATATTGTTATACAATTTGAAATGCTCTGGCGGCGGCGGACAAGCGCATTCACCTTTCACTGTCTTTTGTTTGTTTATGAGATGTATATGACGCTTGCCAGGCGATGATTTTGCTAACGATAGTGTTTGAGTGGTCGGTATTGTTTTGTGGTGGTCAGAAGTATCAGTGTCATTTAAATGTAATATTTTTTTGCATTTCCTCACTTATCCAAACAATCAAACCTTGAGCTTCAAGTAGGCATGTGATTTCTCCCGTGACCTTTCTGAAGTACTTACATTATAATAATTATTGAATATAGGCAAAGGTTAGTTTTTCTTTCCAAGTTTCTGTCGGCACAGGGCAAAGTTGCGAACACGCGAGTTAGAAGGTTGTTAATAAAGCGAAGTTGTTCGCGATGTTGTTGAATGTTTTAAGCACGTGTAATTCGCAATCGAGTGAACATATTCCGTTTCAGAGCTGAGATAACTAATTTTGGTGAAAAGTGGACGTTCTACTGTTAGGAATTCATCTGACCTTTTGGGGGTTTCTATATTAGGTGGTATTAGTATAGTGAGTATCAAAATTAAATGATTTTTGCTTAGGTTAGCCGTTTCTTGGAACCGCATTTGCTATCCCACTTCCTGTAATAAGAAGTCACAAGAAAACTTTTAAGTTTCCTTCGCCATAATTCGCCATAACTTTGAATACGGTGCAATATATCAGCCCGAGTCGAGGCAAGCCCTGGCATCGCTCTGTCTCAGCGACAGCCCGACTGAGTGGTCTCTGGCGATTACTTTGTAAAATTATTTGCTACATCCGTGTCATAGAAAGGTAGAAAGTCATCATAATTAGGTATTAGAGAGCAGTGTACATTACTTATTGCTCGATATCGCCCGCATAATCTGTTGATATTTGGATAAAAAGGATTCTGTAGACCTTAGATGCGTGTTGACCCCAACCAGTCCACTTACCTGAGATTATCGCCTGAAGGATGGCAGTCCTTGTCGCAGTGTGGCGAGTCGCCGCGACGCGCGGTGATCCATCACTTCGCCCCT
Organism: Drymonia ruficornis; assembly: GCA_947859195.1. NCBI lineage: Eukaryota > Metazoa > Arthropoda > Insecta > Lepidoptera > Notodontidae > Drymonia > Drymonia ruficornis. The sequence continues at coordinate 8,854,834 of OX401929.1, read as the reverse complement.
GACACGCGCTAATTGTGACACTTTCACTGAGGGGCGGAGGGGGGGGGGAGGGAAGGGCGTAGTTGGAGAGAGTTCTAGTAATTGGGGGCTAATGATTGGGAAAAAAGATTTTACGAGACATTTTTCATGAAGATAGGTAGATGATTCCAAAAAAATAATATGGAATTATGTTTGAATTTATTTGGTTTAGTCAATGCAATAGACAGTCCGCACCACGCACCCACGCTGCTAAAGTTTCATGAGAATACATTCTCAAGATGAAATAAACCATACCGTCTGTTCAGTGCCATACGTGCACTGTGGACGAGCAACTTTATTCAGGGTTTTTACGTGACTAATGATGAGGTATTATAAACAATTTTGGGAAGTTTATTATACTTAATTAGGAGACTAGAAATTACAGTGAGATGTATCGACGCGGGAACTAGTGAGGCAGTTGCACGGTGACCGGCGTGGACGCGGTGTGGTGTGGTGTTGCATGCCTCTTTAGGTAAATTGTGCAGTACTTCAATAATCTTCAAAACCACTATTGTATAACCGCAATTACTGCAATAAAATGATTTGATTATGATTTGACATTGAATCGCAGGCTTACGAGCTGCAAACATTTTCATACTTTTGACGGTATAATGTCAGCTACGAGTTAAAGTTCGGATGTGCTGACTTGACTTTACATTCACATAGTTACTTGGCACACGCAGTATATGTCATAATAACATACCAGAAACAGAACCGATTTGCATCAAACATAGCTAACTATATACCTGACTGATTACGTCGATATCTATCAAAAAAACAAAGCGCATTAATATTATGCTGGAATATGATGCACAGCCTTCATTATCGATAGCTACGAAAACACTCTACTTCCTTACTCAATGTTAAATGTGTGAATACGATGTGATAATAACTCGAGTGTGCGTTGTTTACATTCACGCAGAGCCGGTGGCACAATGACACGCGCGCTCAATGAGACGGCTAAAGCCCCGTCCCCACTGGCGACATGCACATCAACGAGAAACGCAATGCGGTGCGAGCGCGGCCAGTCAGGCTGGGGTTCCCTAGTATGTACTACTTTAGATTACTATGTTAAACATAGTTGAACTAACTACAATACACCTCTATCCGTTTCAGTATTAGCAAAGCATAACCCCATTATTAGGCGTGAGCGTTATTTCACGTCACCGGTTACATTAACTGGTTACGAGCTAATTCAGCGAATCACTGTTTACGCGACGAACGAGTAACTGGTGATTTTTGTAACAGGTTATTTAGCTGTAGGCCGAACTACATCATAGGTCACCCATAGACATCTAAAAGTAATAAATAACAATGTTTGTATTTTTGTATACAAGAAGCTAGTAGTGACGAAAACCATAGGGTTACAAAAATAACCAGTTACGGAAATCACCTATTATTAACCGGTGATGCCCTCGACGTAACCGGTTACGTTACGTTTCGTGAAAATAATGTAACGACACACGTCTACCCCTTATAAGAAGTTATGATGGACTTACACCGGCATTACAAATCACTTTTGTACCTAAAAATACTTTGTAAAACCATTGGAAACTGGCTAAAAATCTCTATATTCGGGCACTAGTGTGTAAAAGTTCATGAAAAATATTCATTGCTTCATCACTTTCTACTTAATTAATTCAACTAATGAAATTATACACTAGGAAACTCAATCTCCTTCAACTTACTTTTCATGTTATTTGCTTTTGTAATGTAAATAATAAAACGCTCCGGCTCCTTATTGTATTTGCGATACAGAACCCTAAACATAAAAATGTCGTTCACAAATCTGGCCTTTATTCATAATGTGTTCTCTATTTCCGTTGATATTCGCCGGCGGCCATCAATATTGCGATCCGGGGATTTCACAAATCCGCGCCATTGAAAACAGACCCTCTTACGAGATCTGCCCCTCCCCCCCTCCCGCCCTGCCCGGAGCCCCGCGGAGGATATTCAATAACGGATCCGGAGTGACTGTTGCCAATTTTGAGAGAAATTTCCCTAAGATTGGGGAGTCTTCATTGCTCCATTTTTTATTAAAGTACATACCAAATGCTATTTTTATCGCTATCGATAAAAATAGATACACTTTTCTAATAGCATTAGTTGATTAGATATATTGATAGATTCATCATCGTCAATAGGCCAGCATTTGGCGACGGTCGCTAAACGCACAGCTCGTGTATAGTAGGTACGTTAATGAATCGATTTAAAAAAAATCGAATGAAACTTACTTTATCCGTGATAAAGTTAAGGCGAATCCGCTTTTAACTGAATTTTCTACAACAGTGCATCGGAAATACATATCGCGCGAAATTAAAATACACGTATTACTAATCCTCCGGCCAACGCAACGCGAGGCGCGAGGCGCGAGGCGCGAGGTGGCCGGCGCGGCACAGCCAACACGCGCCCAATCCGATGGACAAACAAAAAGGGAGATTTTAATTTAATGTTTTGTGATTGCATTTGTCAATATATTGGGATGTTTTCGATACTGGGAGATTATTGTTCGGGTTTATTTGGGATATAACAAATATTGCTACGGCATCACATGAATCGAATGAACTGCATTAACTTAAGAAACTCCGGTGGGAAAATGACAGTGAATGGACATTCAATTTGACTAATTCAAAACAAATTTGCTATTAGACTTGGCTATAGGTATACTCGTAGAGTCGCTTTTCAATATGGGTCTGCTTTATAATAGTGCACTCAGTTATAATTACTCATTAATTATTACCAAACATAGAATAGATGTATATTATAATGCATCTCCTATTTAACTTGTTCATTTTCACTTGTCATAATTATTGCATTCTTATTGTGAAATAATTAACTTCATATAAATGTACATTGAAAAGAGAATGCACACTTGATGAGGTGATACTTTAGAGCGTAGGTAGAGTAGAGATGTCTTTATCCGTTTTAATATTAAACAAACAATAACATATGAGTTTGATGTCTCTCGACTACTTGAACCAGCTCACACCACCGACCGGCCCAAACAATGGCCGGCTGCTCACCTCGGCTCTGCTCGGCTTATAACTATAATTGCCTTGCGTTTTTATCGCCAGCACTATCGCTTGATTGCCGGTAGCCGCTGGCGCTCGAGCAACTGGGGATTATGTCGTTGTTTTTATTTGCACATACTGATCCATGTTAACGATCGGATCGGAAATGGAAATATGCATATCAATACGTAGGTCGGTGCTCTGAGCCATCATGTGGCCAATATCCTTTTGGGCCCACTTAACGATTGTATGTAGGTACATGGACATAAAACATCTAGTCCATGTTATCCATTTTTAAAGCTTATGCGTATAGTGCATAGTCGCGTCGCAGTATAGTCGCATGCACCACACGCCGCGCCTTCTAGACATCATATCTTCCAAGCGGTTGCGACTCGCTGCCAACACTTTGTATATTATATAGGATATAAGGGATGATAAGTGAATATACAGGATAAAGATTCTACCTTAGTACTCGACGGATCAGCGCCGGCGCCGCGCCCCGCCCGCCGCCGCGCCGGGGTGACAACAGCGGGCAGGACGTTCCTGTTCACACCGGCCAGGGACGACATGAAGTTATGCGCGATATATTTGAAGTGAAGAAGATCGGCGTAAAGCAGCTATTACAGCTGCGTTTCGTACGATGTTTGTTCGCGAAGTCCTGTGCATGGCCATCGAGTCGCTCCCGCTGCCGCGCTAGTTGTCGTGTGTTCACTGTATCCTTCGGCTTACATGGGTAGATACTGGAATGTTGGAAGTGCCATCGCGACATGGTGAATCGCGCCAAATATCCTCACCGCGGGACATTTTTATAAAACGACCTAGGAGTTTTATTTATTGAGGGTTTATTCATCATTTCAGACGCTCTACCATGTTTACAATTTTACTAATAAAATAAGTAGTCACTGTATTAGTGAACTTAGTAAAAACTAAACAAAATATAAGTGTTCAGGTATATCAACTATAAAACAAAAAACTGCATTTAAATCGACTTGGAGCAACAATTTCATATTTTCGGAACAGGCTTAGGAGGCGATGGAATACATACTACACTGGAGTGCAGCTGTCATGTATTGTATTGTTAATCCTCTCTGAGCACTATCGAGCGGTACGTGGACGCGACGCACTGTGGGCTGAAAATCGAGTTTCATAGTACTTAAAACTTTTTTATTTTTTTTGCTTTTCATAAGCTTCTAATGCCTACAGCAGACATGAATATATATAAAGAATATAATTTCTAAGGTATTCTAAAAAAAAAAAAAAAAAATTTATGGCTCCAAAGTAATAAATCCAAATATCTTCAAAACCGCTGTGTTAACCATTATATCCTTCAGATGGCTGTTCTACAAATTATTTGTAATTTTTTGGTGTATGTTATATAACGGTAACAACTGCGGTTTTTTTTTAAATATTTTATACTAAAATTTGTACTTACATGCGGACCAATGGGTTTATTAACTTGAAATTTTGCAGGGAAGTGTCTGTATTTTAAAGAAACACTAATATAGCATATAAGTACAAATTTTATTTAAAACTTCTTTATATAACGTAATTGTAAAAAAAAAAACCGTAGTTGTTACCGTTATATAAAATAGGCCAAAAAAGTACGAATAATTTGTAGAACAGCCATCTGTAAGGATATAACGGTTAACACAGCCGTTTTGAAGATATTTGGATTTATTACTTCGGGGCCATACAAAATTTTCATATTTTTTTAATATAATTTAGTAGACCTACGAAATTATATTCTTTATATATATTCATGACTGCTGAAGGCATTAGAAGCTTATCAAAAGCATAAAAAAATTAAAAGAGAAAAAAAAATAAAGTACTATGAAGCTCGATGTTCAGCCCACAGTGCGACGCCGCACGCCGCACGCCACGCGCCGGCCGGGGCCAGCCGATGGTAATCAAACTATAGATCACACCTGTTGCGTGATGGTTGGTACAATAAACACACACTGGGTATTGTGTGGTGACTGGTGATCTTGTATCAAAATCTGTTGAGATGTTGGTATCGTAAATGGAGGTCTATTGCGGATATCCCAAAAAGCAATTTAAATGAACACTATAGACACTCTAATAAAAACATGTTTGCCACCACCTGCCTGTCACGCATGTGGTTTCCTTATTCTAGTAAAAAAAACCCGCAATCTGTTCAACCGATTGGGATGTCTGTGGCAACTTGTCAGATTCCAAATATATTTTTTACTTATAAAATATCATCCAAAATCGCTAACCGTAGTTGTCTTTATTTTCTATTATCACTACCTAAAGGTTTCGGAGGTGAATCAATACTTGCCCTCCAAGACATCGCAACACTTATGAGCCCCCCTTTGTCGTGTCCGAGGGCGATAGTTGCCGAGACCACGTTGAACCGATACTAATCAAACTACAATCCGCATGCTGTGGGATGCATTGCAGCTGCGGCGTCTCAGAGGTTACAACCTATATAACGCGTTAATTTGTGGCAGGGGAAGCCCATGGTCCATCCAGGATAAACTCGTAAATTATTTTGCTTTATTTGCATGAATGCTATACAATTGTTCAATTCAATTCAATTTAGTACTAACTTTATTTAAGTTATCAAGAGTGTGTTATTTCATTATTTACTACACGATTACCCCCAAGGAAGGAAGCCCGCTCCTTGGCACGGTAGCGGCACCCCCGTCGCGCGTCGCCGCCCCGCGCCCGCCCGGCTGGTCGTGTATGTATACTGCACTGCCAGCACGCCGGCGATCGGTCCCAGCCTCGTCTCTCGCAGCGAGCTCTAATTATATTCGCTACTCTGTGCATAGTATTACATGCACCACTGAGTATATGAAAATCAGTAAGTTAATAGTTCATAATTAATAATACAATTGTTGGATCATGTCTCCGATATATCGGTATTTATAAATAGAGTCAACGATCCAACAATTTTATTGTATTATCACCAATTTTATTATAATAATAATAAATAATAATAATATCCTGGGACATTTTTTACACACGGCTACCTGATCCCAAACTAAGCAGAGCTTGTACTATGGAAACCAGATAACTGATATTACTACATATACTATTTTTTTATTCGTAAATACATACTTAATATACATATACACCCAGGCTCGGAACATACAGACATGTTCATACACACAAATGCATGTCCCGGGTAGGAATCGAACCTACAACCTGCGGCGTGAAAGGCACCATCACGCCAACCACGCCAACGGGCCCGTCATTATTATTGGTATACTTAATTATTTCACCTCTATGATTCATTTTTAGAGAGATGGCTGAATTTACGAATGGCGGAATTTACGGTTATATGACATCGTAATATCAAATATGCTTTTACTTTTATCCAAATACACGAAATAAGTATGTACCTACATTAATTAAAGGAAATGAGACTATTGATTCAAGTTGTACTACTGCAGCTGTCTTCCACACTAATTATTATTGTAGTGTAGAATATTCATTTGTGATGACAGTGTGTCGTGTGTGGTGTGGTGCGGCGGGTCGCGCGTGTTGTGACGTCACGCGGCGCAGTGGGGCGGGCGGCCTAATTGCCGCCCAGCAATGTGCCGCCCGACACTAGGAAAGCGGATATTGTATAAGCTGCGGAAATAGTTACAGAATTTGTTGCGTCTATTATTTTCAGCATTATTATTGTAAAATTTAACAAATCATAAATACCTAGGTATCCAATACACTTCTCATTATGAAATTTTGATTGAAAAAGTCCTCATAGATAACATCATCAACTGCAATATTCAGTAGGTTGGTCAAAGATAGCAGTTTGTTAGTTTAAAAACCGACTTCAAAATAACCTGGAGCACTAAAAAGCCTGAAATAATATTTCTATTACCACCACTGCCTACCCCATCGGGAAAATCAGGCGTGATGATGTGTTATCGAGTATTTGGAGTCGGTGCCAATCTTGGTATGCCAAGTCTACCTACTATAAAAGTAAGAAGATAGATTGGCACCGATTTAGTGCTCCAGGTTTTTTTGAAGTCGGTTTTTATTTTTTTATAAAAATAATTTTATTTCATGATTTTTAGTGGCGCCATACAAACTTTATCACCCCAAATTACCCCTTTGGGGGGTGACTTTTCCAAGGTTCTTAATTTATTATACGGAGTATACATACTAAGTTTCAAGTCAATCGGACACAAATATATTTTTCTACCGTACTTCTATCCCTAGTTTCCCCCTTTGGGGGTAGATTTCCGAAATGATTTTTTTACGGTAACTCTCCATACAAACTTCAACACCTCGTTTTACCCCTTTGGGGGGTGATTTTTCCAAAATCCTGAAACATGAGTTTCATTATTTCTTATGCAAAATATACATATTAAGTTTCAAGTCAATCGGACAAAAACATTTTTTTCAGACGACCTTCCCCTCCCCTAAATTACCCCCTTAGGGGTTGATTCTAGGAATTATTTTTTTATGGGACCAACTTGGAGCTACGATCTACCGAACAGCAAATCGGTTCATACATGCCGGAGAAATCGGTGAACATACATAAAAAAAAAAAAAAAAAACATACATTCAGCCGAACATAGAACCTCCTCCTTTTTTGAAGTCGGTTAAAAACTTAATGGTTAGCCGTGTTTAATATGTAAAACACATATAGCATTTAATAAATAGTAAAGATTGTTGTAACTGCTGCTGCTGCCGCTGCTGCCGTCATGTTGCACGATAGGTTAGGTACCGTGCCGATGTCGCTCGGCATCGGCGGCGCCGCGGCCGCGCCGGACATGTGTCGTGTGGTGCCGACACGCCGCGCCGCGCCGCGCCGCGTCTGATTAGAGCACAGTATTAACTTCTCTGTATGCAGAGTACACATTGGTACAATTGTTTAATTTGCACATGAATGTGCGCTGTCATCTCATTACGTTGCCTCCATCTGTTATCTACCTGATTATAAACTTCTGTCTTGTGATTTGAGAATAAGGACATGAACCCATATACACTGTAGATACAGTATACAGTATTAACAACACATCAAACGCCGTCCATCGCGTTAATCGACCGTTCAAACCATAGACGAAATATTAAAGGACTGGGTCTAAGCTACTCGGCCGCGTTGCTATTAAATCGCACAGCTCGGCCGGTGACGTCATCACAGTAGGCATGGCTTAAGTCAGTGTGCTGTTGGCGTTCGTCCTGTGCAGAAGTCTTGCCAACGTTCGCATCCCAAATATAATTCTATTCGACACAAGATGGCGACCCTCGGTACGTTTTTTATATGTACCTACACTTAGTGACATCTAGTGTGAAAAAGTTAAACTACGTACTTACATATCGGTATGCGGTATCTTTTAAATTGCCTCCCATTTTTTAACTCCCACCACCCGCGTTTACTCTATGGTTCAAACAGTTCTTCTCCATTATAAAGAACAAAATAGCGTAATAAACGCTTTATAAACATTATTATTGCTCTTAGCACCGTCACAGCGAGATGTAACGAGAGAAAAACTCAAGACAAACACAATTTAAGAGAATAAACAGGCAAGCTTAATCAAAATTCCTAAGACGTGGAGATATTCGATAATTTACGTGTTTATACCGTCTAAATTACTTAGACCCCTCAACTTAACATGCTTAGTAGAATGTAGAGTTCGATTTATACTGGAATATAACCAGTTTAAGTAGATCTCTAGTTCTAAGTATGTTTAATTGCATAATAGGTCAAGTTTTAATAGCATAAAAACAGTGATAGCGGCTGGGTGTGAATTACTGCTCATATTATCTTCTCTGAAAATGGCGGATTAGGTATATAAAGACTCCGAACGAGTATATTGCTCCACTTAATGTAAATTTTCTGAAGACAGAATCTTGAAGGCAGACTTAGTTAGAAACAACGATAGTGTATTGACGACATATCGCTATTTTAAATGTAAGATATGTATTTTCAGAATTCTATAGTATTGTCAGACAAAACACAAAACCAATCGTAACGGAGGTTGCGACGTTACATCCAATTTTTATTTATTCCGCAAATATTTCGCGTAATACATATAAAAAAATCGGCTCAGCACTGATTGTCTCCGGGTAACTCGATAAACCTAATCAGCTAACGAGCGCAACTTGCCGGGCGGGGTGTACCCGGATCCGTACAAATTTACGCGTAGCCGCGTACAGACGCCCGCGCATACATGTTTACCCGTTTGATTGCCATACGTCGAACGCGTATCGTAATGAGCTGTTTATATGGACACACCACTTATGTACACTAAAGATCGTATGGAAACGAACACCGCGTTATCTATTGCGTGTTTAACATTCTGTTTCAAAATGTCGTTGTATAGAAAAGTGGTCATGGATAAGTAACATTTGCGATTGTCGTAGTACAAAGCTAAGCGACAGCGTTTCGTGTTACAGGTCCCTCAATGAGTCCCAGTTATGTGGGGTCACGCGTAAGGTATAAAAAATCCAGCCGCTGTTTGTTCGGAGGCCGGCGGATGCGATCCACGCGAATAATGTATTATAAACAAATAAAACACAGAGTGTTTTTGTGTTTATCCTAAATTTTACGAGCCCTACATAATGTTGAGAAGAAAATATCTATTGCCAGCTCTCACTGCTCGAAATTATTTTGAGTTACATTTTTGTGTTGGCAGTGTTTTAAAATCCTTGGCTAGCTGGATTTTTATTGTAATTCGTGAATTCTGGGGAAGCATAAGAAATGTGGGAGTACTAATTAAACATTTCAGAGAAAATTGAGTACTTTTTATATGGTCATCAGGGAAATCTAATTAGGAGACATGCAAAATTCTTGCATTATGGCTAGATAAAACCTGTATATTTTAATTCCAACAAAACATGATAAATCATTACAAGGTTTAGTTTAATTTTAAGATTTCTGAATTATGAGGAATCGAATTAAAATTAAAACAACTTTTATTAAGTATATACTACATAATATGCATGTAGCCTCCGCAGACTTGCTACTTTTAGCATCGGCGACCGGCGATTTTGTGACGTATCGATGCTTGCGTCGCGTTTCTTCGATCGCGAACGAGCGAGACGCAGCATCAAAATCGCCGATGCTTAAAGTAGCAAGTCTGCGGTGGCCCTAACAATTCGCAAGCAACTGATTTTATATTCTAAGCTACAACAAAATAAACCCAGTTGGCCTACCAGACTCATGGGCTTACAAAATTGGCCTTATATTATGTTTGACACTAGCACTTGTACTCGATCTACTGAAAACAAAGTGTCGTGAGATTGAGTACAGCTCACACAGTCACGTCGGTCACGTCGGTCCCGCGGCGCGTGTCGCGTGTCAGACACGGGCCCGACGCAGGCCACGCGGCGCCCGCCGCGCTTCACTACGACACATTCAACACGATGTTAAGCACGTCAACATTGATGTACTTAATTATGAAGAGATTAGTACAGCAATGTGAAGTTATAGCGTTGCTACAGCAGTCCCATATAGTGGTGATGATGGTCAATAGAGTTTTTGGTAGATTTGAACCAGTGAACTGCCGCTGTATGACCTTTAAGAACGCTGAGCTACTGAGGCTCTCAGTTGCATACAAATATTACTTTACAAACGTCGGCATTCCTTTGATTCATTTAAGTAAAACTCATTGTAATAGTGTACGAAATAAAATAATAGCAAAAGTGTTATCCTAATTCTGCATAATTCTAAGTAACAGTCACTGTCCTTGCTAATCGTTACATCACTAAATCAAAGCTATACTACTACGTTAAACCTACGCCGAAGTCGAGGGGTAGGCGGTACGGAATACAGTGTTGCGTTATGAAGTGGACATGGATGGTTCATATTTTTAATAGTGAATCCAGGTTTAATTATATAATTGTAATTCCCTCAAAGATCGATTACCGTAGCTGTTAGTAGAGGTGAATGATTGGGATTGGTAATGTTCTCGTCCCATTATAAATGCCTTCAATATATCCAGCTACGTATAGAGCTTGTATAGAGATTCTTTAGTATAAAAAAGAAACATAATTAATACACATTGATAATTACTGGATGTTTCTTACATCAACGTCGGCCCAGCCAGCGCCCGTCGATTGACCGCCACGCACTCGACGCCCACCGCGGCGGTGGCAGTATCCGCCGCTAACGATCGTTTTTGCCCACCCTTCCCCAGATATCCCACCGCTGGGTTTTTACACCCTTCTCAAAGGTCAGCCTGTATCTTAAGGAACGTGAATCATCTTTTTTCTAATCAGATAATTGTACGTCTAGCCTAACACTACCCGAGACACAAAACAGATTATGGCCGCAGAAATATCATTTAGAATGTCGCTATAAATTTCTAGCACAATTACTTTGTAAGAAATAAGGCACAATATACTTGGACTAGAATATAGTGCTCGAGAAATAAAACGTTCTCTTTTACATTTTCAATATCATCCATGTGTCATTTTATTTTGTGATTTAATTTTTGTTATGAACATTTTCATTAAAACATAAAAAATATAATATTTAAGCTAGGATTGAGATTGTAAGTTTGGAATTGAAATGTTTTATAATTCTAACATTGATTTGCTAATGTAAAAATATCAAATAATTATTATACACCGTGTTTATGTTCATTTGCTTTAACTTCGACATAGTGCTTGGAACATTAACATAAACTTTTATTATATTAAATTTAGATTTTAAATAATTTGGCACTTAGTTTCTTTGAGAAATTAACTCAATAAGACGTAAGGAATTTACCCTTAAAGTTAAAGCAAATGAACATGAACACTATGTTTATAGAAGCCACTGGAATATATTTTTTTTGCATCATCTATTTTGCTCTTATCCCGTTTGAGAAACAATTTCAGTTATGGCATCTAGAATTCCTTGAACATAATACGTTGTCACTTAAACTCCAATTACTCGGCGCTCGGCAGATTTATCTCGCGTACGACGCCATCATGATTCAATAATTCAAGAGTTCTCACGTTCAAATAAATTTTATTACGCTTATCCTGTTTTAATCCGCGCCGACGCGCGCGACGCGTCCGCGTCGTCCGCGACTCGTTCGGTGGCGTGTTTAATTTAGCATACGTGCCGCTACGGTCCTTCTAAAATTCCATAACATTATGTAAACGCATCTGCATACACGGGCCTGGAACTTTATTAAACGAAATAATGTAGTGAATACACTGCCTGACTCACTTCGGCATAATGAGCAATCTCGTGCGGCGTAGCGCTACGCCGGCGGCGCTCAGTAGCCGTGTGGAGCGCGCGCCGAACGGTCGCTACGCGGTACGCGCTACGCCGCTACGATGTCCGCTACATAGCCCGCGCGTAGTACGAATATTTCCTGTGTAAATGAGTATCTACAGTTAAATTGTACGATATCTAAGCTTGTGTGGATAATATAAGTGCAATTCTCGAATACCTCTTTGACATTATTCGTGTACTTAGTTAATGTTTATTAGTACTTAGGTATTTAAAAGTAGTTCGGTAAGTGTTTTGTAAATCAAATGATCAAAATGAAAAGGATTTGTCATCTCATCTTCCGGCTATTGTTCCTGCTTGACGGTGAGTTATAGAATTTTACTTCCCATACACGGAAATGTACTTATTCAGTATTATTGTTGTACCGCAGGTGGTGTCAAAACATGTGGTTTTAATTAAAATGAATCTGTGCGTGAATAAGTTGAAATATATAATTAACATGTTGTTAATGAGCAGCGAGTATAATTAAGTTTTTGATTAAAACCCTAATTATTATACCACCGCACATTCCGGCATGGTTCATGTTTATCATGGCGCCGAACAAATTATATACAATTTGCGGGAATGTCATTTACAGTATATTACAATAGAGTGGGTGTTCTATTTGTCAGCGCACTGTTCCTACATTAAACATCGTTTTATTCGTGTTCATATCGTTGTTATTTTAGAATTTGAAATTATAAGTGACCGTAATTCTCAATCGGCATAAAATAAATAATGTGCTATAAAATTTCAGTTTTGCAACGCAAAATAAATTATTAAGTAAGTCAATTATTACCCGACGATTTTCAAATAAAAAAGTAGTATATGTAGTAATATCAGTTATCTGGTTTCCATAGTACAAGCTCTGCTTAGTTTGGGATCAGGTAGCCGTGTGTAAAAAATGTCCCAGGATAAAAAAAAAAGTTTATTATGTTTCATAGGATGACCGAAGAACAACCTATTTAATGATGAAATAATAATAATAATATAATAATATCCTGGGACTTTTTTACACACGGCTACCTGATCCCAAACTAAGCAGAGCTTGTACTATGGAAACCAGATAACTGATATTACTACATATACTACTTTTTTATTTGTAAATAAATACTTAATATACATATACACCCAGACTCCGGACATACAGACATGTTCATGCACACAAATGCATGTCACGGGTAGGAATCGAACCTACGACCTGCAGCGTGAAACTCGCCTCCGCACCAACCACGCTAACGGGCCCGTCAGCCATAAATAAATGACGCCGTCAGCCAGCAATAAATAAAACCATTTTACAATTCCATGTAAACAATAATGGACATGTTTAAACCTCAGTTATTACAGTCACTTAAATACCCTAGACCCCAGTACGTTACTTATAACTGTACTCTCAGCTATAAGATATTTTTTTTTATAAAAACACAAAGCAAATTTAGCAGTCCAGATATGATAGGAATTCCGAGCGGCAATTTTCTCACGAATAAAATACCGAGGTGTACCGTTTCCAACGAAAGTGGACAGATACTTTATAAACGATATATTGTTTATTACCTAATACATTATAATGTTTGAAAGCTGATAAAAGGCAACGTATATAGTCAACATAGGCAACGCGTGTCACTGGGGTCGCCCCCAGTCCATTGTATGGGAGCCATAGTACAAGAGTGCTTAGTTTGGGACCATGCAGTGGGTGTGTAAGTCTGGCGATATTAATTTATTATTTAATTATAACAAAATTATACAACAATAATGGAAACATTACACAACCTCTGTGTTAAAGCTTATAAACCATCGTGCTGACACGATATAGAGCAAATCTATTTTGTGGTAAGTACGTGGAAGCTAATGAGAAAAAAAATACATTTATCCACTCATCGATGTGACACGTAGCAATTTGAGCTTTATAAATTACTTCATAATTGTTTCATCACTTTTACTTGCTATTCGTAAATAAAACGGAGGTGTGCAAAAAATATTGTTTTAACAAATTGACGAGCAGCCCTCCCCTCTGCCGCTAGATGACCGGGGGGGGGGGGGGGGGGGGCGTTCAGAGCCGACCCATTCCGGTTGTTATTCCTCGCAGATGCATGCTGACGACTTCGCACTGCTTTTATAAATTAACTTTTGGGTTTATAAATGTTCAAAATTAGGTCTAGTTTTTCCTTTCGTCATAAAGTTTCGATGGACATTCATTCTCACTGATAGCTTATAACTTTAAATTATAACAATGGAAGAAGTGGAAATTTCAATTATTACGCATTTGTAAAGTGTTATTTGATAGTTATTTTTTTTATAAAAACTATACAATAACCTCCTCTTTAAATTAGGGTACCTACTTCCTGAGAATATACCGCCTGTCTGCGTTGCTCTGGGTCTCATAAAATTATAACGTCGCGTCTAAGACATCTCCTCAAAAATTATAAATAAAGCCTTTATTTGACTTATCTTTAACACTCAGCGTTTTGCTGCTGCAGCTGCAAAATAATCATTCTGTAACTTAATTTGCAATTCTCTGTAGCTTTTATTGAAAAATACAACAAAAATAACGAAGCACCTATATTATTACAAAACTATAACTGCATGACGATTTTGACATGAAAACACTCTTCATAAAATGAAATTAATAAAATGCGAGCCGCGCTCTGTACCTATATTGTTCGCGAATAAATAAGTACATTTAGCGAATGCGCTGGAAACGTTGAGAGCAATGAACAAAATATCATCACTGACGGCGGATCGTAATGGTTGTAAAATGTATTAGTTGCCGCTTCACTAGCGATCACTCAAGTAGGAGTCAAACTCTTGGTACCCGCGAAGTAAAGGTCATCGTTTCCTCATACGTACTCCAGGTACCTATTACAAGAAAATATCCAATAAATATCACGTCAAACTTTTGTCTCAGCAAAGCGTGAGGAGTGAGGCGCGAGGCGCGAGGCACGAGGCGTGACTAATGCGAGTGGACCGGACCCGCTGCCGCCGCCCGCGCCGCCGCGAGACCACGGCCATGTCCTTCACATGTGCTGTCTCGATGTGACAACTTCCTTATTGAGATATGTTTGACAGTCATTCCGATCTTTTACGATACGATGAAGAAATGGAGACATTTTAGAAATGAAAATGTGTCTGATAAAATGTAAGGCGATTGCGTCAAAATATGTATCTTTCGGATCTGGTGAGTTAACTTGCAGGGGTCATGGGGCCAACACGGAAGGACCATTTCTATGAACGATTCCAACTCGGTACAATTTTTTTTTACCAGCCAGTTTTCGGAGTCTTCCAGTTTCCGTCTTCGGTTGTGTTGATGAATTTTGATGACATTTCAATAAAATGCAAATATCGTCTAATTTTCTCCTAGAAGCAAATATCGCTGGATTTATAGTTTCAATAACATATTTGAATAAGCATAATTGCTCTCGTCTTCCTTGTAAGTAACTACATAATTCAAATTGTCGTCATATCTCTTTTTAAATCTATGGTCCCATCAATATCGCAAATACTTGTGAAAGGTAATGGTGGCTATAACAGTAGCCATGGTTTACGAGTCGCGCGTAAGCACTTCTGAGTATAATCGAGTCTCGCACGCGGCGCGGTGCCCGGCGCCGTCAAATTGCATATTTTTGGCACTACGTGCGGCGCCGGCTGCGGCTGGGACGCTGGCCTGCGCTGGCCTGCGGGAATGGAACACCCCACTAGTGGCATCACAGTGCCGATTCAACTTTCAATAATTATCAGATTTGAGGATTAAGACTATGACTACGATCAAGAGAAGACAAGCAGGTCGGGTCGGATGGTGCACCGCACCGCAGGGTGAGGAGCCCGACTCCGGACTATACTGTGACTCGATTATTACCCCGCTTTATGATTCTTTACAATATTTTAAAAAATAAATTGAATTAATATATAAATGTTAATGGAGATTATTTTATTACAATAACTTTAAAGAAAATATCCACATCTTGTAAGTTTTTCTACTTTGTATTTGAATGTTACAGACAATTGAGGTGTTTTAGATACTAAATTGTAATTGTAATGTATTTTATTCCTTTCGCTGTATTCTACGAGATCCAAAATTCAATCTACATAAAATACATTGTAGGTATGTTTTATAAGTCACCATCTATAATACACATTGTGGAATGCAAAATAAATATTATGAATATGTAGGAGTTAAACACAGAAATACCTACTTCGTAAATACGATACATAATTTCATAAATTTTTAAGCCAAATTTAAAAACTCCTTAGATCGCGACGCATAATGTTCTAAGTATTTTATGAAGGTGATAGCACCATTCGCGAATTTCTAAAACTCCATAATTTATAAGTAGGTACACAATTGGAACAAACTGTTGTCGCTCTGGCCGAGCCCGGCAACGCAGCGGCGCGCGGCGGTGTCGAGAGGCTCCTCACCGCCGCGCCCCGCAACTCGCACCAGCCACCGGCTCCAACCACTCCAACCACTCCACTTCAGACACTTCAACTTGTTTATTTCCCTGTTATACTTTGATTGTGGCACTTGAATTACGTTTCTCTTTAATGTTATTGCGATTAAAAAGATCTAAATAATTGTTTGTTTTCGTTTCATGCTTCTACGGAACAATTTGATAAAATAGATGAGTGTTTTAATTCTAAAGTAATAGGGATATCGATGCTTCTACAAAAATAAAATGTTTGTGACACAAAAGTGTGTAGTATCAACCACACAAAATGTGATATTTACAATGATTGATGAGGCCAGCAGAACACATCAATTCGCAACAGATCAAGAGTCGACGTTTTTATTAGAAAAGAAATTAATTATTTTGAGAACGAACCATTGTCACTTTGTATTCCTCAAACTTGGCCTCTGACAAAATATTAAATTTGAGAGTCTCAAAGGGGTACAGCTTAGAATGTATACCAACTTGCACAAACAACTGTAACTTGCACTACTTATGACTCAAGCTTGCACTCTGGTGCATTTAGTGACTCTACGTCTACAGATTTCTTTATTCCTGAATCTGTAGATAAGCGAAATCATTCGTCAAACCTTGTTCATTTCAAAAGACACTCAAAATCTGTACTCTTCGCAAAGTACTTTACATATCGACAGGAATCAATAACCGATCCTCGTTTTTACGACATCAAATAAAATTTAACACAAGAGTCGCGAGGGTAGCGCTGGGCTGGTGCTGCGTCTTATCGGCTCCCAAAGCCGGGCGGAACATAAAAAGGTCCGCTGCATCGTACACTTAGAAGGTATCCGTATAATCCTCGTTGATATAAGGACTCGGATTCGTTGGTTACCCTTCGAGAGGCTGTAATGACATTGGTAGAAAAATTATTACATCACATTTTACAATTTCTAACATTCAGAGTTGGTCATATAGTTATACTTTCGGACAGCAATATCAGAAACTTAAACGAGACTCGCATACGTGTCGGGTGCTGGCTGGTGAACCCAACGATGCAAACATGCAGTTCCTATCCGTGATCCGTGGAGTTACTTTGGTATTATGACATTTATCACATCTACAATAGGGGTGTACAGTGTTGACGCTGTTGTGAAGGCGGTTTATTCCACTTTGATCACTATGAAAGGGTTGCGACGCCAATTGGAAAACATCACGACGGTGTATTTTTTGGATGCTCGACGGAATTAAATGGATTATTTTGACATTTTTAGGTTGGGACTGGTATTTTAATACCATAGATTTATTATTAGCAGATACGAAGCTATTGTTTATGGTATACATATTTGATGCTAATATGGACCACATTAACGAAAACATATCTGTCTCATTCTTACTCGTGACAATTTAGCTATGTAAAACAGTACAGTATATGTCATATATTTCTTTTTTCTGGAAGTTTTTGGTTAGTTCCGTCAGTAAGCCGCCTCCCTGAGGGCCTTTTTGGACCGCCATATTGGGTCGTCGGCTATGGTCGGGTCACTATGGTTAGTACTTCATCTGTCATGTCAGCGTCTTATACAAATTATTTTAAATTTTACGCTGAACTGTGTGTATTTTGTGACTCTTTATTATATTATTTAGGATTATTAAGGAAAAATCAATATAGTTTAGTGTTGCGGTAGGGCATGCAGTTCTGATTCTCTAAAGAATTTCGAAGGATTGTCATTTTTCAGGTTAGTTGTGTTATTTTCATATTTATGTGTATTTAAAGTGTGTGAAAATACCTTTCGAGTACATTATATTAATTTTTAATTGAGTTCCCGTCTATAATCGTACTCTCGAATTCATATTTTCAAATAAATTAGAACTAACAAATATTTGCTATGTTTACATAAAAACGTAGTGCTGTTCTTATAAGTTTTGTTTCAAAGTTATCGATACAAATTCTATTCACCTACACGTTGGGCCACGCCGTCACCCCGGGGTGACCATAAATAAATTATTCTTGTTTTGGAAGGTGCGTGACTGCGCCGCCTTAAATTTGTTTTATAATATTTGTCATCACTACTCACGAACATAAAGATGCGCGACAGAGATAACAAGTTGATTTATGGATAGTGAACATTTTAAAATTAAATGTGGGATTTGCTAAAACGGCTTAAAGAAGTTAAAATAGAGTTTATTCAAAATCTCCCGATTTCGCAAGATTTTTAGCTGATAAATTTGTAGATTTTTAATTTTACGCTTTTGCTACACTGGGCAGTGGTAGGTAGGGATGATGGCCGTGTATGCATGAGGCTCTCCACACGTGCATATTTTCGTGGTAAAGTTGAGGCGCCAACAAGGCCGAGACATTGAAATTCTGGTGGTCTCTAACGTTAAATTGCGAACCCCTAAGAGTTGCCATGTGAAAATGACTTTACTTGAGCAGCAGCGTCACTCTGCACAACCATTTTAGAGGGAAGAGGGTGACTCGCTCCACAGAGCCATAAAATAACATAATAGTCATAAATAAAAACATAATTTTGTACTGCCTACCCCCGATTAACGTGATATTTGTGCTGCGGTCTCTTTCCCCCCTTCATGACACTTGACTGACCGACTCGTTTGGTACACTCGTCGTCGCGGTGCCTCCTGTGTCTAAAAACCTTAATCGCACGAAATCTACTCAATCCTTTGTGTAATTGTGTTGTGTGAACTGGATAAACCCAAGTGAGTGCTCTAGTGATGTGCCTGCGCAGAAGAACCTGACGATCCAGCCATACGACCCTGGAAATGCACCCGCCTCCATCGTGTCGTTAATGTACACGCTTGACATTGACCTGAGCCTTACAGATTTGTCTCTCCCCTTTTTTGCCTTATTTGATTTAGCCCAGCATAACTGAACCTACCTAATCAGGACCCAGCACTTTTCCCGCGACATGATCGTTAGGTATATCGATATGGATACTATCGACTAACTAAAAGTACAACACTTTTTGCTGTGCGCCATTTTGGACGGTCGTGTGCTCGTGTTTGGCTACAGATGACGTCACATAGGGCTCGTCCTTTCTCTCTTAGGTCATTGTTTAATACCGGCACACTCCTGATCCTGACGTGACGATTCAATTGTATTCAGTGAACATTTGTTTTTATAACGGTTATAGTCATAGTTACTCCTTTGCTCACATTTTTTCCGAGTGTTATCTTCTCAAATAACTTGAGTTCCCAGTAATACCGTTTGATGTTAGTACATTAGCCGCAACGTCCCACTGAAGGGGCGGTCGTAGTCCGTAAAAGGGTACAATCGTAAAACTCGTCTAAGGGATAACTGTCTGTTTCTGTGCCTGTACACAATTTGTCACTGAGAGGGCATGATGGTGAGGGCTGGACGAGGAGGTTACTTTTCAACGTGCGATCTTAGATTGTAGACCTGTAGAGTTGATCTAAACACACTGGACATTTAGTCGAAATAGTAAAACTCTGTATTTTGAAACAAATTTCCAATACAGCTATGTCTCAACCATTGATGGCTACATTATAACCAAAACTTCATTCAAATAGTGTCAGTTGCACCGTGAGGAAACCTACCTGCCTGTCCCTCGGGATTAGGTAATAGTCAGTTCCTGTATACACGGCGACAAGGTTCACCACCTGTCACGTTGGGTTCTGACTATCTGGTGAAACGTGGGCTTTGAGTTGGTTAATACCTCCACAATGTAGTGGTGTATGGCCACTCAAGCCTCTGACTACCCCCGAATGGGGATAAAAGTCGTGACGTTACATTTACAGTTGCAAGTAAATAAGTAATGAAAACCCCATCCAAACCAGATCAGTAGTTTATACATTGTGATCTAAAAATCGTGAACATTGTTAAAAAAGTCGATTTCCGACGTCATGCCAAATGCCTATTATTGTTACCTTCGTACTATTTCTTATATTTTCCATATACATTGACACCTCTGTTACTGCTGCTATTAAAAGTCTTGTAAAAGTTACACCAAGAAAAAAAAAAAAAAGATAAATGTTTATTTTCATGGGAGCATGAGTACATTACAACTAGACAGCAGTGGCCACACTAGGCGTGTGCCTGTATCTTGGCAACATGAGATGAGTTACAAAATACTAAGTACAAACGTAAAAAATAACGCAGTTTTTTTCCATTAGACGTGTCTACAACATACACATGCCGCGCGAGGCTGCTCACCCACATGCCTCGCGAAACACGAGGTTTGCCTCAGTCGCATGCCGCGCGAGGCAAATGGCGAGGCAACTGACACTAGACAGAGAAAGGTATAGCCGAGCAATCAGTTTGACACGTTTGACATCGTTCTGTCTGATGACTCTGCTAAACTAGGCGAGGCAAATGACAGCGCTCAGTTGAGGCAGGACGCGCATATGCCTCGCGCGAGGCAAGTCAAACTTCGTGAGACAATTTGCCTCGCGCGGCTTGTGACACATCTGGACGTAGCTATTGATTCATTATAATTTTTGACTAATCACCCATAACATAGCCCTATCACAACAAAAATCTCATCCTCACCTTTCTCTACCTCATTGGCGGCGTCTTCATCAGGCGCATGCCTCGCGCGAGCACTCACTTTTGACATCGGAACGCATAGACGTAATGTCATAATATGAGTGCTCGGGTGAGGCATGCGTGCCATATGGACACATCTATTAAAGGCAATAGCGAAGCAATTGAAAGTAAAGTGATACATTAGTCGCGGGTTCCGTCCCCGAAACACTTCATTTGTGATTCTGGCCTCGGGCCCTCCGCTGACCCGCCCTTTATACACCCTTCATGCCAATCGGGCCCTACTTTTAGATGGGTTTAGCAGTCGTAGCTTGTTAAGACGTGTCTGCCTTTTTCCTTTGTTAATAAAAAAAAACTAATATATGTCACGGAAATCACTAGTTTATAATGAATTATAAACTGGCGTAATCGTGTTTAATAAGTTATAAAACATGCATTCTCTTTTTAAACCGACTTCAAAAAAGGAGGAGGTTTCTCAATTCGACCGTATATTTTTTTTTTTTTTTTTTTTATGTGTGTTCGCGGATATCTTCGTCGTTTATGAACCGATTTTGAAGATTCTTTTTTTGTTGGAAAGGAGATTTTCCGGGGGTGGTACCATGATAAGGAAACCAGGATCTGATGATGGCATCCCAGAGAAATCGAGGGGAATCTTCGAAAATCGTAGGGGCGACTAGTGCGTTTGTAATTTTTTTCATCAAGTATTTTAAAGCACTACTATTTTATGAAGGTCTGGAGTCGATCTGATGATGGAGCCGAAAGACAGTCGAGGGAACTCCTCAACGATTTACAGCAATTACCTGGTGTTTGGGCTTGATTAATTTGTATTGATGAGAACTTTACACCTAGATGGGTTGTGATTGTCATTATGGGTCTGATGATGAAGACGAAGGACAGTCAAGGGAACTCCTCAACGTTTTACAGTAGCTACCTTGTGTTTGGGCTTGATTAATTTGTATTGATGAGAGCTTTACACCAAGATGGGTTGTGACTGTCATTAGGGGTCTGATGATGAAGACGAAGGACAGTCAAGGGAACTCCTCAACGTTTTACAGTAGCTACCTTGTGTTTGGGCTTGATTAATTTGTATTGATGAGAACTTTACACCTAGATGGGTTGTGACTGTCATTGGGGGACTGATGATGAAGACGAGGGACAGTCAAGGGAACTCCTCAACGTTTTACAGTAGCTACCTTGTGTTTGGGCTTGATTAATTAGCATTGATGAGAACTTTACACCTAGATGGGTTGTGACTGTCATTAGGGGTCTGATGATGGATTCAAAAGACAGTCGAGAGAACTGCTCAACGATTTACAGCAATTACCTGGTGTTTGGGCTTGATTAATTTGTATTGGAGAGAACTTTGCACCCATATGGGTTATAAGTGCCATTACAGGTCTAGTGATGGAGACCATAGACAGTCGAGGGAATTTCTCAAAGATTTACAGCAGTTACCTTTTGTTGGGCTTACTTCATACGGTTCAATATGCCAAAATGTTCATGTGTATGGCGCCACTAAAAATGGTGAAATAAAATTATTTTTATAAAAAAAAAAAACCAACTTCAAAAAAACCTGGATCACTAAAAAGCCTGAAATAATATTTCTATTACCACCTCTGCCTACCCCTTTGGGAAAACCAGACGTGATGGTGTGTTATCGAGTATTTGGAGTCGGTGCCAATCTTGGTATGCCAAGTATACCTACTATAAAAGTAAGAAGATAGATTGGCACCGACCCCAAATACTCGATAACACACCATCACGTCTGGTTTTCCCAAAGGGGTAGGCAGAGGTGGTAATAGAAATATTATTTCAGGCTTTTTAGTGATCCAGGTTTTTTTGAAGTTGGTTTTTTTATTTTTATTGATTTAGAACCTTGAGTTTACCTCATCGCTAAAACTAGATACGTACCTACGTCTATTAAGAATATAGTAGTATATAAATGTTTAGGATGTGCACCAGCAGGCGGCCACATCTGCTTCTGACGACTCCACATAACGACCACGACTGCTCTGAGAAGAGCGTAACCATAAAGAAATAGTACCACACAAATAATTAAACTAACGCTTTGCATTATTGTAATAATCTATTCCACCACTCTACCAATACGATAGTAGAGTCATACAACTAAGGAGTCTACTCGTACCAAAGACTAAAATACCAAATCCCCACCTCTAATATTCATGCAGAGTTCACGCACAGACATCGTGAAGATTATTAGCGTGCGCCTACAAATGGTTCGCAGCATCCCCTCGCACCCTTAGCGAACTTTTACGAGTGTTTATTGGGCTGATAGGACGATAACATTGTGGCTTCGGGCTATTACTACTGCTGTGGCCACTAATCTAATATGCTTTACCTATTGAAGTAAATAATTGTATTCAGAAAGAAGTGCTTAGCTTGTATCTTTTTCATTACTTGATAGAAACTTGTGTGAAAGGGTTTAACAAATAGTGAGGATGTCATATTGCTATGTAGTCTCATTAGCCGCGAATATGAAGATAAGAATTAGTGGATTCATTGTAGGCAAGTATCTGTGTATGTTGAAGAACTCACTCGCTCGGGAATTCAATCCAGCTACTAATTGTCTTAAAATTAATATATTAAAATTAATAAGTATCCTATTCCAGTCGTTATCAAATCAGCTTTTTTTTTCGGAACCATGCGAACAACTTGGAACATCATTATACAGGGTGAAATTGAAATCATGGGCATCCTTTTAAACTACGACTCTACACATGATTCAGAATATTTTGGGAAAATAAATAAAAAAATCTATTGATAAAAAAATATTGCTTGAGTAAGCAAATAAGAAAACCAGTTAACTGTTTTACCATACCCGGGCAATAAATTTTTATCAATTGATTTATTGATTAATATGGCCTTAATATTATGAATCATGTGTAGAATCACCGTGTAAAAGGATGCCCATGATTTCAAATTCACCCTGCAGTAGCGGTGCATAAAGTGGAAATAGAAATTTTTAATATTTCCCGATTTGAATGGGTGCCGGGGGCGGTCGCGTCGCGTCGGTAGCCATTAATATGACATTAGCTGAAGTTCGACTCCCGAGTCGGATCGTCAAATGTACCGTGCACCGGAACTGCTGAGCGCCGCCCGCGCCCGCACCGTCGCCACACTAATGGATGAGGATGAGCAAGAATAATTACGTTGGTTGTAATTGGGTATTTTAGTATGCTAATTCTGATGACTGATCATCTGCCCTAAAGATAATAATTATAGTGGGGTTAATAAATAAATGTTATCTAAATTATGATTTAACTGTTTTGACCATGGTTTATTAGTCTAATGTAGGTTGGTAGGTAGTTGGAAGAAGAAGGTCAATATAAAACTCTGTGAAGTCAACTATTCAACTCTCTCACTCTTATTTAGCGAAATTTTGATAACAAAAATAAAAGTTTCATTTATTTAGCTAAAGAAAAACGTTGAATTAAAATAATGGTTCCACGAAAATTTTTGAAACTGGAAAGTTACAAAATATTCCGTGTATTTTAAAGAGTTAATCAAAGTGAATAAAATGGTGAACGAAATTTGAATAATTCATTTCATTCGCTGGGGAACGAATGCTATTGAACGACTCATTCTGCTTGGCATCCGTGACTACATTCACACGATGTCTTCTTTAAGGATTTTATACTTCTTTAGGGAGTCGTGCTAAGAATAGATAACACGGCGAACTAACTACGTGGTGGTAATAATAGGTTAAGTGGAGTTTGAAAACAGTAACTAATAGTACATTACTGCCACGGCCTGTAATGAGTGTATTGCTGGCTGTGGTGTTGATGGCCGAGAGCACAGCGTAGCGCAGCCCGAGGCCTCCACAGCGCGGTCAGCATTGCAGCCCTTGATGGACAAGCTGAAATAAAGGCCGAGACCGAAGGTCGAGGCCTTTATAGCGCTGCCAGTAAGGGTTGCCATGATGACCAAGCTTGAAGGCCAAGAGCGTAGCAAAGCTTAGCTTGGGCCATCATAGCGTGGCCAGCAGTACAGTCATTGTGGACCAAGGCTTGTACAATGCTTTACTCAAAAATGACGTCATCACATCTTAATTGAAAAACACGACTGTTTGGGCCGGGGCGCAGCGCATCTACCTGCCCCCGCGCTGGTGCGCACATTTTTTGGCCGCCATCAAAAACTTTGCTGGCGGCTAAAGCACGACAATTATATGAAATCTCATACAACTTTGATTGCGCCTTTTTTGCAGCGCAGCAACATCGACTTTGCTCGAAGAAGATTTGCAAAATAATCACAACATTATAAACATTATTGAGTAAATAATATTATTATGTCTGATGGTTTGAGATATTAACACATATGAAAAGTTATACTGAATAAGCAACGTATTCTCGTAAGTAAACTTTTTTCAAATCGGCTTTATTATGACGAAATCCAATAGAGTGGGCATCAGTGAAGGCAAAGCCTTTATGAAGAAAACAATACATAATAACAACATAATTAGCATTTACCAGCATTCTCAAAAAACAGTTTGACAAAACACCTAGAGGTTAATCAAACGTGACATTTGAACCCAATTTTGTGACTCCACGTCTCAATTTACTTCAATTTATCCGCATCAAAACGACCTAATAACAGCAATTGGCAGCGACCGGCGACCCAATCGTTTAGCGTGTAGCGTCGCTACTTTACGTGCAAATGAACAGTAAATCGCGGGTCTGGTCGCGCTCGCGTCGCGCCGCGCCGCCTCTCCGCGCCGTGAGCGCAATAAAAAAGGTCTCAACACAAACATCGTTCAGATCTGTTGTACTAAATGAATTTCCGAGCCTATGGTGAGGATATAGAGCAGAGCGGGAAGCGTTATTAAATCTGGAAACGATGTTGGTAAAACCATGACATAAAAACAAACCCAGGGTGCTAGGCAAAGTCAAATCATTTATGGAAACATTAAAATTGTCATCAATATAATGTATTGTTTCCTTATCACCACCGGATCGGAGTGCGACCTCAACTGAGAAGATCCGGCAATATTTATTTGTTTGATGGCTGTGCTGACAAATTTTGGTAATTTTTGCGAACTGATTGATTATAAAAATGTAGGTATGTAGAAGGAACTTTCTCTCTGTAATTTATATTTTTTAGGTTTCAGTTTTCCCTGCTCTTATGGAACGTTTTGACGTAACAACAGCGCGGCCTAAGAATCCAAACAGTTAAGGCACTCACATTGAAGAACCCTTGACGAGGCTTAAGGTGGACCCTTTGACGAGGCGTTGGCATCAAGGACGCGTACCTCGATTCCCTCTTCCCTATTTTAGGAAAGTTTTGATAGGCATACGTCTAAAAAATGGCGATTTAAAATTGTGTAGTTCTCGCGGCTTCACACTAACAAAGAAACGCGAAGGAAACCGGGGTAATTAATGCGGGACATTGTCGCTCACGGAATATTGCCACTTAACGAATTGAATGTTGCGAAATAGCATAGTGATTTGTTCCATAATAATTCCTTAATCTCCTAATTAAAGTATTTTCATACTTTCAAACACCCACCCTTGAATTACGCCCAGTAACTCACAAGCGTAACAGTTGGTAACTGTTCGAGCCCTCAACTGGAGAGCCCTTAGCGTGGGATCGCCACGGCCTCGTCGTCTCGTGTCGGGTTCATGTCGGACTCGTGTCGGGTGATGTCAAAGCACGTGTTAACGTTGTTAGGTACAGTATTAATAAATGAATTATGTTGTTCGAGGCTGTTTTTAAATAAGTGTCGTATATTTAACAATATTGACTATAATAGATGGCTGTATAACGGCTCACTACTCGTACAGGATACTATCACTAGCATATTTTTGTCCAGGTATTTTATTATTAGAACTATATAACTAACACCAATTTAGCAGTGGGTTAATTATCTTGTAATGTTATGAGTGTCGAATTTGTAATTAATAGCAATATTTCAAGTTATATAACGACCATCTTTCATTCCCTCATCGGCCTATATTTCAGTAACTTCGCTTATTAAAACTGTTCCCTTGTTATTTCGCGTTTTTTTGCACTTTCTCCCGAGACTTGTATAGATTAGTTCGAGTTCAGAGTTCTAAAGATTTTTGTGATCGAAATTGGGTCAAATTTACTATGAAGGGGAATAGAAATAGCTAGTTCCTTTCAGTTACTTGTAACATTGATGTCATGCGTGCCTCCGAGAAGAACATTCTATTGAAACTTATTTAATTGCAGTCACACTAACATACTAAGTGATGGGTGTCTCCTCCTCATTTCTGAGTTACATCTTTGTAGACATAGTTTGACACTTGATTGGCGGCGTCTTCATCAAGCGCATGCCTCGCGCGAGCACTCTGTTTTGACGTCGGAACGCATAGACGTAATGTCATAATATGAGTGCTCGGGTGAGGCATGCGCGCTCTATGGACACATCTAAATGCACTTAACACGAGATAGTAAAATGCTAATAAAGTAACCTCTGCTTACCTAATCAGTTAAGTACTTTAAATATTTTTTTTCAATAAATGGTTGTCATTTAGAGAACATAAATCAATAATAAAGTATCCTAAAACTTCAGTTACAAAGATGATACCTTCACGTTCTATTTTAATCAAACTTTTCGCACACACAGAGTAAATAATATTTATATTTATTAAAAAGTTTTTTGCAAACTGTAATTATTATATTTTATTCCTTTGCCTCTATTTTTTATTTCAAATATAACGCGATATGAATATTTAAAATGGGAACGAAATAAATATTTACAAATTGTGGTCATAATATAGTTCATGGAATGATGGTAATTCATGAAAAAACTTTGAGCAAATAAATAAACGTACAGTATGTATGCACGAGTGCGGTACGGCTGCGGTACAAAAGAGAATGAACCAAGGTATTGTTATGAACCTGCTGAAGAAAACACTTTGATTTCAATGTCCTATAATATTATTCATATTGGTCGAGACCAGTAGCCCGATTCACGTAACCAAAACCGTAACGATGTCTCAGCGATATAGTCGTTGATAGCCTTTTTGTATTACGAAAAGGCTATCTACGACTATATCGCTGAGACATCGTTACGGTTTTGGTTACGTGAATCGGGCCACAGACTCTAGGCTCCAGACGCGTTAGAATGCGTGCGTACACGACGTGTCACGCATGTGTGCGTTAGTTGTTTATACGACCTTCACTAATGGTAAATACACTGGACCGCAAAGAAAACGGGTCGGTTAGAAAATCTTCAATATCTTCAAAAGTACCTGACCTAGCTTTATGAAATAAAGACAAAATTATATAATATTTTACAGGCTTAAATGAAAATAAAAAACCGGCCAAGTGCGTGTCGGACTCGCACATAAAGGGTTCCGTACCACCGTGGAATAAAAACGTCCAAAATATAAAGTTTTTATTTTGAAATTTTTTCTTATTTTTACTATTATCGCACTAGTGTGTGATTGCATTGCTCGTTCGCTAAGGAGAACTTCAAATCTTTTTTTCCTTCTGATGAACTCTTATTGTTTTTAGTAAGTTCTGTGACTTATAATAGAGCGTAATTAGTTTGAAGATTAGTAAAATCAAATCAGTTTTTTTATTCATGTAAGCTAGGTAAAGCATTTATAAATCGTCAAAATAACAATATTTTAGCATTACCACCGGTTCTTAATGTTGCTTCCATTGAGAAGAGCCCTTGATAGTGTATGCCGGGAGCTGCGACCGGAGCGCAGTGACCAATCATGGATTTTGTCACATCATGTCGCTCTCTCCTTTTCTTTTTAAGTGACTAATACACGTTTCATATGACGTGACATCATAATCATCATCTAAGCCTGGTTTATTTCAATCTTCTGTGCTCAATACTTTCCTCTTATCTCTTTTAAAATTCTCTGTAATCAAAATTAATAACATTCCACCACTCTGCGCGCGTGTTTTTCCATATTTCTTTCATTTTTGAAGAAAACTCAATAAGATGGCAATACCGTACATGAAAAAGAGAAACATTTTTATATTCTATTTATGATAAATTGGATTGAATAGTTGCGTCGCGGGCCGGGCCCCGGGTTCACGAACCTGTTTTATTTTATACAAGCATTGTTATTGTAATACCTAACATGTGTATGGAAATATTGGATTTATTACTTTTGTTACGCACTGGAAAGTTGTTATTTTGTGAAGTACTGCCTTCAGGAACTTTGTGTCTACTGTGTTACGGCGCGGGGCGGATGGTTTAATTTGTATTGGTTGTATAGACATCGTTGTAGTTTCTAGATACCAAACTTTTCTCAAGAATTAAATATCCGCCAATAAATCATATCATTATTAAAGTCGAATAATAAAACAAAATATAACGCAAGATTATTTTGTAGCACCATCTTAAATTCAGTAAGAAGCTTATTCCATGAATAGGATTCTGAATGTTAGCCCCCTTCCTCAAAAGTTACCCAAATAAAATCAATTTACAATTCCCTGAATTCAAAATGGTGTAATAAGTTTTTAAAAGCATCGTTGAACACTTTTTTCTCTTTAATAGGTGCGTCCAGATGCCTCGCATGCCTCGTCCGAGCACTCATGCTATGACATTATGTCTATGCGTTCCGACGTCAAAACTGAGTGCTCGGGCGAAGCATGCGCGTGCTGTAAACTCAGCCATTCACTTACTACAGATAAGACACGTCTAAAGTGCTAACACAAGCACAAGAGGCGTGCAATGCCCATCAACATGGAGCGACGGCGACTGGCCGAGCGCGAGGTAATGACACCACTCACTGCCCTCGACTTCGAGTCAAGCGGTGGTTGACACAGGGTTGCCAGACTGAACTTTAAGCATCTAGCAGTTTAAATATGAGCGCCCTAAGTATATCTTAGGTAAGGAGAGGAAAATACTTAAGCAACTATATAATATGATGTTTTAATGAAGTAAATAAAATTGGATATTTTATCGTTCTGGCTATCGGAATAATATCCAAATGTCATGTAAAATCTGGCTGGTTGCCATATTAACCACAACACGTTGGCATGTGACCAGTGACCGTATACGAGTATCCATTAACATCGTAGGTTGACCAATTTTTTGGCTTAATTAGTATACGGATTGGTACCGGGTAATTTATTATTTTACCCCTAAATCGCAAAATTACATGGTATACTTATTAACAGAAGACATCATTTATTATTTCATACTAAAATTATTGTAACTAGTGGTCGCCGAGTGGTCGAAATTCGACCATAATTCATTTAAATTTTAAGTTTGAACGTTTCTAAGTTTCTATTGTCAAATACTATTTTTCTATTTAAAACCTCTTCCCTACACCTACATCAATCACAAATCGTTCCTCCTCCGAATCTCTGTCCTCTCTCTCCCTCATTCGTTTATCGCTATACCTCTATAATCACAGATTTCGATAATGTGATAGGTAATGTTGTAATTTGTCCATGGTTATATTTTTGCTAATGGCCTCTTTTCATTAAAAAGGGTAGCAATTTTTTTTTGCTTCACGTTCCTTTTAATAAATAAAACAATATGGCAGTGTCAAAATATCGAAAAGTCTACGTCAGTATATATGTATGTGTGTTTATGTGAATAGGTGAAACGTCAGACTAACCAATTTCGTTGACCGAAGGGTGAAATTGTATGTAGTGTGAGTAACGTTTTCTTTTAATAATTTAGTGCACTTATAATGCAGTTTTTATTAAAATATAACGTCTTCGCACTCAATCGGCATGTAAACTTTTACTATGCCAAATTTCATACTCCTCCGTCCACGCATCTTCGCAAAATTGGTACCGAACGGATTTGCTTCACGTATTACACTATGATGATGATGATGATAATATGTGGCGTCAACCCTATTCCTTCGCCACTATTGCCTCTATTAGGCGCGCCATTGATTGACAGCGCTCGTCTGTCGAGGCCGTTAATCGGCGCACTCACCCTAGAGCGCGCCTCCTGACACTAGCCTTTATTGCTGCACTACAAGCTCCGGTCCGCCTTAATTGACGTAGTAATAACAATTGAAGAAGGCACTTGTAAAATCCAAACACACATCCTACCTTCTATGGCATCAAGATCAAGAACTTCTCTTTGCTGGTAAAGTTGATTGTTGGAATTAGATCTAGAGATAATCTTCTACTCGCAGCCGGCCTGCCGTCAAGTCCATGATTAGTACGATTTTTGCGCAGTTATGTCTCATTAATCATTCCAAATGATGTATAAAAAACGGAATATTCAGATGAAAGTGATGTTGAATGGTATCGCTCGAGACATGGTTCAGTTGTATTACTCTCAATACATTAATTTGTCATCATATTTCATGTCGCGATCAAGCGGAAGCTGTTCAGAAATATTGTTCAAATATTACTCAGTTGAACGCTCTTGGTTCAGTATTTGAAAAAAGTTTTCGAAGACACGACAATAATACAGTAGATGCACAGATAAAATTTATGCCGTTTGTATGCTGTAAGATGTTTAGCTATCTGTTTTATATAGTAATACAATGAGAATGTTGTCCTCATTTGACAGTCAGACCAATAATACATTATCTGTCATGTGGCTCTTGCAATACGACAAATTCGATTTTGCTAGAAGAAGGTTTTTTTTTTTCATTTATTTGGGTAAATAAACAGATGTACAATGGGTACTTATAGCTAGTGAGTAGTAATCTAACTTGTAATTGTACATCCAGCATCGTTAAGGTTTGCGAAATAATGACAACATTATAATCTTTTTTGAGTAAATATACTTTACAGACGTTTAGTTTTGTAATTCATGTACAGATCCCTAAAACCACCAACATTCCACGGTGTTTATTCATAAATATGAAAGTATTTTCTCTCCGTTAGCGCCTAGACTTTACGCAAAAAATACCTTATTTCTCAGCTGGGATTAAACCAATATGCAGTGAAAGCCATCCGGTGACCCGGTGTGTCTCGGGTTCACGGGATTTGCGCATTTTTCCGATACATTGCTCGACACGTATGAGCGCGCGCGCTGGCGCGGTGTCTGCCGCGCGGTGGATGATGAAAATGTATATACACGTGTTTACGACTCTCACTTTGATTAAAGGCTTACATTTTTGATACGCATTATTTTTGCACATGGTTTTGTATTTTTCGACAGATTGAGATTTTTCTTTTATGCGGAGATAGTTGATGAGATTGGGACCACATTTGATGCCTCCTTTCCGTGCGAGGGGGCAGCATCACGCTGCGAGCTGTAGGATGTCTTTGCCATGATAATAGCCAAAATATCGAAAATATTTCAAAGGAAGTCGCAGTATAAAGCTAGTATATCCTCGCGGTTAACCCCTTTAATGTTGCATAACTTAAGCAATACACTAGATTAACTTTGCCAAGTTAATTTTAGTTCGCAACTTAACATTATTCCTGACGGAATAAGCAACGTTCTTATGTTTAACGATATATATGAGTATGTTCTGTGGGTAACGGGAGGATATAATCTGTACTATACTGAGGATGACAATGTGAAGATTGATAAAATAATATAGCTTGTTTGTTCTCCTGACTGGATCCCTCAAATAAAGGCTCAATGGGAGCATTGAGCATGAGAGCGACTGTAGCCTAGGGGTGAACAGGTTGGGCTAACAATCAGAAGGTCCCAGGTTCGATCCCCGATGGGGCATGCACCAATGGATGAATTTTCATCTATGTGCATAATTTACAGTTCGCTGACGGTGAGGGAAAACATCGTGCGGAAACCTACCTATCCCTCGGGATTAGGTAATAGTCAATTCCTGTATACACGGCGACACGGTTCACCACCTGTCACGTTGAGTTCTGACTATCTAGTGAAACGTGGGCTTTGAGTTGGTTAATACCTCCACAATGTGGTGGTGTATGGCCACTCAAGCCTCTGACTAGCCCCCGAACGGGGATAAAAGTCGTGACGTTACATTACATTACATTACAATGAGAGCATTTAAAGTAGATCCGATTAATCTCAAACAAAGTTAAAGAATACTGAAGTATCATCTCGCTAATATTATTTTTAATCAAACAAAAACAAATCGAATCACTTCATCAGTAGTGGTGATACGGCTCTACATTGCAGACATACAACGGCCGCAGACTGACACCTTCTCTTTATAAACTGTATAAAAGTAAACGTAGTGTAGGTACAGCAACGTTAATAAACAATGGCTTTAGTAGAAGCTCTATTAATTACATAACAAAGGATTTTGTAGAAAATCACGCGACGCGCCTGTGTTAAAACACTTAGGTAATGCAGAAAGAAAGCTTTTAGGGATTATGTTGTTTAGCGGCTCGGGAAGGGGGTTCCCCCTCTAAGTACGTAAATCAGATCAGGGTGGAGCGGCAGTGCTGGCGGGGACTGATCGCAAGGCAAGTAATGTAGCTTTGAAAACTGTGCCAATAAAGATGCACATGCTTTTAACACTTCACATGCTTTTATTGCACACGTTTATATTGAGTGTCCATTTTTACCGAACTACGGAAAATCTAAAAGGAAGGGGTTATGTATTTTATAACAAAATAATATTAGGTAATACGGATTTTAAAAGTTTTAAGTGGATTTAGCAGCTCAAATATTTTGATAGCATACGAGTATAATGGAGTTTCTTCAGTTTTGATATATCTCAGTCAAATTGGTGTAATCTTTAGCGCCGAGTGTGTTTTGTTACAACGATGACATTAACATCAATATGTTATACCCCCAATTATACAAAATTCATGATATCCGCGCCTTTATTGAACTGAAAGTCTCACGATAACTTATCCAGCGTATTTTTATAACTAAGTTCATCAATATTCCTCACAATTCCTTTAGCTGATGCTGCAATCACATCTGCCTACTGAAGTGAGTTCCTCGACTGCTAATTGGGTTCGAACGTCCGGAACTAACGGACAAACAAACCACAATCTCTGATTCCTTTTATTCAGTACATACCTACATCAGTAAGGTAGCTTAATCGACAATATATTATATAGAGTTTTTTAGCCAGTTTACAGTGGATTTGCAAAACGTTTCTAAAAACAAAAGTAGTTGGTATAGCTAGCGTAAGTCAATCACAATTTTATAAATTTGGGGGTTAAGGCTGGAACCATTGCAACTGACAGCTCGAGGTTGACCGCTTTTTGCTCAAACAATGTCGTAGGACCGCGAGTTGTATTTTTTGAATTTAGAATTTTCGATACGCCACGATACATCAAAAAGACGACATGATAAATCAAAAACAGAAGTGACTCATATACTAAATTCGTATCTTGCCTACTTTTATTTAGTCGTATAAGTGTAACTTCGTAAAGGAAAATTTTCACTAAATCTTAAGTACAATTTAAGTACTACATTTTTATTAATAGGTAGGTGGGTTGGTTATTTTTTCTTTGTAATCTTAATTATTGTTATTTTGTTGATATAGTAAATAAAAGCTCACTAACTGTTAATTTTTAATTGTTCTGAAATTTAATTTTGCCCAACACTGGGTAATAGGTAGTACTACTTAAAAAAAGACTAGTACTAGACTAGTACTAGTAGATTTAAATGTTTAATATTATAGGACAAAATAAGTAAAATTAAAACAACTTAAAATTCTAAATAACTGAAAACAAGAAAAATTGTTGATAACATCGGGTAATAACTGAAATAAAAGTAGTACTAATCCTTATTAATTACTAGCTGTGCCTGCGACCTAGTACGCGCACATTTTTGGAAAAGGTTACCCCTTATTTGACTGATGGATTGATGGAGGATGACGGACGGATGGAGTGGCAATGCAACGCATGCCGGGCATGCATGCAACCCTCATAGGATCACTGTTTTGCCCGTCAGTCTATCTGTCCGTCTGTCAAAACGTGCACAGCCTAAACCGCTTGGGTTAGAAACATGAAATTTTAACTTTTTATAGCGACCTTCTTATTTTTTATTTTTTTTATTTTTTTATAGAAGACCACAGTAAGGATTTTTGAGAATTCAACAATTAAGGGGAGAAAGTATCTATGGATAGTCCCAGTTTTTCTGAAGCTAGAGACGTGAATATTTGTATTTGTAGGCTGAGTAGCCGAAATACTAATTTTCATGTAAGGTCAAGATTTTCAAGCCAGAGCCATGGGTCTGGAGCAGTTCCATGATAATAATAATATATGGTATAATTAAAAATAAAATACTTGCTCCACAAAACGCCTCGTTTTGTGAGTTTTTTGGGTTCCATACCTCAGAAGGAAAAAACGGAACCCTTACAGAATCACTTTTTGTCCGTCTGTCTATCTGTCCGTCCGTCAAAACGTGCACAGCTCAAACCGCTGGTGATACAAACATGAAATTTGGACAGTAGGTACCTTTCATAGCGTAAAAGAAGAGCAAAGGAAGGATTTTGGAAAATTCTTGCCCTAAGGGGGTAAAATAAGGGGTGGAAGTTTGTATGGAATTCCCTCATTTCTGAAGTTAGAAACATGAAAATTTCTATTTAGGCTACTAATACAAATACAAAATAGTAATTTCAGCGCTTTTGAAAATTCTACCCCCAAGAGGGTAAAATAAGGGGTGGAAGTTTATATGGGGGTTCAAATTTTTCTAAAGCTAGGCACAATAAAATTTGTATTTAGGCTTTTTATTAACTAAGAATAGTAATTTCAGCGTTTTTGATCATTTCACCTCTAACGGTGTAAAATAGGGGGTGCAAGTTTGTATAGGCGTCCCAATTTTTCGGAAGCTAGAGACATGAAAATTTGTATTTGGGCTACTCATTACAAATTAAAACCGGACAAGTGCAAGTAGGACTCGTGCTCTGAGGGTTCCGTACAAATTTTATTATGTTTGTGTGTGCATCATATCTTTGGCGTGCAAATACAGGGCAATAAAGCAAGATGTGCTCCACTGTCTCGCTGGGGTTCTTTGAGCTTCCACTTTGCTAGTTTTCGGAACAATACATAATAATTACAACACCTAAGTGTGTATTGTTCCGAAAACAGGGAAAATCATGAAGACTCGAATCTCGGGATTACAACTGCACTGCAAGCGACTGTGGTGAACAGGTTGGGCTAACAATCAAAATCGGCCCCGAGACTTCTTTGAGTACCTTTCGATATTCCTTATAGTTTCGGATTTGGCCATCCACGCACACTTGAAAAATTCACCTGTATAAACGTGGGCTTTGAGTTGGTTAATACCTCTACAATGGGGTGGTGTATATCCACTCAAGCCTCTGACTACCCCCGAATGGGGATAAAAGTGGTGACGTTACATTTCTAAAAAAATATTTTACAGGTGATGACACTAAATAAATTTAGCACTGCAAATTTAGCGACTTATTAAATTTGGACCCATCCCTAAGAAGCTGTGATGTTTATTTGATGTATGGTTTAGTAATGTAGAGCATTGAACTCCGGTCTCCCAACTTAATCCTGATGCTCAATAAAACTAAACATATAGTAAACATTGCCGACCTGAAGGGAAGGGGTAGGGGAGAAGGGGGGGGGGGTTTGGGCTTACGGCTCTCTCACTCATCGTACGAAACGCAGCTGTAATAGCTGCATTACGCCGATCTTCTATGAGAGGGTGGTACTACCCCACCAAACGGTGGTTAGTCCAACTTAAAAATAAGCAAACAAAAATAATATCGTATTACTAATATTAAGTAGTATGAATAACATCAACTGAAACACGCTTAACATCAGGCGGGCCGTACGCATGTTTTTTTGTCTTGGCTTTTCTTGTCGCATATAGCCAGTGTCAAGTACCTACCTATAATAATATAGATTTTCAATGTTGCACTTCGCCACTTCTCGCCAAAAAAAAACAAGTTTGTCTAGCAACTCAGTGGTATAAAAAGATATCATAGGCAAGACAAAAAATATGAAAAAATGAAATGTAACGTCACGACTTTTATCCCCATTCGGGGGTAGTCAGAGGCGTGAGTGGCCATACACCACCACATTGTGGAGGGATTAACCAACTCAAAGCCCACGTTTCACCAGATAGTCAGAACCCAACGTGACAGGTGGTGAACCTTGTCGCCGTGTATACAGGAACTGACTATTACCTAATCCCGAGGGATAGGTAGGTTTCCTCACGATGTTTTCCCTCACCGTCAGCGAACTGTAAATTATGCACATAGATGAAAATTCATCCATTGGTGCATGCCTCACCGGGGATCGAACCTGGGACCTTCTGATTGTTAGCCCAACATGTTGTTGTTGTTAGGCAAGACAATAAGATTAGAAAGTAGGTAAGCGGTTTTTAGAGGACGATTATGCTTTTTAATCATATACCTATTCATCATTCTATTTTATTCATAATCTATGATGACAACAAAACGCGTCACTGACATAAATATTAATTTAAAAATATTTGTAATCATATAATATCCTAAAAATTATGTTCAATATTATATTTCAACTATTTAAAACGTGATTTAATTGATAAAAAGATAGGTAGACGTAACATTTTTACGTATTTCACGCAAAAATTTGCGCGCACGTCCAGCTTTCAACGGCGCCATTGCGCTACTGCCAGGAACATTTTGCTGGCCAAGCCATGATGACCCATGACGTTTGTAGCATATTTAAGGTTATTATTGATTATTTTTTAAATAAAATGACTAATATTAAAACTTGGATCCACGGATTCTTAGACAAGTCTTGACAATTTTTCTGGTATAGGTTTCACGTAAATCTGTTCAGTTGCTATGGAGAACATTTACGATTAAGGTTGACAATTTCATATTTTGAAATCGATTTCTACAAAATTTGGTAACATTTAAAGTAAATCGGCTAAGCCATTTTATTCCCGACCATATGAGGTTTAATGTTGTATACTTTATATTGCACATAAGCCAGCTGCTTCATCAAACCATTTACTTAGACCCACCCAGTTGAACATTCGTATCACCTTAATCTTTCTGCGCAATATTTTTGCGAAAAACGCTTTCATCTAGAATCAAAGACATATTTTATTTTTTCAAAAGGGAAATATGATAGTATTTTACGACACCTATATTACGGCTCAGATTATCATGTATAAATTATAAGACCGCTACAAATATTATCTTATTTACTACCTTAAGAAAAATGAAAAAATGAAATATACGACACGACTTCCTAATCCATTCGGGGGTAGTCAGAGGCTTGAGTGGCCATACACCACCACATTGTAGAGGTATTAAGCCAACTCAAAGCCCACGTTTCAACAGATAGTCAGAACCCAAAGTGACAGGTGGTTAACCTTGTCGCCGTGTATACAGGAACTGACTATTACCTAATCCCGACGGATTTTCTTCACCGTAAGCGAACTGTAAATTATGCACATAGATGAAAATTCATCCATTGGTGCATGCCCCACCGGGGATCGAATCTTTACCTTTAGATGATGGAGATTATTGCCAGTTTAATCTGTACTGGTGTGACTCACATAATTTCGTTACAAAAACGTATAGTGTGTAAGTACATGAGAGAACATCGTTGCCAAGAGTGGCAGGCTCCACCACCGCACTGACATCAGCCGCAGCCCGCGACCGCAGCCCCACTCCCAGTCGGCCCTCGCCCTCCCCTCCCGAATCGTTCGAATTAATTTAATTACCTAAGCAAAGCGGCGCCTAACTCCTGTTTAGGAGCTCTTAAAACTAATCTTGGGATTTGCTCGACGAATAATTCCAGTTTCGAAGGTAATTGCTTCCCACCGTATCGACGCCGGATCGATTCAACTTGGATTAATTTGGTACAATTACAATGATTGGAATCGTACGTACAATCGTGATACATTTTGGAATCAATACACTTAATTTTAAATCCTAGAAATATAGTGGAAAGTGTGGGGATGCCATAATCTTAATTTGCATTTTCGTTCTGTCTCATAACTAGGCCAAACTAGGCGAGGCGAATGACAGCGCTTGGGTGAGGCAGGACTAGCATTATCCTCACGCGCGGCATGTCAAACTCCGCGAGGCAATGCTCCTTCGCGCGGCATGCACGTGTTTATTTATTTCTTTAGATATGGATATGTGTTATGGATACGCATGTTGCATGCCGCGCCCGAGCACTCAGTTTTGACGTCGGAATGCAGAGACATTACGTCATAAAATGAGTGCTCGGGCGAGGCATGCGAGGCATCTGGGCGCATTCTTGTAAGTAGCGCCGTGGATGAATGGTCTTACAGTATAGTAGCGTCTAAACCCTAAATTAATTTTGAACACAACAAACTGTTGGCCTATTTGCCTTGATCGTTTCAGCCGAACAATTCCAATTGATCCCGAAGCCGCAATGGCTCCTGTTAATTAATATTTTCCATAATTATAAACAGCCCCCCCCACCCCTCTCTCCCTCCAGTACATAATACTTTGAACTCCACTCAGTTGGAATAATTTTAATCTTCATGGAACCCTCACTTTTATAATTGGTTGATATTGTTCACACTGCGTGTACCTAT
This sequence comes from Drymonia ruficornis, assembly GCA_947859195.1. Classification (NCBI taxonomy): domain Eukaryota; kingdom Metazoa; phylum Arthropoda; class Insecta; order Lepidoptera; family Notodontidae; genus Drymonia; species Drymonia ruficornis. The sequence goes on along the minus strand of OX401929.1, from coordinate 8,815,344 downwards.
AGGTCCAGTTTAATTAAATTTTCTTTAGAAAAGCTTTTCTGAAAAAATCGCGTACAAAAATATTTATTATTTTAAGGTTGAAAAAGATGACTGGCTGTTACAGGTATTTTCAGATGAAGGGAACGGAACATACTTGAATCTGAAATTTATGTCTTTGCATGTTTTAATTATGTTAACTGAATAAATTAAGTAAAATATATATACAAGTTCAAACCATTCAAATAAAAGCAAGGACAGTTTGTTTGTAACCAAAAAGCTTCAAACTGTTTACCCACTTCAGATTGGCGGAGGCCCCTGTAACAACATGACAGCCAAACAAAGGCTTAAGTCTTCTGAGACCTAAGTGGTCCACAAACACGCTACCTCGGGGCCGTGAGGTCCGCAAACTTTCTTCGGGTCCTTTGCGGGTCCCGAAATTCGGACAATTTGTCTCCGTCAGAATTAAGCGGACCTAGGACATATTTCATAACAGGAGTGTGGTGTGCCACTGTTTTGTTATGCAAAGTGTTCGGGACAATGGGATTGTTCTACTTTTAGGTTAACGGGTTTGCTAATAATTTATTGTTTTAAGCCTTTTCTAGGTCGTGGCTATGATTTTAGACGTGGCTAGTAGTGGGTCATTGAATAGGGTGGTAAAAGTATTGATTATGTATATTTAATAACTATGAAAATGCTATGTATTTTCCCGGGACTCGTCGAGGGTCAAACCTTGGCGTCATCGTTGGACACCATTGTCGATTCTGGCTAACAGGAGTAACAGTGTGACTATATTTTTTTACAAATTCTTTGGTGTATCCAATTAAAAAAATATATAATATAAAATCATATCGGTGCGATTTAATTGACATAACCGAAGTAAGAATTATTTAAATTAATGTAGAATGTCAAGTTGTTTAATCATAATACACGACAGCTTCACAAGATCGATTTATGTGAGTAGGTGGACATCCAACATAATTATGTTGGATGATTTATTTATCAGAGCACAAATTAAACGGTTTTTTCTGTAGCTGAAAGTCCTCTTATTTAAAAAAAAAACACCGGCTCTAACAAACTCAAATATTGAAGGTAACTAGAAAAAAGTTAAAGCACCTCTCCTAACCAAATAACTTAATTAATACACCTAAAGATAAGCAGAGAGCTCTTACACAAGCAGAACAGCCTCTCGACCAATTTCAAGCGTAATAAACGTAATTACAATGTAAAACATCACTTTAAAATTTGTAGAAGCAAAATTGAAAATAATGTAAAGCGCCGCCCTATGCGGGGGGCGGGGCGCGGGGAATTAATAAATTAACTTGTCCCCAAAGATCTGAGTCACTTTGCCCGAGATAATAATATCAGCCATAATAGGGAGCTATTACCATAATAATACACAGTAATAACCCGTTAGGGTGGGTGAGAGGTACCAGAGGTGCATTTGACTTCAGCGCTATTGATTTCAATCTCTATTGACTCCGATTAAACATTACCTTAGAGTTTAATGAATGTATAGTATAATCTACTCACTATTATTCGTTATTGTTACTTTTAACGTAAATGAGGGATTAAAATGTTAATCTGAGAGTTAAGTTCATTATTATTTTTGTTTTTGTCGTCATAAAACCAAAAATAGGAGATATATTGTTTTTCTCTTTGGGAGGTGTATTTTTAACATGGTCTTGAAGGCAGACTCTGAGCGTACAAAAAAACTTGCGCTAATTGGAGCTGCGCCCCTCGAGGCCTACGTACTACGACGTAGCTACTACGCTGCTTAGCTACGCTGCTACGTTGCTACGCCGTAGACTGTAGTACTGCCTCAATAAGAATTTCCCAATTAGTTTACCTACATAATGATAAATTATATCAAAGTGAATTATATCGAGCATTATGAATATTCTGAAAGTACATTTCAATTTGTTATTTCTCGAGAAATACGTTAATACTCGTTAATACTAAATTAATTGTATTGAAATAACTTGTTTCGTATTGTTGTTGATGTATCATTACATCTGTATTTCCCTTAATCTACTAGTTCATAACGGGTATAATAACAGGTGGAAAGTAGGGTGACAGGGAAACTTTTCCATTCTTTTTCATGACTCCTAAGCGGTAGATAATACACATGAATTGTATTAAGATTCTATTCTGTTTGCCCAGAATAAATATAGTTTATCGTTAAACCAAATCTCATCAAAAACCCAGTAATAACCGTAATTTAAAATCCCATGAAACATTATTATTATCCGTATCGTTGAAGCCGCGTGCGGCGTGCACACTCGTTAACTAGCGCAGTAAACACTTGCGCGGGTTTTGTGCCGCTTATAAAACTGTGTTGTGTCGATTTCTCCTGGTTATGACGTCATAACTCTACCTACCGGGGGTTAGGCCATACTATAAAACGGGAATGTATGTGTTTACCTGCTCGAAACGATAACGGATTTATAATATAGCTTCTTTTATTGGAGAAAATACGTATATTTTGTCCTTAGTTATGTTTTAACCCACTTCAAAGGAGGAGGTTCTCAATTCGGACCGTATGTTGTTTTGTAAGTATTCTAAACTCAATAGAGAATGTAAATTAATGTCTTATTTATTTTCCAAATTCTTTCGATTTAAATTTGGTGGTTAGCCCTGCGTTGCCTCCAAGAAGTATGAGTTAAAAGAAGCACAACATTGTTTAAAGACATGTAAATACGTGCACGTGTGTTCACAAGTCGGGTGGACTACCGGCCGCTGTCAGACCGCCGTCACAGCGGCTATTATCATTTACAACCAATCCACAACTTGCTAGTACCGCGTTTTACTTTACTATACTCACGCTTCCTTCAGGCTTCATACATACAACATTCTAAATTACTGAACATTTTGAAATAAGTATCATACATTTTGGCGTCCGCTCGGTCCAGTGGTTTGGGCGTAGCGTAGGCCGTTTGGCTCCTTGTAATATATCTGTATTTGCAAATGGTTCATAATCTTTGGCTTTTATTTAAGACTTCCCAGAAATACATGGTGTTGTTTGGTGGCGGTACATAACGCCTACAGAATCCGGCGCAATTGGTTCGGTGTCAACGCCCCGCGCCCGCGCCCGCCCCCGCGCCCGCCCCCGCGCTCGCCCCCGCGCCCGCGCCCGCGCCGGCACGCCGACCCCGACCGCGCGACTTGACAGCCTGATGGCGGTAGTAACAGCGCTTTTATCCCGCCATTGTTGCCCAAATAACCTTTCCGGCTCCCAACTGATTGAAAGTTTTTGATGGTAAATTGTTCGGGTAACATCAATATGTTCGTGGAAAAAAATGTTTTGTTGTCCTTTGCAGGGTCGAACAACATTTGGAACCTCTAATTTTTAATAATAAAATAAAATAATTCTCAATTTTGAATGGAATGCGAGTGAAAAATGCGCATGATATTATAACGTATTCTACATGTATCTACTTGCCAAAAAGTGTAGGCTAACTTTGCTATTTAATATTTGAATTTGACATTCACAATTCACCTCAAAACGAAACCTGGAAAAGTTACATTTGTTCTGTTAATTCCCCAAATACGAGAGATATAAACTTAGTAACGGTAGGAAATCACCAGGGCCTGGCGAGGGTCATGCTAGCAGGCACGGGTTGACGCGGGTCGACACACCGCGGACGGCCGCGTCCTGGCCTGCCCTGCACGCAGCGAACTACTTTGTTTATGAACAGGCCGATGTGTGTGTCTTGATGTGGGGAAAATGGTGCTTTTGTGACATTGTAGAGGAGGTGACAGTGACAGCATAAAGGCGGTGAGTTGACAGGGCGTTTAGGGAGAGCCACATATTAAAAAAATACTGAAGCAGTGAGAATAAGTGGAATTGAATTGTGCAATTTTAAGTGCACTATTCGAAGTTGTGTACTACAATCGACTGCTTCTGTGTATAAAAAGTTTTGGTTGTATGCCTTCGTGAAACCGTGCCGTTGTCGTAAAAGACACGATGACGCTACTATAAATAAATAAATAAATATCCTGGGACATTCTTTACACAGCTTGTACTATGGAAAACAAATAACTGATATTACTACATATACAATTTTTTTATTTATAAATACATACTTAATATACATATACACCCAGACTCGGGACATACAGACATGTTCATGAACACAAATGCATGTCCCGGGTAGGAATCAAACCTACGACCTGCAGCGTGAAAGGCGCCACCAGGCCAACAACGCCAACGGGCCCGTCAAACACATTACATTACACATCTGTATTGTGCAGATTAATTACACAACGAGCATATCTCACAATGTGAGTAGAAACAAAGCATTGCTCGTGAGATGACCGCTCGGCGCTCGGCCTGAGCCATGCTCTATATATCGTCGAGCTCTGCTCGGGCACAATGGTGTTGAGTTACGGGTTACGGATAATGGCTGGATGCGGGAAATTACAGAATTACAGTCAACATTCATTCAAGTAATTGAGCAAAAAGATGAACTATTAATTTAGATAATGTGTTTAAAGTCAATATTTCATTGCAATTTCTAGCCATTGGCGGCGTCTTCATCAGGCGCATGCCTCGCCCGAGCAATCAGTTTTGACGTTGGAACGTATATACACAATGTCATAATATGAGTGCTCGGGTGAGGCATGCGCTCCATATGGACACATCTATTGGCCGCGTCTTCATCAGGCGAGCACTCAGTTTTGACGTTGAAACGTACAGATACAATGTCATTATATGAGTGCTCGGGTGAGGCATGCGCGCCATATGGACACACCTATCATCTAATTTTGCTATAAGTAAGTACTCTTATACGTCCTATAATATGATCATTGAAATTATTATTATTTTGATGTAATGAAATATGTAGATCACATTTTCTATTTGAATCTTATCAAACTCTCTCAACCAAACCTGACCGCATCCAGTGTACGGCACCACATCTCCATTCTAAAAGGCTCCAACATTCCGAATGCTAAGCCAATTCAATTGGGCCCCGCACACAATAATCACAATAGAGTCGTCCGGAGCCGGACGCTGACCGGACGCCGGCCGGGGCCGGACGAACAACGATGTAGGCGATGTAGAGTACTCACCTTCTATGCGTATAATTATGTGTTTATGTAATGGGAGCATGTTGGCATAAAGATTTATAAATGGCTCTAGATTTAGCAATCAGTATTTGTAGAGCAGTGGTAGCCGATTGGTTAAGCACGCGTCTTGCGGGCTTAAGGTCCTGGGTTCAAACTCTGGCTCACACCTCTGGATTTTTCGAAATCTATGTATGAATCATAAATTTAATATGATTATCACTTGCTTGCGGTGAAGGAAAACATCGTGAGGAAACCTGCATGTCCTAGACATGTGAAATCCAGCAAGCCGCACTGGGCCAGCGTGGTGGATTATGGCCTGAATCCCCCTCGCATTGAGGGGAGGCCCGTGCCCAGCAGTGGGACATTAAAAGGGCTAAATTATTATTATTATTATATTTGTATTAAATACTACAGAGTTCTGAAATTAAAGGGGTTGCGCTTGTAAATGGAGGATTGTTGACTAACTATTACCCGCACAGTTTATCATACTAACTGTATGTTTATTTCTTTAGTCACGTTTAGCTGGAAGTGATGTTATGTCTTATGTATAATACCACATAATCTATACTGCCTTAAGGGGATACATGCGGCTGATGACTACGGTACTGAAAAGGCAATGTCGTTTGAAGCGGTATCCAAATCTGTCAAATACATAATATTGTTTAAAAGGTGCATTATATTGGTAGACGTCCCAAAGTCAATCGAAGGTCTCATCTTACTCTGTTATTTTCAAAATCGTCGACTACTATGATGCAAGCCATAATTTTCAAAATTTGATGAGAACTGGTATAGATTTCACATATCCTTGCGCCGTTGTTGAGAGAATGTTTTGATTTTTTTATTTATTAATATTTAAATATAAATTACCAATACATTTTATTCCTGATAGTTTGAAATTTAATGTGGTATATTTAAAATACCGAATGGTCCTTCGAATTCCTCAACAATTTTCCGTAGTGTCTACGTTTTGAGCCTTAGTAAGCTCTTAACCCAAATAGCTCTCAGACACCGCTCTATCCGAAACTGGACAATATTTATCGGTGTCGGAGTCCGCCGACAGCGGCTTCCGCCGCGGAGGAACCGGAGCCCGATAAGCCGAGTTTATTCTGCACTGAATTACATTTAATGTTTTCAGTTTGGAATTAGATAAGTTTGGTCACGTTCCGGTCATGCAAGTTGCCAACACTTAGGTTAGCGTTTATTTCTGCTTCAACGCTAGTCGGCCCAGCCCTAGACATATAAAAACGCGCCTGTATTCACCCAACGCGTAGGGAGTGCTGCGTTGGAGGGGCAACAATTCAAATTTGGCCATTCACTAGACAGATTACTTCAACACACAACGCGAGCACGATTTCTATACAAAATTCTCGTTTATGCGCCCAATGCGATATTATGTTTATAAGGGTTTGATCGCTGTCGCATCGCGACCGCCTTACCGTTATGGCCGCAGCCTAAGGCCTAAGGCCTATATTTGCAGATTACAGCTGTTATTTGTCAGTACAGATAGTTCTATAAACCGTCTGGTTGTGTGATTTTGAGGCCTCTTCGCCTCATTATCACATTTCTAGAACCTTTCGGGCCAGACCCATTCTGATAATGTGATTTAGCTCTTAAATACATTTCACATTATAGAATATTAAACATCATATTTGAAGGCATTTCAAAAGAAAATTCGGAGCGATATCAGAGAGCAATCAATCACTATGGATTATCGCACTCCACAAGAGGCTGGGGGCCAAAACACTACAGTAATAATGCCTGCAGATTACATAAGACCTGTGAAATATTATCCCAGAACTGAGGATCATACATCATAACCTGCCAACGGGAGAAGAGTATGAGAGAAGAATATTAGTGAAGTCGTAATTGGTATTGGAACTATTGGTACGATGGCTTATTTCTACAGACATTATGTATATTGCTCATGTAAATAATGTACATAACTTTAACCAAAATTTGAATATAGTGAACCACATACTTAAAGGGTGATGATCCCATCACAAACAAGCATACTTATAAGATGCACAATGGTGTTTAAATACCTAAGTCCATAGAATAAACATCATATTGCAATCTATGTCTCATTATTTGGGGTAAAGACATCATAAGCAAGTTAACCCTTAATTGCATAACGGGTGGTAGCGACTTGTGCAACAGTGACGCTCTCGCCGCGGTCACTCGTGCAGGAATAAATGGGAGGTGGCCGGGGACACCGGCACCGGCCCGCACCGCGACACTTATTGTGGCAGCGTGTGATGCACATTAAAATTGTTGTTGTCTGCTACTATTAAAATATAGTATAGGTAAGTCCTTAGAAATTTGATCGGAAAACCCAGCTTTTGCCACAAGACGTGTCTTTAGGATCCATTAGCCAGTCACCAACTCGCTTATAGCTAGACGATGCCCTGCCTATGCGTTTGAAATAAGAGATATAATCACTGCGTTTCGTTTGACGTCAGTCGCGCGCTACTAGTTTCAACACAATTATAGTTTAATCCCTAAACGATCAACTGTGTCTAGAATATTTATTTAGCAGATTTGACTTTTCTAAATAGTAGTTGTAAATAAGCTCGAGCACAAGATATAGGCCATCGGTCTAGTTTGGGGCTCAATGGAAACTTTAACTTATGATTCTTTTTTTATCAATAAAATATTCGTGGTTTTTTTATCGAGTAGTTTAGATGTGCCGTAACGTTAAAAAATTAAATTATTATTCCACAGTCATTTTCTAATTAAAGTTATCACAAAGAGTGAGTTCATTGGTAATTCGGAAGCCGGCGCTGAACTCCTCGGAATACTAACACTAAACTTACAAGTATTCACAATTTATCATTTTAATGAGCACTTTGTAATTTATTTAACGGAATGTTTCTTTTCCAGTCGTTATTTAGAATTAGCTCTCGTTTTGGCTATTGCACGTGATAGACGAAGTCTGCCCTGAGAACGTTAATTACAAATAAAGATTAATCGCTAAGCTCAGCTAGTATTTACGTCACCAGTAGACACTAGTCTAGACAGGTTACTACCACGGGCGATGACAATACAAGATAAGTCATTGAAATTGAAACAACAAAAATTATGTAGGACCAGAAGGTTACAGTTCAGCGAAATTGTTCCGCCACTTCTGAGCTGATTACGACATGAAGCCTGTTATCTGACCGCGGGACAAGTAACTTCATCCATAAATCGCTCGCTCGCATTTAATTTGAGGGCGCGTATCGTATCGTATCACCGAATACTTGGGCCGGTCGATCCGACCCGAATCACCGTTTTTATCAAAAATCCAATTTTCTATCTCCACATCGCGAGGAATCCGCGAACCCTTTGCGGCTATTTAAAAAAGGCAATATATAATGTTTTTATCTGAGCGTTGTCATCGCGGGGCCGAATCGACCCTCGTCGCGTTTCACGGTTAAATCGTTTTATTGTTGCGCTACTGTTAATTGTCTTTATCGATGTTAACCGGTCATACAGACATCAATCAATGGGCTTACATTGAGAACGTTTGAAGGGTTAATGTTTTGGTATTTGGGTTTTATTTGAATGTTTGTGAAATGGAGTGCTCGGTGTGACATTTTTACGATTAAGCGTTGAATATTTTTAAAGTATCCCTTTGTTTGTCGGTTTTGATAATAATATAATAGACTGACGTTACTACGACACAAATTTTACACCACCTGATTACTTGATATTTTATTAATTTTCCAATGCCGAAATGATAAATATGAACTGATCAAATTGGGCTTCTTATCAAGAATTCAAATTGGGCCGTCAAATAAAAAAAATAGAAAGCCTATTTGTGTCACCGGCGACACAAAAACGAACGCCGGGAAACGGCATAAAACAAATGAAGCAACTGTGACGTTAATAACCAAATCATATTTTGTTCGTCACTCCGTTCCCTCCCCCTTGCGCTCCCCCCTACTCACTCCCCTTGTGCCTCCTCCATTAGCGTTCACGTTAAACATTTAATTTTTATACAAATTGCTTGCAAATTAAAATGGCGCGCGCGTTCGGGAGCGCGGGCACATCTCGCCGAAACAATTTCACGGCGGAGCATAAAAACTTTTTTCAATTAATAGCGATCGCGGGCGATCCAAATTAATAATAATATGAATTATTTGATTAATTTCAACGATAATTATCGGATGTGGCCACTTGATTGGAATCAGTTTTGTTGTTCGTTAGAAAATATTAAAATTGGATCAGTATGGCGGCGTCGTTGTTTGATATTCAAATTAGTTTGATTTAATTATCGTTGGTATCGGACAAAGGCTGATACTCATAGCTAGGCCCCGATCGCGGGAAGAAATCCCATAGAATAATTAGATTATAGTCCATAGATTAATTATGGTATTCCGCGAGGGCGCGCGCGTAAAACGTATAAACACAATCACTTTAAGAGCAACACATTTTTGCGACTTCTATTTTAAAGATATGCAAGTCACTCAGTCAGGCGTGTATAACCCATTTCAAATAACAGCATAAAACGCCACATTAATAAACCGTTCCCTGAACCTCTTACATTCAACATCAAACTAAGTTCACCCGTCTCTTGACTATTACATATCAAAATCGAACTTAAAGTCATGGAATCGGAATCGCCTAAAGTCGGGCGGTAACAATAACGGTTATCAGTTATTGGTAACGGTTAAGCGTTATCGTTAACGGTACCTGTGTTACGCTTAGTATTGTAATGGTTTTGATTCCGTGGGGTGTGAGTGTGGGTGGTATTATTGAGACCCCGGGTTCCTTAGTGTTCTTCTTCTCCTGTGTATTCCGTGTTAGGGGTAAGTTTTCAGATGTAATTCTCGGCTCGATGCAGGTCTTTTCGAAAACCAGACGTTCGAATTCTACTCATTATCTAACAGGCTTACAGGAATATCACACAAAGTTGATATAAACATGTTAATTTATTTCAATATCAACAGTATTTAAATTGAATCGATATCATTTTATTTAACAAAGATATTTGTTTTGTTTCAGGTATGAATACATCTGGTTACGGTAACGTAGAGGCAGTCTTCATAAAATATCTAGACTGAGCCTGAAAAGGTTACCCAAAAATTATTCGTAAGTACAATAATTAAATTCTACAATGCCTTGTTTCAATACATACTAGATACTTTAATTAATTCCAGAGTAATTTATGGTAATCATTGGATGGATATTGAATTGGACCCTAACAATATTTGTTTTGAAAGTCCATGCATTGCGGTGTAAAACAATAATCTGTTCATGCATAATAATTAAAGCATGTCATTGGTACAAAATGATGAATAAGCATATGCCGTGGACAATTATTTACACAGGATGATTTTTCCGAAGGCGCGTGAATTTGGCCACACACCATTAAAAACCATCCTTTATAATAAATCTAATTTATGTAGAGCTAATTTGTAAGCTGATCTAATAGTACTACGTAGCCTCAAGAGCTACGTAGTATTATTAATTATTATCGAAGAAGCTACGAATTCTGTTATTCAATCCACTATTTGCTCCACAGCGAAGCAACCAGCTGTCCATACAATCACAGTGCGAGTGTTAGCAAATATTGTTAGAACGTTTTGTCTGTTACATCGAAATATTGAATTTCTACAAGTAAGCTGTCATGTTGACCAAATGGAAACATCTGAAGATATTTCTATCTAGGCTAACTAGATGGTGTTAAATCTAACAGTGTTTTAAGAATAGGTACCTACTATAATAATGTATACTTAATAATATTACAAGACTACTAGTAATGTTACGCTGACATTCCACAAGGGATAAACATCGACCTTGACCATTCCACACATTTGTCTGAAAAACCTCAAGATACGAATATTTTATTATTTCCGAACCAATTCACCGACGATATATTCATATTAGAGCGATCCTATCGCACACAGAGTGGGGTATAACTATACATCAGCGTTGCCCTACTGGTATTTTCACTGTCAATTTGTTCGGTGTTTACGCGGCATGTGGAGTCTTTGTGTATCAGTTAGGAGCGATGCCAGCCATATTAGAGCGCACGTAAATAAAGGGAACGGAAGAGGAGTGGTACGAACACTTAATAATAAATTCCCAAATTGGATTGTATTCTCGGATAGAGGAGAAAGGCGGATATAAAGCCCTTTTTAGGTCAGTTTTTAGGACCAATGCATTGTACAAGAAAACCATTTTACCCTAAAAACAAGCTCTTAAATAGTTGGTTTATTTGAAAGTAATTATGTAGTAAGTACAGACATTAAATGGGTACATGCGGCTGATGACAGAGGGCCTACTCTGTTTCAAACGAAAACGAAATTTCGGACGAAATACGCGTATTTCCTACTACGTTTCTCATTGATTCCGACATTTCTTTCAAACGAAAATTGTTTGACGTTTAGATTCGACGACGACGAAGACGTCAAACAATTTTCGTTCGTAAGAAATGTCGGAATCAATGAGAAACGTAGTAGGAAATACGCGAATTTCACCGAAAATTCGTTTTCGTTTGAAATAGAGTAGGCCCTCTGATACGGTACTGAAAAGACGATGAAGTTTGTAGCGAATTTACGATCATTTCTTGAATATAAATATTTATAACTAATGGTCAAAATCTTCAATCACAATATTATTATTTAAAAGGTCTTAAGCATTATTTTGGTATAGATTCCTAGTACCTGTCAGTAGTTGTGGAGAAAATTTATAATTTAGAAACAAAATATTTTTAACTTGTTTTATACAAAATTTGGTAACATGTGAACATTATTCCTGCCTGCCCGTCTGAAGTTTCATGTGTACCTACCACATTTTAACACATGGGCCAACAGAGTTATCGAAAATTTTGCGTAAAGTCACCGTTTTGAACCTTAGTAAGCCCTTCTGTTCGCTTAATCTGTAAAAAGGTAGAGAAATTAAAACCCGCTCGGCGCTCGTCGCTCGCTCGCTCCGGGATTGGTCCGGTGCCAACTGTCTCGCGCGGAGCGACTTTGTCTGGAGAAAAACTCGATTTGCGTCCCGTATAATGACCGAAACGAATTGTTATAGTTTTTTGGTGTCCCCGATTCTCGGAGCATTGGGGTTGTGTGGCGCGGGGAGAGGGGGGCAGCGGGGGGGGGGGTGCTGGTCCGCGATGATCTAAGATTGGATGTTGCCTGGATCAGTCTTGATCTGTACCCCAGCCTTAACCATTGAAATGTTTCTAACTGGATAATGGCGTAGGTTGGCGCAAGTGGCGCGTTGAATAATATCGCGCGCATACTACTTTTAGAAATATTGCTAGTGAATATTAATCCCCAACATCAAACCTCTATTTTGTTTGGCTCATGCAGCTTATTTTTTCCTTCCACCTAGATGTTCCTCTACCTTTAAATGTTCCTCTTCACCTTGTCAAAATTTGCACTAAATATTAAAAATATTTATTTTTAATGTTTTTTTTATATCTCGATTCAATCTTACTTTATAAGTTTTATTTTTGAAATACTTACAAGTGTAAGTATTGTTTCTTGTCTTGTGACGGAGATACTTGTCTATAACTTCATTTGCAAGAAACAATTCACAATATTTTCAGTGGTTAGCGTTCAATTATTACGTTTACCATTAAAGAAATATAATATACACAAAGTGTTCAGAAACAAACCACGAATCGAAAACTAATTAAAGATTTAATTATTATATTGGAACACAATAACGGAACCCCGGTCCACGTCCAACTTGGAACAAGATAACAATCGTCCGGCGTCTGTCCGGCGTCCGGCGTCCGGCGTCCGGCGTCCGGCGGCGTCCGCAACTCCGTCCGAATCGTAACTCGTTAACTCATCTTAATTTAACTATGAATTCCTGTGTTAAATTGTTGGGTGGATTCCTCACTTAATTAATTTCAATCCGTTACAGCTATTCATTCCAGTTGAAGGATTTTAAGGGTTTTATTGTTATAAACTTGGGAATAATTCTTGTAAATATTATTTCACGAAATAGGCACAATAATTTTCCCTGGATAGCACAAGCGCCACAAAACTTGTAATTTTTCAAGCAAGACCACCACGTTGCGATGTATAATATCTCTAATTAATTTAAGGGACTAGGAGAAACTAGGCTAGAGAAGTTATAAAACAAAGAATGATTGGTTCAGAAGATGGCAATACACTATTGGATGAAGTCTATCCAGTTTCTTGTCGAATCTTCTCAGTCATGAGCCAGCGGTAGAATAAAAAAAAAATAATGTTAAATGACAGTTTGTAAGTGCCCCCGTAGGCCTAAACAAAATAAACGCTTTGAATCTTTGGCCGTGTAAAATAACTTATCCGGTAAGATAGTCCCCCATTAAAACTCTGAGATAACAATTAAAACTAAACATCTGTAGCGATGTGGATCGCTTCAGACTTATTGCGGCAGGTCGTTTGCGCGGCGCGAGTTGCCCAGTTCACTTGTAATTGAGCCATTATCTGGGAAGCCATTAAATCTGATGGCCCTCAGACATACCGCGGCTGAGCAGTTGGGCGCAGACACTCGAAAAACTGGGACGCCTGCCCCTCTAGACAAGTGGCTGTCGTCTACCAGCGTTTCTACAAATCGCTACGCTTCATGTATGGAAATGACGTAAGTCACGTGATCTACTTATCGACTTGTAATACTATAAATTTAAGCGTAGCGATTTGTAGAAACGCTTGTTGACTAAGCCACTTGTCCAGAGGGGCTGGAGGTGCTATTGTGAGTGAGAAGAGGTGTCTGGTTTGCAAGGAGATACGTTTTATTGTTAGGAGTTAAAATTGTTAACAAACCCACGGTTCTTTCTGAAAAAGATCAATTTCCTAAATATCCTTTAGGAATAAAATGTTAGACCTTTGATTTCATAGCCCATCTCTACCTAGTCCTTGGATGGTAACAGCCTAACAGTTTAAGGCAAGTTCAAGTAACCTCGACATAACTAGGTGTGCCCTTGTTGGCAAACTTATGAGTGCTGTATAGTTGCAAGCGCTCCGAGGGGATTCCACAGGCTTCCAGTTACTGGGCTAGTTTGAACAGCTATTATAGTCCAGTCTTGGTACACATGAGTATAGTGTTTAAGTGCCTAGCTTAGTTGTTGAAGATTTTGACCACAAAGTTGGATTTCCTATTTGGCGAGTGGTAATAGATCCTCCTATTAGATTATACAAAACAGAAAACTGAGGGCAAGTACAACAAACGGTACACCTCTGCCTGTCTCTTAAGAGTATTAGTCGTGATGGATGGAAACTCGAGAAAAAAACGCGTCTTATTCAATTCAGATTTGTAAATCAAATCCCAAGCAAACGGTACCATATAACATAAATAATCGAATGTGTATACATGGACCCACAAAGAGCATATACCAGACGGAATCTAAAGCAAACATTCTGTGAGCCCCCACCGCCGCGGGGTCGAAAAGCCCCATGGGTCGAATAGTTGTTTAATACAGTCCCCTGGGCCTCTAACCGCGTAATTCGCCAGAACTATGCCAATTTTGACCGTTGTCTGTAATTGAATTAAAGGTGGGCTATTCGCTGCGGAATGATTCGATGAAGTTCTGCTATTTGTTTAATGGCCGCTGAAAATGGGTGTTTCAAAATTCATGCGGTTCCTAGAACAAAAATAAGATTGAGCCTGCGAAGAAAATGTTGAAAAGGGCGCGGCAAGTTAAGAAGTATTTTAATAACTTTTTATAGCTCCAAGAAGTAATTATTTGCATTCTATTTTTTATTAAAGTAGTTTTCACTGCTGTGGTGCTATGGAATTAAAATTTAAACGAATACACTGTAAAATATTTTCATGTACCCAACGACAAAAACTGGGTGTTTTGAAACACTTCCGCCTTGTTTCAAACCTAAAAACCTACATTTGTATTCTCTGGCATCCTGCCAGCTCAGTTTTTAGCCTCAACCGATCCATCGCGTACTTAATAGTGGGGTTAAGTTGTCATTATCGACCGCGCAACCACGCTGGGTCGACGTGACCCCGCTACGGAGACGCTATTTGAAACCAGTGCAGCGTTCCAGGGTTAGAGGCCAACTGTTGCTTGGTAAACAGGTGTGTTAATAATGGTAAAGTGGTCAAGAGCCTGTTAGGCCCGCTATGCTATAGGTTACCTCTGCTGGCACGGAGGATTCTAGTCATAGTGACTAATAACCTGACAGGGGTGAAGAAACTTTATTTTGGGTTATACATTTTTTACGGTGAGGGGAAAACATCGTGAGGAAACCTACCTATCCCTCGGGATTAGGTAATAGTCAGTTATTGTATACACGGCGACAAGGTTCACCACCTGTCACGTAGGGTACTGACTATCTGGTGAAACGTGGGCTTTGAGTTGACTTAATAGGTACCTCCACAATATGGTGGTGTATGGCCACTCAAGCCTCTGACTACCCTCGCATGGGGATAAAAGCCATGACGTTACATTTACGTTCTTTAATTATTTTTACATTTTGTTATTACGTGTTCAAAAGCTATTTAGCTTTTGGATGCTAGTTGCCAGTGACGTTTCCACGGCATCACCTGGTAATAATCAAACTGTGAAAATGAATTAAACAGATAAGTGAGACTATGACTTCAATCTTCTTTGACTTTAGGGTACTAGGCCTGTATTCAATCGATTCTTAACTCAAAATTGACATCCATTAACTGAACAAGACATCCGCGTAGGATCCGGCATCCGGCGAGACGCCTAGACGTGATGCACTGGCGTCGCGAGTGGCGGCGATTGGATGCCGATGCGCTAGCATGATAGGGCTGTCTGTATTTCATAATAAGTGTTACAAAAAAAAATATCGCGCAATTAATATAAAAAATGATTTATCGATACTGGTTAATCATGTACATCTACTTCTTTAAAAGATTTGTCCAATGACCTATTCGTAAAGTTATGCATATTTTGTAGTTGCGAAATTGTGTGATAATATCGCAGTAGGTATACTTACACTGATTTTTAGGAACTTTTGACACTAATTTCAAACTCCTGCTGTTTAGATAAAAGCGTTAAATTAAAATTATTTGAAGGAATTTATGACATTTGCACTCACAGAAGCTATTCAAACTTTTGAGTAAACCCTATACGCATATTCTGCACACTATGAAATTTTTATTAGTTTCCTCCCATCGGCAGCCCTACTGAGGCACGCGCATAATCCAGATAAGCGTAAAATATGTGGGGCTTTAGTGTGAAACTAATCTGCCAGCGCCACCTATCGGGGCCTGCATGCAGCCGAGCACGATATATCTCTAATACTTTAAATCTAAATTATCGTAGAAATCCTGCTCATATTCAAATATTCCCGGAATCATACATTCCCTACAACATGGGGTTCTTCAAAGGGCATGTTTAAAAGATTGGCACCGCGTAAACTGCCCTTAAGTTTCAGATGATCTAGGCGGTTTCCTTTTACCATCAGATGGGCAGCCTGTCCGTGTGCCTTCCTAAGAAATTAATAAAAAAAATAACAGATTAGAATAGTTCTTATTTATGAATATTGTAAAACATGTGTCTGATCCATCAAATAGTATAAATCGATGTATTAAAAAAAGTCAAGCGCGGATTATTGATCACCCAATCGGCTAATAGACACCAACACAAAAGGTTCCTCTCACCGCTATTTGCACACGACTCGCTTTCCCCAAAGCACTCTCATATTACACTCGCTCACATATTACAAATTGAAAATAAAAGGCACATTTCCAAACGTGGGCCCGCAATAATCTGGAAATGCTCCACTATCGGCGGAGTCCGTTTAAAAATAAAGCACTTTCAATAGACTCGGGCCCTTTCGAGACATACACTCGAAGATCTCACCTGTGAACCATGAAACACTTTAAATATTTAATGCTAGAGTTGAATTTGGAATGTCTTCGGGTGGGGTTATCGAGATGTGAACGGTTGAATTTGGTCCAATGAATACATACGAAATCTGTAGATAAGCGGGGCCGGGCTAGCGGCGATAGCAAACGGCGATTGGCACACGATAACATGCGTCGAAGCGACATGCGTCTGCGACCCAACGAGACATTTACATAATCTTTTGAGAATATTCTAAATTCGGTCTAATAAGTAATGCATCTATTGTGAACAAGACAACTTCATAATGTTGTAGCAGACTCCTTGAAGTCTTTGGAGCCGATGTTTGCATCGTGGTAGACCAGATTACAGTAAAAACTTATAATTATCAAATAGAAGCAGTGGTTAGTTGATCCAAAATGGAAGTAAGGGAACGGTTGGAGTAAGGCAGACCACACTAGGACTGTGCCACCAGCTAGCTAGATGGTCTGATGAGGTTAAGAAGATGGCCATCAACATTCTAGATTAGCACAGGACCGGAATGGTGTGAAATCTCTTCCAGAGCTCTCGGCCTATGCTAGAAGAAGAAATATAATGTTTTATAAAAAAGCTTCACGCAAGCTTGTTGCGTGCCGTTGCGATCCATACTCAACAGAATAATCCTAGTGAATCCCAAATTCAGAATCATTACTCTCATAGAATTTATAAGTATTCTCTTGGCACCCAAATCCTAATCCCATCTGTGTAAAAGAGGAAAATATAAATAATCTATCATGACTCCAATATTTCAAATTCCTCGGCTCCCCTCACCATGTGCTTGATATCACAGGTAAAGCGACGCAAAACATTTCACACGATCCACTGCGCGCCGCACTCGGGGGACGCCCGAACCATCGCTATTTTCTGCTTACATACATCCGGTATTTACTTTTAGGCAATATTCTCAGATGTTTGGGATGTTGTTTCAGAAAGCTTGGTAAGGTAAAGCTGGTATATTCACAAAGGATGTCTTCGACTTACATTTTGTTCAGGTCTTAAGGACAAATATACCCAGTTAACGTTCCTAAAATGACAATAGCGACACAATATATTTCCTACTAATGAATTTCAAGATATTTTTTCGTTAATAATAATACAATTTATGTCTTGTGAAAGGCGAATAAAAGGCTTGCAACGTTTGTAGCTACAGTTTTATCGTGAAATGCGGTATTGTTACCCGCCGCTTCAGCTGCAGCATCCCTGCCGAGTCCCTGGCGACGACGACGGCGACGGCGACGGCGACGGCGAGGCGGACTCGAACCGATTCCCAGCGGACTTGAGCTCGTGGTTATTGAATATCTTCAGTGCAACTATTCCCAAGACACGTAACGAAAAGAAGCATTTTTAAAGAATAGTATGAACAGGGTGACTAGTCCGTCCTCAGCGTTGCCTAATGGCATACATATAAGGCATCATCGAAGCTTGAGCGGTTAAGTAACACTTTGTAGCTGCGCTAACGACACTATAAGTTTTAGTTTTGGCCACGTGAGCAGGCTTTAGTGTCACTATAATATTTATTATTTGTATGACCGTATTTCTCTCCCTAAAAAGGCTATTAACTCCAAAGAAATTCTAAAAATGGACACAACAACAGAAGCATAAAGCTGGACTCACTAAAACAGTATAAATAGTGCTCGGCTAGTTTATGGCCCGTGTTTGCTGATAAAAATTTAATTTACGCTGCCGACAGCGCGCTGACCGGCCACGGCCTTGGTCGCGCGGACCACGGGGACTGGGTACTGTCAAATAGGACTTTACTCTGGCAGTGACTTTACTATTGTACCGAAAATAAATTTTGTTTGGGAAATAGAAATAACGGTAGGAGGTCGGTGTTGCAATTATTGAAATTTTGTTTATAGCTCTGTGGTATTAGTTAAAGATAATTTTCCAGTTGCACTTCTGTTACGCTACGAGAAATACGGTGCTAGTGTTTTTACTCAATGTTTAACATAAATCATTTTCAAACTGATGTTTATAGCAACGTTAGATTGGATACTAATGAGAAACTAACGTAATATTTTAGTAAGTAGGTGAATGGCGGCGTCTTCATCAGGCGCATGCCTCGCGCGAGCACTCACTTTTGACGTCGGAACGTAAAGACGTAATATCATAATATGAGTGCTCGGGTGAGGCATGCGCGCCACATTGACACACCTATTAAGCAACAAAATGACAAGTTTTGTAACACGAAGAAGTTGAAGTTATCATCTCCGGGGACTATTTGCAGCTCATTTTAATATTTTACATTGAGCGTCAGTCGGAACGTCTTCACTGGGCTCGAACTTGGGACTGCGACTTGGAAAGTTTTTATCCAGCGAAGTTTGGGATGCATGGGTAATTTAGTGGTTAAGCTCTGAACTTATAGGGTTGAATGTTTGAATAAAATATTATTGCATAAAGTGTGCCGAGGCATTTTGGATGGTATTAGCCTGAATTTAATGCGGGAGTTATTATTCAAGTTATTATTCAAAATTGTATATTCGTCTTGTAAATAGTAAGTTTATGTAAAAATGGTTTTTAAACCTCACCATTCTCAAATATTTCAACTTAATTCTACATAGCAACATAAAAGCAATAGCTGGAATAGCTTGTGCTCGTAAACTCGCAAGAGCTCGCAGCTGCCGCGTGCAAGCTGTAAAGTGCACGCTGACCGTTCACACGATATGTACTGGCTAGGATGCTAGCACACTGCCGCGTAACACTGGTAACATGAGAGTACAGTCGTTTTAGTTTATTGTAGGTATGCTGTGGCCGGGAGCTTTTATGATGTTGCTACTCTTGTTGAATATATTTACATAATTAATGCTAGTACAAACGAGCTGGACACAGGCACTTTGTAGGTTCTCACTTGTTTTGTATTTCGAAAAACAGACTGAGTCCTGACTGGGTTAATAAAATGGGTTTACTTGAACATTTCAAATCATTTTTATATCTGTTTATGAGTCATTAGGAAAGGTACTACAGCTGAATGATCAAAAACTTTTGTTTGAGATATCATGAGCAATTCTCGTATACGTCTAATTACTTATACCCCCAAAGTTATAGAAAGTTATGATGACATTACTGACACTGGCATTACAAATCACTTTTGTTGTTAGAAATACTTTGTAAAACTATTGTTAACTGGTTAATGATCTCTATAAATTTGGGCGATAGTGTTTATGTAACTTAATGTTACTATTAGTTAGTTAAGTTAATAAACTCTAACATCTCGTTAATTGTGTACTTAATAAATATATACTTTATTTAATTCATTCCGATGTTCTAATCTGTTTCACCACTGTCAACGGCGCCCCTACACCCGCGCTGTACAAACACACCCGGCCGATGCAAGTTTCATCATGTCAACATGTGACACGGGGACAGCGGTATATTACAATCGTTTTACACAACCTTACATTGGCACACGTGCAGAGTGTCGACATTCCACATCACTACATCAAAACGTCTTCCGCAATTCAAATTCACCGGCTTTTCGAGATATAAGTGAAAATCATGGGGTTCTTCAAAAGGCATGTTTACAGGTCCCTAAAAGGTCGGCCCCGCGTCTGCTCCCCTTAAGTTTCAGATGTCCTGGGCGGCGGCTTCCACTTACCATCAGGTGGACCGTCTGCCAGTGTGCCATCCTTGGCTATAAAAAAAAAAAAAAAATCATCCGTCCACCTTGTGGGGACTTATGATACCGCTGTCTTAAGACCTATTGAACGAATCCGGTTCCAGTGTTCACCTACATATAGGAAGATCACGTCGCTTATTTCCAGAAGGCGCTCTATATTATTCACAAATGGAACATGAATAATCTTGCAAACAAACTATAAGTAGTGTGACAAGAGTGTTTTGTCGAGACCGCAGCGGTTAGCGGACAAAGGAGTATAAATCCGAGTGAGTGCAGTAACTTGTTGGAGCGGCGGCCATTTTTAACGGCCCGTGGATTATCAAAGTTGCACGACCTATCGGGGCATGGAAGAACATTTTTAGGTTTGTGTGATTCAATATGAAACGTTTTAAAATTATTAAAATTTATTTATTATTAAGCACACAGATATATTATACGTTACAAGCCTTTTAAATTAGGCAAAAATACATACACTAAAGCTACAAGACCTTGTGTCGTATTAACGTATTGCGGGAATTGTGATACTATGTCTAATATATGTATAAAATGTTCATAACACCATTCTCATAAAGCAGCACATTCTCATCAAATAATACCAGTTTAAATGCTTCTCTTCTTTACAGCATCCACCGAAGCTTTTAATTACCGCTCTGGCACTCATTTGTGTATTGTCCCACTGGAAGTTTGACGCGAGGGAATTTGGAATTGAGCTCTACATACTGCATCTGAGTCTTATCGTATGCTAAATACGTGCCATTTGTGTTTTCTGACGTTTATAATCTCGTTTTTCAAACTCTCAGCCCCGCTGGAAAAGAGAGAAAAAACAGGATTTCAGGAAAGATTTATCTCTATGATACATCAATGTTATCACCAAACACTCTACTATTGATAGCGTACTCTCAATTTCATCTGAAACCACAATCCGAGATAAACAAACAAATAAACCGCAGCATCCCCACTCGGAACAACTTTCAACTGTCTCTACCTACTCTATGATAAGCAAGTTGGCTCTATGTCGGGGACTACACGAATAGTTTTTGTTTTGTCACACAAGTATGTGTCGACCCACTTCGGGGTAGTTTCGGGATTATGATGAGTTTGTGGTCCGACCCTCCCAGCTTGTGGAGGGGTGAATAAGTTCTTTATGCCCGTCTTTGTTATTACGCTTAATTGTTTCGGTTTAACCCAGTGGGTTGAGTTAATTTTGGGGATTTAATTAATTTGGACATACATTATTTGTGTTCTGTCTCTCAGTGGCGGTAGTCTGGACGGACGGATGTGATTATAAATTCAACACCTACTGAGTATTAATTCTTGGTGAAGATATTCAAGAATATTAGTATTCCGGCCTTAGAAAACTGTTTGACACTATTATCCACTCCTTATTATCCATTTGATCGCTACTCCGACAAGCATCCCCTGGGGGCCGACACCGCACCGCGCCGCGCCGCGCTGGCTCGCGCGCGGGATTGTGTAGGCACGTGACCAGAATACTAGTCCGACGGATCCTCGGTGAACAACTGCCAACATAAAAAATGTTTATGGAAGTAAAAAATATACAAGGTTTTGAATGATGTGGGCAATGTGTCGGGAACCTCACTTACTCATGGGGATTTTTGTGATGCCAAATGTTGCGAAGTATGGGATTGGTTTGTGCCTTGATATTTATGATTATAATAAACTTCACAAATAAGCTTGTAATTGTCAACGAAAAATTGTTAAAATTAATTATAAGTAGTTAATTCATTCATAGCTTTACTAAAACAAGTTTGCCCTTGTTTTCAATATGACGAGGGTTTGCAAAGCTTTGAAACTTTAAATATCTAGAAGTAATTAATAAGCAAAATGTAATACTTTTTGAAATTACCCAGCGCGGCTCAACATAAAAAAAATCCCGGGACCAAGCACAACACTATTTGGCAAAACGACTAGATTGCAAACAGATAACACCAGCGGAATTCATTTAACTCGCAGCCCTTTCATTGGCCGCCTTTGATCTCGACAACTCGCCGGCAGATGACGCTCAATTCTTTTAATTGTCCGCCCACAGGCGTGACAGTATTGCAAGACTTCTCTAAAACGTAGACAAATAATAAAAAAATAATCCTATAATGAGAATAGTCGTCATAGTACGAATGTAGCCATAGCTAAAATGACAGTATTTATATATTTAATTTCGATATTTCATAAGTCAAAGTCATCAATAGTAATTTATCACACCGATTTATCATCGATTTGTAATGCTGCTTCCATTGAGAAGCGCCGGCACTCAATAGTAACTCACTCACTAAATAGCGACCATCCCAAGTTATGTATCAGTATTTTAAACCACACATTCAGATAACAGCTAATACAAACATGTGAATAGTCCTTTCAAACATTAATATTCTTATTTAAAATTCATGCCGCAATCCCGGAAAACAAATTCCCGGGCTGAGAACTAGCAACCCAGGCCCGGGGCCGGCGCCTTTTCGCAACACTAATTACATTGTTTACGAAACAAAGGCAAACCGTTCCTTTTGTCCTGCTCAACTTTTAGAGATAGTTTCGAGATCTTAGCAAAGATTTTATCCCGGGAAAGTCTTGGGCGATAAAAAAAACTCGGCTTATTAGAAGTTTTGGGGGATGTTGACCCGACGCTGGCCTGGGGAGGGTCATCAAATAAAGGGTGGCCGTTCGATTTGATCGGCGGAGATATTGTGAGTGTTCACTAATTGAATTGGTGAACGATAGTCAAAGTGATAGATGGGGTGTTTCAAGGTCCCGGTGGCCAAAGCTTACATATAAAGCTTATATCTCTGAGATACATTCAACGGGACTCTTATTAAGAAAGGCTCGTCATCATGTGCCTTGGGTTTTTCCATTTCCTGGGGTCACCGAGAAATTACAAAGAGTTGAACAAAATCGGGAACATTCAACGTATAAATAACAAACAAACACCTATATCAACACAAGAGAGAGCGCATCGTGACGAACGTGATAATCGTCGATTGCTATCGTCGAACAACTAATTAACTAACATTGCGTATAAGTAAAGTTTGTGAAAGTGTTTTCAATACTCTACCATTATTAAAGCCGGTGATATCAATCACTAATGAATGTTTGCCAGAACTTACTGAAAGTCAGTAGACAAAGGCACGAAATTGTGGTAGGTTGGTTCACAACACTCAAATAACTATTGTGCTATAGTTATAGACATTATTGATTCCATGGCTATAGTAAGAGAGAGTGTATAAGAGTAATTTGACAAGTAATTTGTCACTCGTTTTAACTTTACAAAGGAATCACGTTGATTTGTCACGTCAAGCAGATGGACGCTTCTATTAATAAATGACCCTCTCCATATTGCAAGTAACACATCACATGCCAGATCACGTGTCAGATCATACCACGATAGTAATCTCAAGTTTTTAAGAGGCAACTCAACTAAACATGTAGCGACCATAATAATATGGATACTGGTTAGTAAGGTTAGTTCAAATTAGTGACGATATCTCGAACAAGTTACCCAGACAATCCCACTAATATTATAAATGTGAAAGTTTGGATGGATGGATGGTTGGATGGATTGATAGATGGATGGATGGATGTTTGTTACTGAATTACGCCAGAACGGCTAAACGGATAAGGATGAAATTTGGCACAGAGATAGATTATAGTCTGGAATAGCACATAGGCTACTTTTTATCCCGGAAAATGTCAGGTTCCTGTGGGATTTTAAAGTTAACGCGGACGAAGTCGCGGGCAGAAGCTAGTGCTACAATAAACCCTAACTCCATCGTACCCTGAAGCTAGAATAAACATCATTCTCATCGCAGCAATGATATCATTACCGAGATCCCGCCGCTCCCGTAATGACGACGGCATCCTGATTAATGACCTGCTCGCTAATTGTTCTCGCAAAATGTTTGCCGTTCATTATTTAATGTTTTGAGTCGTGATTGCTTGTTTGCCTTTCATTCGGCGGCTCTCGTGTGTCGGCAGCAAACATCTCGCGATCAGGGAGCTTGTTTAGGTTGTTGATTGCAATAATATGAGCTTATTTAGAATTTGAAAAGTAGTAGTAGTTAGTAGTAAATAGTAGTCATGTTGAACAACTGATGCGAGCCAAATTGTTGAGTGTTTTCCTTCTAATATTTTCGGGGTTGGAATATAATAATAATAATCCATTTATTTTCAGGCACAGAAGCCCATAGATATATACCTTACAGACTAACATACATATAATTTGATTAACATATAACTTAAACTAATTTGATGGTGTTGGTAACGGCAACCTGCCCCGAAAACGCCTGAAGTTCAGGCGTTTTCGGGGCAGGTTGCCGAAAGGTGTGGTGTTCAGGCCCTGAACACCACACCTTTCGGCCAGTCAGGCCCTGAACACCACACCTTTCGGCCAGTACTGTTCGTGCATGAAAGTAGACAGCTTATCAGTGGGAACCAAGACCACAAACGCCTTGAAGCTGGCATTGTGACTCGAGTTCAACAGCTGTACTCTCAATGAGACATTGCTCTTCATAGGATGTACTCAGCAATGTCCCCCGCCTTCATGGTGTAGTGGAGGCAGGATAGGTAAACTGGAGTGGTCGGCACTGCAGCACGCAACAGGAAGTTCGGCCCTGTTGCCGCCGTGCTACAGTGGTTTCGATTAGCCCGCCGCGTGCGCTTCTTCTGCACCGTGATGAAATCTTCTTCATCAATATAAATATAATAAGGAGTTGCATGTTTGGCGATGGCTAATGTGTTTTCAGGGCTGACAGGGATGTAACTCAGGTTTTTTTATAGCCAAGGATAGCACACTGGCAGACGGCCCACCTGATGATAAATGGAAGCCGCCGTCCAGGACATCTAGAAAAATACAACTTCTGTCCCGTCCTCTCTTCATTCATTTCATTTCTAGCCTGTACTGTCTCACTGCAGGGCAAAGGCCTCCCCTCCCTTTTTCCACTTTCTCCGGTCTATGGCTACCCGGGACCAATCCGTCAAGTAGGAGTCCAGCTCATCCCGCCATCTCTTCCTGGGCCTGCCGCGTTGTCGTTTCCCGTTGTTTGGGATCCACTGCGTGGTTGCTTTTGCCCATAACGTTTCCGGCATGCGGCAGATGTGGCCCGCCCAGTTCCACTTCAGTTTTGCAGCTGATTGGCCTACGTCAGCTATGCGTGTTTGGATGAAGAGAAAACTCATGGACATGTGCATTCTCCCGTTCTCGCTTATGAATTAAGAAATAGAGAGTGACTCCGTGTAGCAAGTCTTGACTGACGATAATCTTCGGTAGGTGTGCAAACATTAAAGGTATGTCAACTTCTTTGATGCTGAACTCACGACGACACTGGTACTGGTAGGCGGGAAAGGGGGCAGATTACCCCACTCGCCATAAATTCGAAGGTAATTAAAGTTGGGCAAGTATATTTGTTAGGTATTGCTGTAGTTTTAATGAACAGTACTCGGTAAAGGGTGGCTATAACGTTCGGCAGTTTAGGAGATATTCCTGGAAACTAATATTTTTATTAACTTCAATATAGTACCTCCAACGATGTTCAAAGTGTAATCCAGTTAGTAACATTAAATTATTATTACGTCGAAAAACTGGGTAGCTTCTGAGACAGGACTCTTGACGATCATATACATACTTAGTAGCCATTTACTTATACATGAATAAGTTAAACGTTTTTTACTTTAAATTGACCCCAAAGTTTGCATCTTCAATGTGACTATTATTTAATACAGCAAGCGTGATAATTAAAAGTGAATCAATCTCGTAATACTTAACTGGTTTCTTGACAATACTCTCTCTGCTACCGAAAAAGTAAGTTTAAAAACTAAAACCCGACTACTGAAAAATCACGCTCTAATCATTATATCCTCTAGAGGGCGCCATATGCAATTTTATGTAACGACACATGAGGCTATAACCAGCGGATGATTAAGCCACTTCTAACGATACCTCATTTGTCAAATTATGACAAGTAGTTTGGAAGTTAGGCGGGAACAGATAAACATACATACATACCGGTCAAAAACATAACCCTCCACCGTAGTCAGGTAAAAAATAAGAAGTGAATATAATTTTTAATATTTCTTATATTCCTACCTACCATAGAGGAGTACTTACCAGGTACCTTACGGCCGAATACTCAAAGGCTACTCAAATGTGTATATCCCACTTAGCAGTTTGAAACGTCGTTAACTGTCATTTTTTGTATGGAGCGTCAAAGTTAAGCACCTCTCAAATTTAAGTTGCGTACGAATATTCGGCCGTTAGTCCATTACTCGTACTCTATGGCCACAGTACTCAAATGTTCGCGGCTCCTAAAGTTTCATAGCGCGTCTGAACTTGCATTGTTTGTTCTGTAGTTATCAGGAGTTTGCGTTAATTAGCCGAGTTTTTCGCGAAATACTCGGGAACATTGCGAGCGCGATGTACTGAGATACTTGCGAAAGTACCTTAGGGCCTCCGCAGACTCGCTACTTTTAGCATCGGCGATCGGCGATTTTGATGCTGCGTCTCGCACGTTCGCGCTCGAAGAAACGCGACGCAGCATAATCGATACGTCACAAAATCGCCGGTCGTCGATGCTAAAAGTAGCAAGTCTGCGGAGGCCCTTATAAGTATGTCGATGTGTCTGGATATGCGGTAGAAGGCGTGGAATAATTCTGATTGTCTGTCTGATTGTTTCAGTAGCTCTCCCATGCGTGTCTTAAGAAGTATAGTTTTTTATATCCGTGCACAATTTGCGAGATTTTGTCAGACGATGTCATCAGTCTTAGGGCCTAGTCACATAATTGCTGCATGAGATACGTGAAATCGCAAATCGTTGTACGTAGTGCAGGCTGCCTGCGGCTTGGCCCTTATAATAAGAACAACTTAGGGCCAAGTTTACCAACACACTAACGGGCCATTGAGCAGTAACCAATGGTTTGACGTAGAGGTGGTGATAGTACGTTTACTGCGGTCCGTTAGTGTGTTGGTGATCTCAGCCCTTAATGACTATAAGTGATATAACTTTACATAGATAATAGGATTCACGGTCCGAATCAATAATAGTTAAATCAATTTGATTAAGTTGCAGTCACGATGTTCTGTCTATCATCAGCTACTTCTCACTGAATTGAAAGTAATTAATTAAAACAGGTCTGTTTACATCGACCGATACTTTTCTAATTAGAGCCGGTTCGCGATAATGATCGGCGAATCAATCAAAGTTAACTCGTCGAGTTGCTGTTTAATTCAATTCTGTGTTACTTTGGAACTGAGTTATAATTAAATGTTTGAGGTTGTTTGGGGACAATTCAATAAGTTTTGAGTACAATATTAAAGTAAAGAAACACCACTTAAAACGGTAACCACAAATATTATAATTGTTGTGTCCGGTCTGTAAACTAAATGTATCATCGCTTAAAATGTTATTAAAATAAATTACTTATCATAATTATCCTTGTTACTCAAATATCTGAACTGAAAACATTATCAAGCAATTCAAACAACCCGTCAATACTCCACATGTAAACTTCCAATCGATAATCAAATAAATCCACCGAAAGACGATTAACGAGCGTCAACAGCGCGTGATTAGTCCGCCAGTGATTAGTGTAACCGGTTTAAACTGTTTGTTAGCAGCGCGTCATCATTGGCCCGGAAATTAACTTAGCTACGGATTAGCTGGCTTTCGTTACTCTGTCTTAATTAATGTGGATTCGATTGGACGCTGGACTTTTTTACAGTTTATTTCAACTGGACAGGTACAAGTTGAAAGGTGATGGAACATATATTTAGGAAAACGTCACTTCTTTCGAAATACATGGGAATTTTGCCAATCCCAGTGGGCCAGCGTGGTGGACTATGGCCTGAACCAACCACCCATTGAAGAGAGATGTGCCCGGTACAATGGCAGGCTGGCTCCCTTATACATTATGACTTAAAACATTATTAGCGCAATGTGGGTGCACTGGTGCACCTCTGCCTACCTTTTCGGGTAATACAGGCGTGATGGTGTATTATTTGAATTTATTTTACTTAGTACTGGAACTTACAATGTTTCTCTTTTTATTAAATAATGTTATTTTTCTCAATACGCCAGCGAACGTTTATAAGTTTAACCAAATCCCGAGAAATAAAAATACCATCGTTCGTACATTTTTAAATTGAAGACAAATAAAGAGAATTTTCAGAACCCTTTCAAAAACTATTCTTTATAAAAACATTCGTTAAAAATACTTCAGCAGTTACGGTATAATTATTAGCTTTACATTTTGGCGTGTCAAACCTTGAAAATAGGTGCTATGTTTTATAATTAAATAATGTTGTTGGGATAACGCCTAGCTTTTTAAATTTCAACACTTTAGTGGTTAATAAAAGAGTCAATCATTTGAATATGAAAATAGCGCTAATTTGGTTATAGAACTAAAATAGGTTTAGTTTGTTCTAGCGGGAATATGTCGGCGACAATACAGTTAAAAATAAAAGTTAGATCGGCTTAGAGGTACTTTGAGTGAAATAGCCGGAGTGACGGGACGTGAAAGGAATAGAACTCTACTTCAAACAAAGCCGACAAGGTTGAAATGGACGCGGATGTTTAAAGTTTGCTAGTTAGATAAAGTAATTATAACATTTACTACAATCCTACTTGCTATTAAGAAAATGCCCGTGTTGTAATTTTTAAGAGAAAATTTCTTAAATATTTTCGCTTCTCTACAATTGGCCCCGGCATTGTAGTACACATCACTAGAGCCCATAAATCTCCAGGCGGCGAAGGTATTAAATTTGTTTTTTTTTTCATTACCGACCCCCTCTACATTTCATTACCGGGCTCTCGGACGCACCCCTAATTTATGGACGGTTGCCCTTTCCTACAGCTTTGTGAAAAGAATAATAATTTACATACATCTGTTTAATAAATGAAGAATCAATGAAATGGTGTCATAGGCCCACTTACCATTGAAGATGAAGAAATAACCCACTGCTGAATTACCCTATAAATTATCAAAGAAATAATCAAATAATATTGACATGTTAGAAAGTTTTAGCACAAAATGTCGTGGTCAATGGTGCTGGAGACTGTGGACTTTCTTGGATGACACAAAGACGCTATTCGGCTGTGTTTAGTCTTATTATAGTCTCTGTTTTCCTAAATATCGCCACAATCTTGACAATTACAGAATATTATGTGGAAATAATTATATGGACAGTGAAAATTCTTAGCAATAAGCTTATAATTCATAGTATGTATAATAGGTACCTACTTATAATCAGTTACGCAGCCGCCATGCCTCCAGCTAGAATAAATGTGCTCAGAGGCATCCGTCAGAAACACAATTCCACCCCACTGCGCTTAAACCTTAAAGAATCCCAATTTAAAACTCCGAGGAGCGAATGAACCGCGAATATCAGGCATAATTGTTGCACGGGAAAGATCCCGCTAACGAGCGCCCGGGGAGCGGCCGGTGCCGGCGGGGCCCGTGGGGCCGCTGGGGCCGGTGGGGCCGGTGGGGCCGGTGGGGCCTAGTGGGGCTCCGGCGCGGGCGTTAGTGGCGACAAATAAAACGATTACCAGCGGGGCCCCGAAGCGCGCAAGATGGATGCCGGAGAAGTGACGGCCATTATGATATTAAAAACTTGGTTTTAAAGTAATTGTTTTGTTAATGAATTCGTTTTAAAGGAACGGTAGATAATGAAGATTGTTGTAGAGTAGATGAAGGACGGACTCCCACTCTCGATGGAATGACAACATAGGTAGTTACAGTGATCACACGAGACCTGGAATGCTTTATGTTTTAGTATAACATGTATCTTCTCAGACATCACAGGCACGGTATGAAGCTTAGTGTCAACCAACTCTATATTTTCTATCATTCTTCACGACCCAGTTTTACCAAGTTTCTTTCACCAACTTTAATTACGTCGTCAGTTGGTCATTCCCTGGGCTTCATTTACTTCGCTAATTTAATAGCTTCAACATAAAAAGTGAAATGGTTGGAATGAAAAGGAAACTTGGTTCCTTTGATAGAAATAAAACGCGCCATTCACTATCGGTCGGACTTGCATAGCTGATTTATTAAGTTTTCCACTGGCGGTGACATCGCCACCTGGTATAGAGATGGGAATATTTTGAGGCACGGGACTAAATATTTTGAGGCACGGGACTAAATATTTTAAGTGGATTATTCTAAAGACAGCAGCAGCAGTGGTAGCCGATTGGTTAAGCACGCGTCTTGCGGGCTTAAAGTCCTGGGTTCAAACCCTGGCTCACACCTCTGGAGTTTTCGAAATCTATGTGTGAATCATAACTTCAATATGATTATCACTTGCTTATATACGGTGAAGGAAAACATCGTGAGGAAACCTGCATGTCTATAGACATGTGAAATCCACCAACCCGCACTGGGCCAGCGTGGTGGATTATGGTCTGAATCCCCCTCGCATTGAGGGGAGGCCCGAGCCCAGCAGTGGGACGTTACAAGGGTTAAATTATTATTATTATAAAGACACTGATAAATGACTAGTTGGTCTACTATCTTCTCAGGATCTTTTAAGAATTTTATAGCAATGTCTTGTAAAAGTTATGACGTCTTTGTTTAAAAGTAAGCAAGTATACAATACATGCCAACAATGATACTAAAATAATTATAATCTTTGAATTTATATCGGTACGTATAACATATTTTCTACAACTTCAAAATCTCTGTAAATCACTTTTAGGTTAAAACTAGTCGCGCAGCTTCCGGGAGTCCCATCACTATATTTTTGCGCCGCAATGTAGCAGGCGTCGTGTAATGAATTCAGTTTGCGGCGCACACTTCATTTCACCTGCGGATCTCTGAAATTGCAACAGACTGCTCGTAATTCTTTGAAAAAATAAATCACTTTGCTGTCGGTTTACAATAGAGTCAAAACTGTTTTTAAACGAAAATAAGATGGACGTTGAATAAGAATTTGTTCTTATGGTTAAGATAGTACTGTCGTAGTTCTGCATATTGACAGAATATAAAGTGATAAGTACCTAGTCAAAGACAAATGCCTTAGATAGTATTTGCTAATGTCATCGGTTGTCAACAAAGGCTCATTAGTATTTCTACTCCAGCTGGCCTCACCTCACCTCCTCTAAAAGAGAGCCAGGTACAAGCACCAATTAGCGGAACTCGCGCGCCCTTTGACCCGCTGCTATTCATACTTTATAATTAAGTCTCAACCAGGTCTGACTTAATTATCATTTTTTTCATTCTAGGTAAGCGACATCTAAATCTGCATCTGCAGTGAGGTTAGTTGTGAATATTCATGAGCCAGCTGCCGGCCAACTGAGAGTCGGTAATGACTGGGTCAGGCGCGACGCGACACGACACGGTGCGGGCGCTCGCTGTCACAGAAGGCGCAGTCTGGAGAGAGATTGGCAGGTTGGATTTCAATTGCGGACCTTAGAAAGGAATATTTTGGTGATATGTCATACATTTACCATGAGAGTCTTCGTGTGGTAGAATAACACGTCATGCAGACCAGATCTAAAGACCGAGCCAATTGTACCACCGATAGTACCACGGTTACTTTTCCCTAACCTTGCCACAACCTGCCATGATAATAACCTCGGTACCAATCTTAAAGTAGAGAGATTGCGGCAATTTCTCATGGTGACAAAAACGAGTCAATATCGCAATAATAACTATATGAACGAGTAGTGTACTGTCAGCCACAGCGCAGTGTCGTCTGCGCTGAGATTGCATCCCTTCCAGTTGGCGTTCTACCAGCTTATGTATATTCAAAGGAGTCTATCCATTCTCTGTAGTTGTCTAGAAGACGACAGCTAACCATTTGTTACTTGAAGCTCTAAATTATAGAATTTCAATGTCCCTAATTGTTAGAAAGAGGTAAAAGATATATTTCTAAGCATTCTGATCGATCGGTAAGATGCCGAACATAACAAAATATAACAACGGTTACTCTCAGATAACTCCATCGACGATTACCAACAACTTATCCGGTTAGTGTTTAGAAAAATTAAGTTTATTAAATAATTTTACTACAAAACAAAAACCCTAAGCGGTTATTAATATTATGAAGATGACAACGCGTTTTCCATATATTTTACAGATACTGCCAATATCTGTCAAAAATTTACAAAAAAGGTTTAGCGTAACAGTAAGTAGCGATTTAAAAGTACCTACATTATCAAACAATAAATATTTCCACCGGTTAATCCCCTCTCAAAAATGTTGAACAATAATTTAATTAAGTTTCAAACTATAGCTCCACGAGGGTGATGAGTGGAGCAGTTAGTGTCGCGATGAATATTTATGAGCATCGCGACAGCCGCGACACTTGTGTCGAGTGGCGGCGGTGTCAGTGTAGCGGGAGTCGGAGATATGTGACGGGGAATTTGGAATTGGAATTGGGTTATAGAGCGTTGGAACATACAGTTCAGAGTATCAAGTGCTTAGACGTAGGTACATAATAATAGGTACGACCATAATGTGTAATAAAGCGTCCGCCAGAATAAATAGTAACCACGAACTAACTTTGAGACAGTTTACTTCGAAAGCTGCTAATCCAAGGAAATCTGATTAAGTGAATGACCTCCATCGATTATTCGGCCACTCACTGGCCAGCAATACAACTAAGTACAAAGGATAAACTCAGTCTGAATATGTAATTGAATCCTGTATAAACCGTTTGTGGGCAAATGAATACATTATAATGAGTATTTATCCGTGCCGGCGGCGCGGCGGAAGAATATTAACTAACTCTGGTAACTGTAATACTGTAGTAAAATTAATTCGGTCCCTCGAGAGCAATCTTTTAAGGTAATTGTATTTCCATCGAGAAAACACACTGACACTGTCATTCTTATTTAAGCTGCAATGTGAGCGAGATAAAATTCGCTTAAAATGATGCTTTACTTCGGTAGTTAGTGAGTGTTTTGTCACTTATCGAACCGTTATGTTTAATAACGGTAATAACCGTTATGTTTAATATGTTTAATTCTTAAGTGCTGGCATAATACACTTTCCAAAATACCACTCCAAATACACCAATATTCCACAACTCAAGGCCTCCGCCCATTATCCAGAAGGTACACATATTATTAAGAAGTTCCCAGAACCCAGTGGCCGAGCGATAATTTCAATTTAACTCATGTGGATGCCTTAAAAGCTTCCCAAATTGTTTGAGACGGCGCGGGCGGGCGGCGCGGTGCGGCGGAGGGCGGCCTGTTTGGAGCTAAACGCAATTAAATTGGCGGCGCCACCTACCGGCAAATTAATGTTGTTGACGTATTGCGAGTGTGTTTATTAATTTGTGTAAGTAATAGATGGCACTGAAAATGAGAGGGGAATAGTTGAGAGAACTGTCTTGACTGGGGAGGTCGAAGGTCGAAGTTATAAGATTGTATTTAAAATGTACAGTAAAATTTTAATAACAATAACTATAACAAAATAATAGTATGTCAATTCGTAGTTATCTTTCAAAAATAACATCTTTGGTATAAATAATATGCTATAAGTAATATGTATCCAAAATTGTACGATGGACCTCTCTTAAGAACCATTCCGTACTCATGCCATGACCAGAGTCGCTAGCACCCTGTAATTAAGGATCCCTGTCATTGTACCACCAGTGCTCGGGGTGCAAATTAATCCCTTTGAATCAAATCTCGCCGTTACCAGTGATTCCTGTCATAAGCCTACAAGGAGGTTGAGATGACTAGCGAATGTTGCATGTTAGGACTTTAAACATACTACATATTGACCCTCACACAAGGTGTCTGTAACAGCGCTGAATCCGTGATGCTACGGTGAGAGTTTACAGGAGAGCACGGATTCCTTCAGATAACGCAATTTCCCAGAAATCAGTTCTTCGATCTCCGAAGGCAAAAGAAACTTGCTGACAAATAAAAGTATCAACAAAAAGGTTTTCCTCAAAACGTTGGACCGGCATTTTGAATTAAACAGTCGTAGTTTGAATGTACAGTAGTGGCTGAAGTGCTATTCGGGGAGCGGTTAGGGCCTGAACAGAATGGTTAATGTGGCTCGCCGTGCTTGGCCGGTAATTGGACCGACTAGGAATTGATCCTTTGTGGTTGATGAGGTTAAAATGCTAATTGATTAGTTGAGAATTCATTTCAGCTGTCAGTGAGTGAGCCTACGCAAACAACTTGCCCTAGCGTTGCTTACTTGGCTTTGTTTGTCGCAATTTGATCAACATATACGCCTTGTAATTATAAACAAAAGAAATTGAGATTACAATCTGTAGCATAATAGTACATTACTGCTGCGGTCTCTAATGAGTGAGTTGTTGACCGCGTTGTTGATGGGCAAAAGCGCTGCCCAGCGCAGCTCCAGGCCTCCACAGCGCGGTCAGCATTGCAACCCTTGATAGACAAGCTAAAATAAAGGCCGAGACCAAAGGTCGAGGCCTTTATAGCGCGGCCAGAAAGGGTTGCAATGACGACCAAACTTGAAGGCCGTGAGCGTAGCGAAGCTTAGCTTGAGGTCAGTATAGCGTGGTCAGCAGTACACTCATTAGAGACCAAGGCTTTACTCAAAAATGCGACTATTAGTTTAAACAAAACTAGCTGAGTGGGTATAAAAATTAATACAATTATATTTATATTTTTACGAACTATATCTATAGTTGTGTATTTTCTCTGTTTACGTTTCCATGGCAACGGCACGACTTACTCGTTTTAACCGTCAATCAGATTTTTAACGAACCATAAACATACATGTTTGTTACGTTTCCATGGCAACGGTCAAATAACAGCAATATAATGATGGTCATACTCGATAATAATACATTGTATGTCATGTAGCTCTTGCAATACGAAATCCGATTTTGCTCGAAGAAGGTTTGCGAAATAATGACAGCATTATAAACTTTTTTGAGTAAATTAACAAACACGGCATTAAAAGAATCCTTACAGTAAAACAAGATAGAAATATTAAGTAACCACAACGATATTCCCTTCCATACAAATCCCGACACACACAGCGTCCATACAACGTGCCTATAAATTAGCAAACGTACCATAAAGGTACCGCCTCCCAAAGCAAATCTAATGAACAGAAAGTAACGGGCAACAGGAAAAGAATGGAGGACCAGACTGTGCAAACACCCCCCCCCCCGGCCTACAGCAATAAATAGAGCAGTTTTATTGATGCAGAAAAAGGCCCTTTTCCTATATAGTTCATTACTTTTGATAAAAATAGCATGGGTACGGAATTATGTGGGGATTTTCCCCCTCTATGCTTGCTTGTGGACCGTGAAGCAGTACTTATTTGTAGAGTGTACGCTAAGGATTGTTATGGCTGGCAGTTGGCTGTGACATGATTCTTTATGTCAAGTGCTTGTTCGGTAATATAGGTATATACTGTTTGGTTTTGGCGTTGGTCTCCTATTAAATGTCATCGGCCACTTACAGCGTCACGCGCACGCCGCGTCACAATGCTTACCATAGAAATGTACTGTTGTGGTCTCCTACACACGCTGACGTTGGCGTTTGGACGTTAGTGGATTAAAACTTCCGTTGGGGCAAGGTGTCAGTTTGAGTAGTTTAGTAGCTACTGCCTGTATTTCACCTCGATGCATAGTCAGGAGATTGTAGCAATTATTAATTCGTGTTATACAATTCAGAAACGTACACAAATGAATCATGAGAGTTTTCAAGTATTATTTTAATTTCCCGAGAGAAGCGTTGTTTCTAAGGATTATGACACTCACAACGATGACAAAGGAATTAAGTTTGCAAAACAAACATACACAACATTTGTTTTCATAGCATACCGTCATGAATAATAATGATTATTCTATGCTATTAAGATAAATGATATGACTTAAACTTAAATATGATTATCACTTGCTTACGGTGAAGGAAAATAGGTAACCTGCATGTCTTAGACAATCTAACAAATTGAAAGACATGTAAAGTCCACCAACCCGCACGGGGCTAGCGTGGTGGATTATAGCCTGAATCCCCCGTGCATTGAGGGGAGTCTCATGCCCAGGAAGAGCTGATATTATTATTTATGACCTAGACATGTTTTACAGTGATTTAAAGCTGGTGCATAGACTACTTAGTCATAGATTTTCATATACACGTAATCGAGACAGTTCAAAGTAACAGATGTCGTGGAGACAACCTGCAGAAGAGCTTACCTTTACAACTTCTCGATATACAATTCTGTTTCCAAAAGTATTTAGCACTGGAATCGAACCCAGTGACTTAAGGTCGAACACTTAATCACAGTACTGTTTACCACTAGGTATTTAAGGTTTCAATGATACTCATTAGTTGTCATCAAGAAGAGAATTATATCTCCAAATTAATCCACACATACAAACACTAGCAATGTTATATCATGATACTAATTGCTAAGCATAACTGCTTAGCAATTAGAGGCTTAACAGCCTCCCCATTAGTCATATATCCCGCCAGTAATAGGGGGTTTGGTCGCTGCCAGAACTCTACAAGTATCCCAGTATATCCACTTCTGCTCATTTAATTATACTACTAAATGTTATTATGTGGACTTCTCACACATAGGATAGGCTGAGTTTACTGGAGTATCTATGTTTGATTCCTATACAGGGTAATTGGTAAAACACTAACAACCTTGCAGGGGCGTATTACTGACTTCAAAAACAACAACTTTTGTTCTATGACTTTTTACTAAACAGAAAAAAACTTAACAAAAAATAAATTTCTAAAATGTATGATTTTTTATTTTCTCATCTAGGGTACGTGGTTATATTCCACTTTGCCCCAAAGTACCCAAACGGACGACGACTATCCTCTAGATGAGCATATTTTCTTGTTTCATACATTTTAGGGTGTGATGTTTTGTTAATTTTTTTTTTGTTTTGTAAAAAGTCATAGAACAAAAGTTGTTGCTTTTTATGGCAGTAATACGCCCCTGCAAGGTTGTTAGTGTTTTACCAATATCCCTGTATAACGCCATAGAATGTAAGAGTAAGTAATGGTAAGGGTCCTTGAGCGACTGGGGTGATAGCTTTGGCCGATCGACGAATATCGATCGACGACGAGATTGATGCCAAATCGAATAATCGAGCAGATCAATTTGGTGTAAAGTAGAAGAAATTTGATCGACGTCGATTCATTTCATCCTACGGTCGACCGATTGGTGTGGCAACACACTACCCCACTACTATCTCAAGTCTTGAGTAAAGGTGACACTAAAAATGAGTCCCTAACGTGGTATATTTTAAATACTTGTAGTCTACAAAATAACATAAAATTAAAAGACTTTAAAACAGACATATCCCAGTTCAGTGATAAAAAATAGTCGTTGCCAACGATTGAAGTTCTCGAAAGTTTTCCATTTAAAA
Organism: Drymonia ruficornis; assembly: GCA_947859195.1. NCBI lineage: Eukaryota > Metazoa > Arthropoda > Insecta > Lepidoptera > Notodontidae > Drymonia > Drymonia ruficornis. The sequence continues at coordinate 8,777,559 of OX401929.1, read as the reverse complement.
CCCTTTTGAGTGCATATTTAATAAGAACTCGAGTTAATTGCGGCTTTATCTCACAGACTCGTCGCCACTTCACAACTAGAGGGATGCTCTGTCAGCCCTGAAAGTTTTCGGTTTGTTTCATTCCAAAATAATTTCATATTAGATATACTATTAGCACAGTGGAAGTAGTACATATTAGTATAGATTATTGACAAATGAATACCTAATACATAATAAAGAAGTCTCATAACATTCCTTTCGAGAGTTTGAACAAATAAATTGTACGTAGCAATAATGTGCTGGTACAGTGCCACGCCACCTCCCCCTCCCTCTCCCCCTCCCCAGAGACTCGTCTGATTAAACGCCAGCTCCCCGGGTTTATTACATTAAAAGGGTTGGCTATTTGCACATTGTTTCAAAGTTTTTTTCTCACCTCTTCACAGTCGACAAAAATGGACGAATTATTCTTTCGCCCCGTGTTGTTTATCCAACCCGAGCTTTGTTATTTTCATTTAGCTTTGGGTAAATAGGTTTGGGTCCGCATCAATTATTTTCATATTTAATGTTGGTACCCTTGGATGTGTAATTTGCTTGAGTGCCGTATTAGAAGTTACGTAACTTGGAAATATCGTGTACAGCTCACGCTAGCACTTTTAGAAAGGAAAAATCTTTCATTAAGGTTCACAAATTACATCGGGGAAAATATTTTAACGGAATACCTCTAGCATCCATTATGGCCTGAATCCCCCGCGCATTGAGGGGAGGCCCGTGACTAGGAGTGGGACTTTAAAAGGTATTACCTCTAGAATCCAATATCAGACGAGCCATAGCAGCAAATGCAATATTCTAGCATAAAATAATACATTTCATTGGGACAAGTGAACTAAACTGACTTTGAAAAAAAATACCTATTTTTTGTAATTAATGTAAAGGAATCCGATCAATCTTAGAGAGTAAGCCGACACCCATACACAAAAGATCCGCATGTAATTCACAGACACTACAAGATGTAATTATTCTGAATTCCTTGATCCAGAAACAATTGCATTCTATAATCGATTCCTTGCCGATCCGATTCCCGCCTTGATGGCCTACTCCTTATCGGCATGATCGTGTACCGATCGATCGGCGAACGATCGGCGATCAATCACGACCGGATCCGGCCGGTCGTCGGTGACGCATCGCACGGATTACCCGGCCCGGCGATCCCTTTGCCTGATGCCTTTCGAGCACCTCTGAATATGGAATGAATTTTGAGAAATAAGTGTTATTGTTTATAATGGAATTTGGTTATGAAATGGTCTGGGAATTCTCGTAAAACATAGAATACTTACTGGTAATGTGACAGATGAATACAAAACAATTAATCCTTGGATACTACAGCGGGTCTAACTGCGTCACTATGCAATATTGCTTATGAATTGCAATTCCAATTCATCAAATGAACCGTTTTGCATTTCATCTAATTTCGGTAATATGGGCACAGATGAACCGCGATTCACGAGCAATTCTGCTCCATAGACAATTTCATATCTGAATCCTTTTTTTTTTAATTTGTTTTACTGCCCTAGATACAAGCCCTTTAGAGCCATGGTATTCAAGGTTGCTATAGAAAAACGATAAAATCCATAAAGTTATGGTTGAATTTATTTTGATCTTATTTTATTAAGAATAATTGCTTTTGTAAAAACATTAATTAGATACGTACATAAAATACATTATAAGGTATAGTAACATCTTTAAAATTATTGAAAATCGGGCAATTTTTTTTTGTTGATTCACGTTTAATGGTTTTTGTAGTTCGAAATGGCACCTATTAGGTACCTACTTGACGGTATCCGCTGCGCTATATGATTCACGATAGAGACGCAGTAGGTAGGACTTCAAGCCTCCCACTCTGACTGAGCTGGTTTTCCTGTTAAGTCCGGCCAGCCAGACGCTCCGTCTTGCCTGCGTAGTCCAGTTTGTGCAATGATGACAAAAAGGCGGAATGGACTATGCAAACCTCCCTCAGTAGGTAGATATCACTGAGAGCTCGTCACCTTTGACTATACCTTTGTGACTTAGGCCGGTCTCATACATACGGAATTCCGAATCGGAATCCCGTTTCGAAATATCGAATCGGTGGTTCCAAACGCAGTAAATTCATGTCATCCATCCATCAATGTATGGACGTATCGCGTACGGAACCACCGATTCGGAATTCCGTATGTACCTATGTGGCCGCCCTTAGGTACTTTAAAGAAAAATACTAGGTAGGTACCTACCTAGGTACCTTACGTTAACACTGGCTATATGAGAGAACGAAGCCATAAAAAAAATCCCTATCGTAACTTACGAGGGATTTTTTTATCGTTTTTCTTTTTTTGTTATGTCTTTGCTCTCTCATATAGCCAGTGTCAAGTATAGGTAGGTAACTAGGCATAAGTTGTGAAATGTGTCAAACACAGATAAGGCTCTTTTGGCTATGCCTACAAAATACCCCCCAAACCCTGTCAATAAAGTGGCGGATACATTATTGACAAATTACCTTTTACAAATCATGATTCACCACTTTTGTTCCAATTACCCACACTCAGAACATAATATTATTATAATTGATAATTCTATCAACCTAGAGCACCTGCGTTGGCATGTTGAGGGGTCGTCGTGGAGACTCTTGATGTTCATGTTAAGTAATATTTCGTAATACATAAAAAACAATAAACATCTTCATAGGTTATGATAAATAGGTATGGTACCTATTTCCTATATATAAGTTTCTCTCTGACCTATTTGTGATTAAATTGACATTGACAATTTGCAACATTGCAATTCATCTTTCTTCGTGGACCATATTACCAATTTCATATAACTGTCAAATAGATGAATTGCGATTCATAATATGAATTGCTTGGGAGTAACCATCTTACGATTTCGGTGAATCATATTATGATCATAAAGTGATTCATTTTTGTGATCGAGTTAGCCCCACAGACCTTGTTATTGGAAGTAATATTAACCTCTTAAGTTACACAAAATAGAGCGCACGTTATCGAGTACGGTTTCCATTCCCAGCGGCTAGTTTTTGTAAGCCCGTGTATCATATACATCGTGTTTATGTTCATTTGCTTTAACTTCGACATAGTGCTTGGAACATTGACATAAACTTATCCCTTAAACCGTTTTACGACATTCGAAAAAAAAAATGTTTTTTTTTTTCTTTTTACTTTTTTTTTAAATAAAATAAGTATCAAAAATAACAAATTAGTATTGTCAATTTGACGTCACACATGCGAGAAAAGTAAAAACAACAACAAAGAACATTGAAAACTCTTTACTTACGAACGAGACGAAAATAGTATTTGGTTATGAATTAAGAAGATTATACACTGGTTTAACTTAGACTAGTAATTAAATTTAGATTTTAAATAATTTGAAAACGGTACGAGTTACCCACTTAGTTTCTTTGAGAAATTAACTCAATAAGACGTAAGGAATTTACCCTTAAAGTTAAAGCAAATGAACATGAACACGGTGTATGTATAAGAGAATATAGACGCCGACTATGTCTTAACAACTACACATTAGTAGGAACGTCTGGCGTCAGCCCGCAGAGACGAGCGTCAATATTGCCATAGACCACGAAGCTTCCATTCCTGTGTTGGTCCACAAAAACCACTGTACCTGCCATATTTTGAGAGCCAAATGGGTTGTCATAATACTTTTTAGGGTTCCGTACCCAAAGGGTGCCAACGGGACCCTATTACTAAGCCTACGCTGTCCGTCTGTCCATCTGTCTGTCTGTCTGTCCGTCTGTCAGAGGGCATTATCTTACGAGCCGTAATAGGTAGAGAGCTGAAATGTGTATTTCTGATGCCGCTACAACAACAAATACTAAAAATGAAATAAAATTTAAAAATAAGGGTGTCCCCATAAAAGAAACTTGATATTTTTGACGGTTTTATTCTACGGTGGTACGGAACCCTTTATGAGCGAGTCCGACACGCACTTGGCCGGTTTTATACTTACATGTTTTCAGCTGTATCTAGATATTGGTTTTAAAGACATATTTAGATATATTAAAAGTTATGTTCCTTCGTCAGTAGCAATTTAATTATCATCTTAAAATGTATTTCGAAGCCTCTAAACTAACCAACACTTAATTTCAAGGAAGTCGCAATAATCCTCATGTTACTTAAGCGGATTTCATACCACACCTACACGGGTCATCTAATGCCATACATCCACTTAGAGTGAATATTATGTTACCCTCGAACACTTAATACAGAGCCCTTATAAGGCTCCATCCTATCAACTATGGTGTCTCTATTCCGTAGTAATTGAAATCAATTATAATGAGCAATTATTCAGAATCCGTGTCTAAAGGAGTGAGTAAAAGTGGGTTCAGTTTCTGTAGTAGGTATTTGCTCTGAAATGTTAATACTTTAGAACATAAACTATTTTCTTGAACAGCAAAAACCAATTTCTTTCAAATAGGTAAAACAGTCACATTAGAGACGGAAAAATAAATCATTAAAATAAACGCCACCTATCAGTAGTCGCAATAATAATTACCGATCAATTAGGTTTGTTTATGGAGGGCGCGCCGCCCGCGCTCGGCCGCGCCGCCCGCCCGCGCCGGCCGGTCAGTAATGGTGACTAATGTCCGTCACCTCGCTAATTGAGATATATTGAGCATGGAATGGAGCACGGGCATCTCGAAGATGGCTGACGGGATACGAGGCAAAATGTTTAGTGTTAAGATAAGCAAAGCTTTTGATAGAAACAGTATCAGGATTTTTACCTATACTATACAGCATAATCAAAACACAGCACAGCTTTACTTTATCTGTTAGTCTGCATAGTAATAGTATATTGGTCATTTTGTATGGCGGATTTGAACAGCGCGCCTAACGGACGGTTAACAAAACGTTCAGTTCTCCATTTAAATCTGAGATATACGTGGACTATAAAACATATTTACTTCTCTCTCAACTACCTCACATTATATGCTTAGCATACAAGTAAACAGGGGTCTGAAGTTTGGCTCAACCAATTAAAGTTTACATGAGAACCGATCATTAGGTGTCCATTTAAGTATAGAACAGCCAGTGATAATCTAAATGCTTTGATCTAAATGCAGTAGAACTGAATACATATTATTATCTGTGTCTTAGAGAGGTCATTTAATGATAAAACCAAAGATAGTCATTATTATAACGTTAATTTAACACTATCGATGATGGTATGCTTTAGCAGACGTATAGTTTTCCAATGGGTAAAAATTACCAAAAAATTCCTATGCAATAAAACATGTGACCACAATCAAATGAAACACAAAACTTCGTTTATTAATAGGTTTATTCAAATCGCTTGTCTTTCGGGCTCTTAGACCAGGACTTCTTTGTCTAGTGAGGAGTGTGAGCGTTATCGCTTTCGCTCTACATCATCAAAGCCTACAAACGATATCCGTCTACGGTCGATAAGCTTGTGCTCGTTATATAAAGAGCAAACAGACGCGTAACGTTCCGTTTCACGCGCCGCTGGCACGAGGAACGTTCATTATTGGACTGAGAAGTGCGAGCAGACGGGCGGGCGCAACGATTGCAGGAGAGATTTTATCGGATATAAATATAATAGGGTTTTTATAAACTACATCCTCCCTATGCAAAGGTTGCCTAGTATCATTTTATGAAAAATCAAAGACCCCTATTGTAAATTTTGGACTCCTTTTATTTGCTGCACTCAATGAAAAGTTATCTTAGTATCTATATCAACAACTTTAGTACGCAAGTAAGGAGCTACAGTTACATATTATTATAATGTTTTTATTTTTCATCGTTGTATTTTAGAAACTTGCGATATTATTATTAGTGGAAGAGACACATCAGGAAGGCTGACCCCACCACCATGTGGGATACATAGTCAGGAAGAGATAGAGAGAGAGATAGTGCGATATTATTTTCTCATGCGTTAATAAGGTCGGCGTTTTAACCGCGGCGGTTTATGCGCCAGTGTGTATTCCCTCGGTGCTCATTAGCCCACACAGTGAGGTGAGTTGTAATGTGAATTTGAAACGTCCTGTTTGCACCCACCCTTACACGGTACATGTAACAACGACCCGAATTATGGAAAAATAACGGGTATGCGGTTGAGGGGCGCTTAGATCTATCACATGTGAAATTTGGGACGTTCCGAAATAATGTTTGAGAATCATCATAATTGTTAATGTGGTTGCAAACAAAGAAAAGTTATTTTGGGTGTTTCAATAACAGTAAAACCGAAGTTCATTGCGAGAAGTTTGATGCAAAATGTCTCCCGTTTATCTCCGAATTTAAACGGTAACCTAGAATCTCTCGGCAAAATCAACATATTTGTGTCATCACACATAATTGTCACCAGTTGTATGGCAAACATTTGGCCAACCCGCAACCACGACCACAAAGCATTCCGACGCGACACATAGCAGCTTAATCTCTTTGAATAAGACAACGCACGCGATATATCACGCGATGCAATTTGCGTGCGAACGCAAAACGCGTGGCAACCTCTCGACGCCCTCTAGTTGCCAAATTGCCTTATGGAGGTGCCAAAATAATTTTGTTGGTGTTATAACAGATTGTATGCTGTTGTAAGGGAGTGTAGACTTTATACCAATTTCTTTAAAGATCGTTTTTGAAAAGTAAATGCAGTAATTTGGTTAGGGCTCGCATTGTAAGCCAAATTCTGCATTTCCTTTTGAGATAAATCTGCGATAATAAAATGAGGAATTTTATTTGACTCTTTTATACAATAACCTTAAATATTTATTTTGTGTTTAAAGACAAAATAATAATAACACATTACTTTCTTACCAAATCTTTTCAAAATGTATATTAAAATCCTAATTTACACCACTAAGTATTATACAGTATTTTACAGAATATTCCATTCCATGAATTCCGCAAGGTGTGTAGGTACACGGTTTGACATTGTTTGGTACAATTGCACTCGGCGCGAGGAATGTTCAGTGCGTCTGTACTTGTTATTGTGTGCGCGTGTTATTGCGACTCTGTGAATACGTTTGTTATGCAAAATAATTAGTACGATGTGTATTGTGATGTTATTGTGACATTTAAGTACCATTTGCCAGTAGCTGGCGGGGATTATGATTCACTTTTGTAGATATTTTACTATAATTATTGAATTCTTATTCGATTCTGTTGAACCGTTTATAAGTGTCTAGAGTAGAACAATTTGTAACACTTGTTTGAGGTCGTATATTTGTGTTGTTATTCGCGGTAACGTGTCCCTCTGATCCTGTTTTTTATACGAATGGACTTATTCCTAGAACGTAGTTATAGAAATATTATACTGGTGACAATGCTGTTTTTTCTTATTGTTATAAAGTCTATTTTGATACATTGCCGATTATGTCAAGTTCCATCTAACAAAGTATGCCTATTTGCCAAATACACTCATATCAATAATTCCTGGGAAGAGCCACGAGAACTCATTCTTATTCCCGGCAAGAGTTCTCGTATAGTACATATTTTCAATTTTCTTTTCCCGATTTGGGCATCGATCCCAAATCGATCTTCGCTTGGGTTTTACACAAAACTCTTAAAACTTTTACAAAGTCCACAGCTTCTGTTGCCAAATGGACCCGCATTCGTTACGTATCTTATGTTAAACATTGGGAATCAATTGGAAGTCCCGTCGCGTCTCACCGCGGGTACTCTCCGACACAGAGTGTCGCCAACTTCGACATACCAAATGCGATAGCGAGGAGAGGATCGCTTGAGAGTTTACGAAAAGAATAGAATACTTTCATGAGAGCAGATGAAACGATGATTTTGGTGCTCTTTTATGGGAGTACAGTGAATTAATGGGCGATGTTACGTCCAACTTGGGGGTTGCGAAATAACATTACGTATACATAAATTATTAAGCGAAAGAATTATGTTAAAAAAATTGCCAAAGAGTGTAAAATGTTGTTTGTTGAAATGTGTTTCAAAGTTTCCTTTTCTAAAAAAAATCTGCATGCATAAGTGATAAACATCCAGTCCAGGAAGATGAGCCCGCTAGAAACATAAACCGCGAAGTACAAAAAAATAAGAAGAATGTACGTGCATCGCGCGCATTTCTTCCGCGCACGTGCAAGTTGTGGAACGATCTCCCTCCCGAAGTCTTTCCTTTGCACTACAACATGGGGTTCTTCAAAAGGCATGTTTACAGGTCCCTAAAAGGTCGGCGCCGCGTCTGCTCCTGGGCGGCGGCGTCCACTCACCATCAGGTGGACCGTCTGCCAGTGTGCCATCCTTGGCTATAAAAAAAAAAGTAAAGGCTCAGCAGTGGACGTCGTAGACTGACAAAGACATGAGCATGAGACCCTCTATCACATAATAAAATATAAAGGATTCCATATATTTTAAATCTGGCATGTGTATGAGTTCTGCTGGGTAGTCACCCCGCAAGGGTACTCCACCGCCGGATGTCACTCGCGCCGTCTAGTTATAGGATTGTAGTTTCGCTCCGCGCCTCCGCGATGTCGTGTCGTATGCTCAAATTGGGTTACATTGTCTGCTTTTCAGCTTTAAAATGCACCATTTTCCACTATTATATGAACCTATCAAAGATAAGTTTTCAGTGTAAATGCACTGACTTTTTCTTTCAGATACAAATAATTAATTGATGGGCATTCCACTTTGTAAGAATTAACTGTGAAGGATACCAATCATAGTGAGTTTTTATACTTTTTAGGTTATTAATTTTTATAGTGTTATTAATGTAAAAATTCGAAACAATATAAAACACCAAACTTGAAAAAATGTTATAAAACTTGCAGTACATGGATATTTCACACAAAAACCCATAAACTTCTAACTTTATTTCATAACGTGGGAATTTAGCGAACACAAAATGTTTGCCGACAAAGAAACGAGAACTTTATTACCTTGGAAAATGTTATTTTTACCAATTTCTAATTAGTAACACTCATAAATAAGGTAAACTCCCTGGTATACTATACTTCCTTATAAAAGAAAGCAACAATGGTACATTCTCAATCAGTATTTTCCAATCAAGCCAGGAGTCCTAAGACGGAGCTCGAGACACATGTCTCAATTACTGTAACAAGCGGCCATTGCAACTCTCGTGTGTCATATAGAGCAGTCGACACTGCGCCTGACACCCCGCTGCGGTGTCCGTATTACTTGAAATTGCTGGCTGTGAGGAAAGAGTAAAGATACCTTATACTGAGTAGGCCTGTGTTACATAACCTCACGAATTATTTTAACGCGACGCTCATAATGTTTAAGAATTACATTGTGTTTTATCCGAAAAAACCTTAGTAATGTTTACGAAACCTCACACAATATGATCAAATATTGCTTGAAAAACATTTGCATAAGTAACCCATGACTTGAAGCCCTCTAATATTGGTAATCCTGCAACGTATACTCAACCAATAACCAAGGAATACTCATAAGAATGTATGAACCTCGAATTGCACAAGAAATCTTGGATAGCAGGAATACGTCCGCACTCGATTGGACCGCAAATGACATTAGTCGGCTCGGAAGGAGCTGCAACTGTGCGAGTGGCAGCCCTAAATCTACGCCGTATAAACAGATCGTTAACTGGAGAGCACAGCCCTGACACAGATACTTGCAGACCAAGTTTGAGACGTGAAGTTTTGAGGTAATAAAAATTGTGCTTCTTTTGAGCGAAATTGCTTTCTGTATACGATACATACTACGAGCCACGTAGCTATTAATTATACTCTCTTGATAAGTAACAACTTTTGTGTATTAATACACAAAAGTTGATGATAAATAATACTAAAAGTAACGTGACATCCAAGAATAAAGGTATCGAGGTAGACGAGTTTTAGGGAGACCTAAACATTTTAGTAACGCCGATTAGGATTAATGACTTCTGGGTGGATTTAGTGGCAGTCTCAAAGAGATACAAAGTAATCTGAAAAATAACAGGAAGTGTTAGCCCATAAGATACAATGATGCGCAAATCGTGAGTTATAAGATTCTCATTAATTGTGACACTCCGAAAAAAATATAATTAAAAAGTTATCTTACTAAACTCAGCGATCAAAGAGTATTTTCAAATTCATAAAGAGAATGGCAACACAGTACCACACACCGTCTCTACATCCACCGCAGCAGCTATAATTGCCCGCTCTACAATACAATATTCATGCTCTTTAGCTCGCTCTGTGTCTGAGCTATTATTTTCCTTTCTGCAGCCGCAAAGCGGAGCGTTTCAGCCATTGTTGCTGCTAGCCTTGATCTGGCTTTTAATATAACAACTAGATTGGTTCAGACAGAGACTATATGGTTGGTTGGTTTAGGAGTTGCAATGCTATTACCAAAATCGAATCAACTTTGAAACACCATTTTGCGTGGAGTGTAAAAAATTGCTGTATTCATGTAATTAATATCTGCCACCTAACTTGAACAATTAATAATAATAATGAAACAAGAAACTACATTCAAATAATCACTTCCTTGCATCAAGTAAAACAAATTTACGTCATACCGCGCTGACTGTCGTCTCCCAGAATGAAGTCCTAATTGAAGCTGTTCTAAGTGCTACTACAATATTAACGCTCTGTTGCAGATGTAGTCAAGATATTGTTTTCATTGCAAAGAGAATTGCAAGTTTGTGATGTTGATTTAATATAACTGGGTAGCATCAAAATTCAACTTAGAACCTTTTACAAAGTGAATGGTCTGTAATGAGGGGTAGCCTGTCGTGATTCGCTACGGTAGCTGGTTTGAGGTGATTAACATTCTAAAAATGTGGTTTGACTATCAGGTCGGCTCATATACGGTCTGGTTCGACCGGGGTGGTACCACCCTCTCACAGAAGATCAGCGTAAAGCAGCTGTTACAGCTGCGTTTCGTACGATAAGTGAGACAGCCGAAAGCCCAACCCCCCTCCCCTCCCTCCATCCCTCCATCCCTCCTCCATCCCTCTCCCCTTCAGGTCGGCAATGTGCGAGCAATGCCTTTGGTATTGTAAGCATCTATAGGCTACGGTAACTGCTTAACATAAGGCGGGCCGTACGCTTTTTTGCCACCGCAGTCCTATAAAAAAAAGGTCTTGATAAGCAAAAGGTAGTACCTGCCCCAGAAGAGATGCATCCACTATTTACATTGGATGAGAAGCTACGGGTCGAAATGCGCTAGACTGTTCAACTTGATGCCAATAAAAATGAGGAAAATGTTAAATAGAGGACATATGCATACAAATAAATAAAATTGAAGTGTCTGTTTTTAATATAAAAATAACAACTTTTCACTTAATGCATATGAAAGTACATAGGTACTAATAACAAAATAGCGATTTAAAAAAAAATGTCTGTATGTTTGTTCCGGGTAATCTCCGAAATGGCTGGACCGATTTTGACAGGACTTTCACTGGCAGATAGCTGATATTACATGGAGTAACTTATGCTACTTTTTCTTTAGAAAAGTAATTAGGATTTCACGTAAAACATAAAAGACCGGGAAATTACACGCGGGATTAAACACGGGTAATCTTTTTCTAAAATTAACGCGTACGAAGTCGCGGGTATAGCTAGTATTATAATAATAAAGCCAGATATTAAGGCTTCTACAGAATACGTATGCGAATATCCATGTCATTAAATAAATTAAACGTAGCAACATACGGATGACGTGAACTGATCAAGGGCGAGGAATTCCGCGCGGCTGCTCCCACACCGGATGTTGATAACTCCGAATCAATATTATTAGAAGCACTCGTGTCGTGACCGTTCAAACGTGTTAGTGTTGCTGTGATTGAAAACAATTCTAGACGACTAGATAGGTTTATTTAGGGCGAGGCTCCATTACCGCGTTGCGTTGCGTCGTCGCTGCGTTCGTTCTGCATATATTTTATAGTGGCATGCCACATTTATGCGTTGCGTCGTCGCATGCGATGTTTCAACGCAGAGACGAAGCGGGGGAGGGTGATGCGCTGAACTGTCGGTGCGATGACGCACAGCGTTCCGCTGCTAGAGGGAGACGTGCATATACGAAATGACGTATACGACGGCGTGGTGTCGCCCTTTTGCGTTGCGACGTCGTGCATCGTAGCAACGCAGGTGTGGCATACAATGCGTTGTCCGTTGCGACGACGCAGCGCAGTGCGCTAGTGGGGCCCGGCTCTTAGTAGGTGTGTCTTAATGTGACGAGCAGCGAGCCCGAGCAATCTATGTATTTTGACGACTGATCATGTAATAATAATTTTAGAAAATGATTGCTCGGTCACGCCGCTCGCCTCATTTTAATGCACCCAATACGTGTGTACAACATGCACATGCCGCGCGAGGCTGCTCACCCACATGCCTCGCGAAGCACGACGTTTGCCTCAGTCGCATGCCGCGCGAGGTAAATGGCGAGGCAACTGACACTCTAGACAAGGAAAGGTATACCCGATCAATCAGTTTGACACATTTGACATCGTTCTGTCTCACGACTGCCAAACTAGGCGAGGCAAATGTGAGTGCTCAGGTGAGGCAGGGCGCGCATTTGCCTCACGTGAGGCAAGTCAAACTTGACGAGGAAAAATTTCCTCGCGCGGCATGTGACACTTCTGGACGTAGCTAATTACGAAGGGTGCAAGACTATCCTTAACAGCTATACCAAAATAATACCATCTGCAGGTATTGCAAATGCCTCCGAAAGCCAATAATATAAATAATTTGACTTTGATGTCGTATTACTTCTCACAACTCTGAATGTGGCGTGTTGCGTCGCGTCGCCTTTGCTCGATCGGAACGACACAAAGGAGACGGGATTGTTTTCTTAGCAACGAGTAATAGGAAAATGAACACCCTCGATAGTGTTGGCGGCAAGATTTTGCGGTTGACGTGACATGCTGACAAGCCTCGAGGAAAATGGCTTGCTGCGGAATGGTTTCGAGAATGAATCGAGGTACCTATTGAAGTTTTAAAAATACATACATTATACAAATACCTATGTTTAATAAGTTAGGATTGTGCTACTGATGAAAGTACCAGAAAAAAATACTGTGTCCAAATACGGCGAGCGACGCGCCCGGACAATCATACTCTGTCGTTATATCCACGCGAACACATGTCAAACCTGATCGCTTGAGCACGCCGCTCGCGACATATAGAGACACCAAATTACTTCAGCTTATAATAAAGCCAAAAGATAAATAAAGAATGGGTAATATCGAATTAAAAGGCACAATATAAATACACAAATAAAACTCAATAGCATCCGCGTAAGAATATCTGTCAGGCACAAACGGAATAGACATACGTCCTGGATCGGTCGGGCCCGCAATCCGCCGTGACGCCGCGCGCCGCCGCCTGCTAGCATGTTATTGTTGTGTGCCACCCTAAAATTGGCTGCTTTTGTCGGCTTCACGCGCGAATACACTCGAAATACCCAGTAAAAGCGCTATTTCTCAACCGACGCTAAACGCTCCGGCTGAACGGATGGAAGAGGAGGTGAAATGCATTTAGACCGCTGGCGCTCCCCCCCCCTCAGTTATTGTACAGTTTCTTACATGGCGATGCATTGTGAGCCGGACAATGCGACCGTCCATCCAGCGCGATTGTTTTTGTCAACTCGATTGTCAACTCCTTTGTTATTTCAATCTACGTTTCTTTTTGTAAATTAAAATCTGCGAGTGATACTTTTATGGGTAAGAATAATCGCGAGAGCTCTCCGTTATTACTTTAATTTGTAGTGGTATTAAAAGCTTGGAACTTTATTTGTTTCGGATTTCAATCTTCTCTAATGGAAGGTGCCTTATCTTCATAAAAGCCTGTATGGATTTCTTTTCTGAGATCGTGTTGCATTAAAGGATTAGATTTTTATATAAAAGCTATTGATGCACTTGTCTAAATAACCGCATTTTTAATTTAATGTAACGCTACTTAGTTACAACAAAGAAACTCATCAAAAGAAATAATAATATTCGATTTATTGTTTTAACGGTCGACGTAACATCAGTACAATTAGGTTGCCAGCCAAGAGTCTTGGAATTTTCAATAGGATGCTAATCTTTGATCTCGGCTTTGACTTTGCCAAGAACAATAAAATTGGACTCGTCTAATTTTGAACCTGAGTTCTACTTTCAATTCATTCAACAAAACAATTCATCTTGAACATTATACTGACACAAACTTAGCCTTTGTCCTTAAAATAATTCAAGTCCCATCATCTGTGAAATTCTCAAAACAAAAAGTAAAATTTCATGCGGACGTAAAGGGCAGGTATCGCCAGGTTTATACGGCGCTAATTAAGCGTGAACCTTCGTCCGTTTAGAGTCACAATTACGTACAATTAAACGTGGCCTAAAATAATATTCGGCATATTGCGACAAAGTTCCAGCGCGAGGAACTGGACTGGGTTTATTGGGGTTGCGAGGGCCGACACCGAGACATTAGTGGGTCCAAACGCGCGCCGAGCGACGACCGCTTTCAATAAAAAGGCTTGCAATTAGCTCCAGCGCCAATTAACATGGCGATTAATAAAGATCTGTTGGAAGGATGTTTGTAGCTGTTTACAAGTGCTCCCGGGTTTGAATAGTGCCCAGTTTTAGTAGAATTGTTTTGTAAAAGCGTTTGATGGTGGTAGAATTAAATGTATACCATGCTGAACTGAAGATGTGAAAGTGAAAAAGCTCTTTAAGGAAAACCTTTAAAAAATGTTAACATTTCGTGAGTCTCGGCCGAAATATAATAACATACTTTGTAATCTTTCATTTAGAACCTTTAAGGTGATTCATGAGCCGTATTCTTTGCTTAAAATTAAACTGCGAAACGGTAAATATAAAAGGAAAAGTACCTACAGTCTTAGTCAAAGAAAACGATACGTGGCACAAACAAGAGACGGAACATTTTGAAAGAACTTCGCCCGTCGAACGGGGGACATCTTAATTTACTGAAAACTGGAAACTTAGCATTGAAAAGATATACGTTATTATTTCCGACGGCGAGGCAGAGTTTCACAACTCGGTGTACGGTGTAAGAGATAGCGATAAACTCAAACAGATATGAACGATAAATTTGGTAACAAGTAGCAAGTTCAATGGCGGCGTCTTCATCAGGCGCATGCCTCGCGCGAGCACTCACTTTTGACGTCGGAACGCATAGACGTAATGTCATAATATGAGTGCTCGGGTGAGGCATGCGCGCTCTATGGACACATCTGTTGACAATGTTTTCAGTATGGTATTAATTATGAACTGTAATGACATGTAGTGACCAATTTATTATAGTGAACGCAGAACACAGAAGGGCGAGACAAGTGGCTGACGTCTACAGGCGTTCCTTCAAATCGCTACGCTTCATGTATGGAAATGACTTAAGTCACGTGATCTACATAGCAACTTGTTGTTGATCTACGTAGCGACGTTTAACATTTCCATACATTGTGAAGTCTATTCTATTCTATTTGATTAGCGTTAATGCCACTTGTCTAGGGGGGCAGGTACGTAAGATGAAAAGGATAGAACTTGGAACTCGCGTTTACTCAAGAAAATTGATTTCTTTACCCAGTGACTAGGTACCAGTTACTAAGGGGACTGGCCCTTAGCAAGTCGGCCGAGTGGTCGGCCTAGTACTAACATCGACATAAAACGAAGCGAGTAGTTCAACTATTTACGTTTTTTTTCATACATATATCTAATAAGGGCCTCTTTCTTTAGTCTTTACTCTGTGGTAGGTACTAACTTGCTTGGCCTTCTGTAACACAGTTTATCATGCAAAAATTACACACGCACGGTTGCGAGACCGTTACAGTATTCTCGTAACATTAAAAAAAATCTGTTCCACTCCCGCTCATGGCTTACGCTTTAACTTCTCACTCCATCGCACGAAGCTTCTTAACTGTGTTTGCGTTTGTTTACAGAGATAGGTATCTGCAGAGCAGTGAAACGAACCCTGTACTGTTAACAATCTGTACGTGTTTTATACGCTGTTTGATTTATACGGGACTCGCATGAAGTTTAATACTGTTACCAACTTCTGATTCACTCATTTGTAATGGTCTTTGAAACCTTCGAGCACAATTTAGGATTTAGTCCACGAAGACTTTTAAATACTTATAATTTGTATGTAAATGGATAACTGTTACTTTATACGCTGCTGTAATTTAATTCATTGGAAAATAGATAAATATGTATAGTGCGTTTTTTTATACTTGTCCTATTTGGTAAGCAAAGATGGCGTCCAGCGGGGCGATTGCGTTACTTTTTTGTCAATGTTTCAATTGGTTTCGTTCATCCTGTGTCAATTATATACGAAACCAATTGAAACATTGACAAAAAGTTACGCAATCGCCCCGCTGGACGCCATCTTTGCTTACCAAATAGGACAAGTATAAAAAAACGTACTATAAGCGATTCGATGGACAGGATTTAATGTTTTGAGGATATATTTTCCTAATTACTAAAAGTAACTTCTTATCAACTATTTATGTTAGCACTAAAAACTACATCTGCGTTCTCATATCATATGGTTTCCAGTAAGTAAAAGGGTTTAGTCGGTTCAATCTCTTTAAAATCCGTTTAGTATCATACCTTGAACCCAGTTAGCGCAAGTTAACCAAACTGTGAGAACAAAGGCGTGTCTACCGCCGTACTTTTAACGACCAATTACCGAGGACTTCCACGAGTTGCCGAGTTCGCGCTCGATGTGACGACTCTGTTAGTAGAGCCCATTTGGAATAGCCGGGTTACAAATCATATGCAGGGACGAATCCAGATGGAATCTCAGTTGCACCCAAAGAAATTGGAATAAATAGAGGTTGCACCTCTTTTACAACATCCACAGGAACACTTGGAGTGGTCCTAACCCGACTCCACACAAGAGAGTTTGAGTTACATTCTGGAGTATATAATCAAAGCTTTCTAGCATCTTGGAAACCAGTCTGATAAAATCCTACATTTTATGGCGTCATTTCTCAGAAGCAATGAAGCTACAAATTATTAACTACTAAAAAAGTTTTCAACTTCACGACCAATTTAATTATTTACGATAAACTGGCCCCGGGACCCGCCTCGCGGCCGCGGTAGACGGTTCCCTCCACTACATTATTTATAACATTAACAAACTATTTTGATGAGTTCCCACTTTGAAGACACCGGGGTACGCTAAGTATGTTTTAATTAGTAGGTATATTTAGAATGTTTATGTAAGCATGTACTTAGGTACCTATGTTTTATTTGTCTTTGACATGTGTAAATGTTGTTACTTTGACTATGTATGCTTAATGGACCCGATTTAATTTAAATACCAGTTAGGTGTATGGAGAAATGGTCTCAAAGCATCCAAACTTCCAATAGTTAGACCTCGCAGAGGGTAGTCGTTCCAAGATCACTATTATTGAATCTCAAATAAAGTAAAGGGGTTATCACACTTAACTAAATTTTGGCTACTTAATTTAGTCGTTACTGAATTTAGGCAAGTGTAATCGCATGCAGCAAGCTATTCAGAAGGTAGAATGGTTTAAATATTTAGAAGCTTCTAAATTTAGCCAAGTGTAATAAGCTCTTAAGGCTAGGCATGGTTACTGCTAGCTCTAATTAATACGCGGTCGTCCATGCTATTTTTTTTTCCATAAACGTTGCAAAATTCCTTAAAAATCTAATTGCTCAGGAAAATCTTCTATAAAATCGTTTACAGTTCCAGCAAGTTATCACCCTAACGTGTTCGTAATCCGCGTCAATTTCCGCCACCCTGCCCCCCCCCGTTCTTTGCTCCCCGCGCCCTATCTCGTCCATGAAGCAAAGCTAATATGTCAGGAGTTAACCCGCTTGTAAAACTGTGCAAACTTGTTTACTAGATATGAACTGCGCTTAAGAGGCAGCTGTAGTAATGGGACATGAACGCAGCTCTTAGCTGTATAAGCTAAAGTACTTAGTAGTTATTTTAGAAATTTTAAATTGTACTACCATAGCCAAGGATAATTAAAATTGCTTTAAGTTTTCACATAGACAGAAATAAATTTTTGGCTGCAGCACATTGATGCTAAATCAATAGGGTTTCCTTTCGACTCTTTGAATTGAATACCTACATATACACGCTAAATTAAGTCATGCATAAGTAAATAATGACAAAAGTCATGTTTCATAATCATCATTTTCAGATTCCGCCTGTAATCCCTCGAAGTTTCATGGATTTAAGAAGTCCCCGAAATTTAATTCAACTTTTGATGCGTCACCCCTGTAACTAGGTCGTCACATCCCGCGTCTGTGACAAATAATATCCACTTTGGTATCATAAGTTACATGTTAACATGCTCTCGTGAAAATTCCAGGTATTCCATTAACCAAGTGTTTGCTTGGAATATACAATGGGGGTGCTCCATAGTGCCTGGTGGGACTACACAATAATATTTTTTGTTATTTAAACTATTGATCGTCTGTATCACACAGTAAAGACTAAAGAAAGAGGTGCCCTTATTAGATATTTGTATGAAACAAAACGTGGTAATTGTTTTTTTCATTTTCATTATACTATTTACCGGTAAATGGTTCAACTACCCGCTTCGTTTTATGTCGATGTTAGTACTAGGCCGACCACTCGGCCGACTTGCTTAGGGCGAGTCCCCTTAGTAATTGGTCCATGGTCTGTATGCTCTCATAGGGGTATAATTGCCTGCATGTCTCTAATATAAACTAAGCTCTGTTAATTACGGGTGTCAGTAGTAAAGAGCGCTCAGCGCATATTGGAAATGTTACCTTGGACGTGCATGCGATCGTACAGGCGTTGCTAAGTTGTTTTTCTACCTACACATTATTTAGTAATCTCAGACGCAGACATGTTGAAAGAGACATCTCTTCAGCCTATTTACTAATCTAAAAGCAAAGAATCAGCCTTAGGATAGACAAAACTACTTACAGAAAAAGTTACTTTAATGTCGACTACCCTCCATCCATCTTTTATGCTCGGATATCTAATATTGGAACTAAAAGGCTTTCTCGCGAGGGAATTTGCGTATCCCATCATATCTTCGCGAGATTTAATAAAATACCCGCAGTACATAAGATTTCGCCTCAATATAAACCTTAGAGTACTTGAGTCGGTGCTTAGCAGGGCTTATGAATTATTCACAATATTTCTACAGAGGAAAAAAGCGGGTGAAGTTTTCAAGGGTTCCATGTAATAAAGTAGGAGTCGCGAAGTTCAGGCCGCGACGACTCCGGCACGACTCCGGGGACGAATGAAATATTCATGAGTGTTAACGAACCAAGTTTTTTTGGAAGCGTTTGACAGTAACTGAAATAAACGGGAGTTTTAAAGAGTTGATGAGTGTCAAGGTTAATTAGTACACCGGGAAAGCGCCAATAAAGCACACCAATTGTGTGGTCGAGGCAGGTACCTCCCACTGAACATATTTGAAGTACTTAAGTACTTATTGAGTCATCCCTTGCTCGGAAATCCAGCTGAAACTGAAACTATCACAATAATGTAGAGTTAGGATTAACGTATTTTCGTGATAGCTCTTTCTCCATTACTTAGTATTTATCCTTAAGAAATCGATACAAGTAGATATAGAACTGCTCTTTAAAAAGACAATTGGTGTGTTAATAAGTGAAATTGTCTTATTTCCTAACTTTATTATCCCAGTCATTAGAACTATTACTCGATGGCCACTCGTTTAGCCACCGTAACAGATTTATCAGCAGTTCCTACGTCTCATGCTGACTGAAAAACAACTCGTAATATTGTTCCCCTAAGACTTAGTCGGTGAAAATAAGAACGGGAAACAGACGGACTACAAACGCCTTTAATAGTACATTACTGCCGCGGTCTGTAATGGGTGTATTGCTGGCAGCGGTGTTGATGGCCGAGAGCGCAGCGCAGCGCAGCTCGAGGCCTCCACAGCGCGGTCAGCATTGCAGCCCTTGATGGACAAGCTGAAATAAAGGCCGAGACCGAAGGTCGAGGCCTTTATAGCGCGGCCAGCAAGGGCTGCAATGATGGCCAAGCTAGAAGGCCGAGAGCGTAGCTAAGCTTTCTTGAGGCCATCAACAGCGTGGCCAGCAGTACAGTCATTGCGGACCAAGGCTTGTATAGTACTTTACTCAAAAATGACCTACCCGAATGAATGAATACCCAAGATTAAGAAACAAGGAAAATTATAATTATTCAATGGACTTGTTAAGTAGTCTAACCTATGACCAGCGCAGTGGTCTAGATCTTCCACATGCTGAGTAGAGGGCACCTACCTACCGATGAAACAGTAAGATTACGTGATAAAATCGCTCGTCTGCTCAATTCGGAAAGGTCGACTAGAAAAATCCAGCGAAGTAGCGTCGGCAAAACAAATTACTGAACGGAACGGGGGTATCGGCTCGTGAAACACCGTCTGTATAATTACACGATCGTCTAATTCCGGCCGATGCTTCTGCTGACGGTACCTACTGGAATAATGGAGCATTGCAGGAAAGTCAGTAATACAAGATTGTTGAGATTACACAATTGTTGTTAACTATCCTGTTGAATCCGGAACCTGTCGGATACGAGGGCTGCCTCTGGAATCACTGAGCTATTGGATGAATCTGATAGCATTTTGATTCTTTTGACATTTCAGTATGTGGCTGATAATTGTTTGTTTTTCTTCGCACACACTTGTATTGTTCACACCACCTCCACCGGCGCGTTAAAATGTAATCTTTTCCGACCCCTCTGGCTCCGGACGGCGCCGGACCTTTAGTGGGGATTAGTCGGCTGATAATGACGTATTCAGGATGACGTCACGATCCAGATATCCCGGAATCGGAACGCAATTATTGCGGAGTTAGTTCGCTGTTTGTTCTTCACTTGTTCGTTTGTATAACTTCGCAAACACCGGTGTAATTAACTGAATAATCATAGTTCGGAACTATTGCTGACTGCGCGAGATTGGAATGAGGAGTATTGATTGCTGATAGCTAATTATGTAGAGGTTTCTTGAAATAATGAGACTTGTAAGATTTAGTTTTGACCACGAGAAAAATACTAATAGTGTTTTCACAATTTCCTCACGATGTTTTCCCTCACCGTCAGCGAACTGTAAATTATGCACATAGATGAAAAATCATCCATTGGTGCATGCCCTACCGGGGATCGAACCTGGGACCTTCTGATTGTTAGCCCAACCTGTTCACCCCTAGGCTACAGGCCACCTACCTATCCCTCGGGATTAGGTAATAGTCAGTTCCTGTATACACGGCGGCACGGTTCACCACCTGTCACGTTGGGTTCTGACTATCTAGTGAAACGTGGGCTTTGAGTTGGTTAATACCTCCACAATGTGGTGGTGTATGGCCACTCAAGCCTCTGACTACCCCCGAACGGGGATAAAAGTCGTGACGTTACATTACATTTTTACAATTTTAGTGATGACCCTATCACAAAACTTGGTAAGGATATGACGGTTCTCTATGATGTTATCTCTACTTCCTACAATTCGTGCTGCATATCAAAAGAATAACAAATCCCAGGTGTAAAAAATCTAAGTGAGCACCTTTGTGGTCCCATGCTTTCAGTCACTTAAATCAAAAACTTCCGACTTGATTTTTCACTGATACCCTTAAAACGACTTTAAATTTGTCCGGAACAAAGCCGGTGCGACTTCCAAGTCGTTTTGGGGAGCGAGCCCGCGTGTAATTTATAGCGATCGGGGTTTTTAATAAAGGCAAAGAGCAAGCGAAGTTTGGCACAATCGATTGTTACTGTTTTAATAAAATTCCAGATTACATCAGTACTACCTACCACTGGAGTTCTGGTATTGGGGTACATTGGTATTGTAATTCAAAGTCAAAGTGGTTTTTTTGTAAAGAGCTTATTACAATTGGCTAAATTTAGAAGCCTACATTCAGAAGCTTCTAAATATTTAAACCATTCTAGCTTCGGAATAGCTTGCCGAATGCGATTACACTTGCCTAAATTCAGTAACGACTAAATTAAGTAGCCTAAATTTAGTTAAGGCCTACGGGACATTTTTTTTTTATAGGACTGCGGTGGCAAAAAAGCATACGGCCCGCCTGATGTTAAGCAGTTCCCGTAGCCTATAGATACTTACAATGCCAAAGGCATTGCTCGCACATTGCCGACCTGAAGGGGGGACATTACGACCGGATCGGAACGCGGCCTCGACTGAAAACACACAGCAATAAACTAAGCGGGTTTAGCTTTTTTACAGTTCGTATTTTTTATCTAACTCAGATTGGGTGCGTCTACATCACTCAGTTTTGAAGTCTTAATGTATAGACATAAGGTCATAATATGAGTGCTCGAGCGAGGCATGCGCGGCATTTGGACGCACCGATTGGCTGTTTTTAGGGTTCCGTACCCAAAGGGTGCCAACGGAACCCTATTACTAAGACTCTGCTGTCCGTCTGTCTGTCTGTCCGTCAGTCAGCGGGCTGTATCTCATGAACCGTAATAGGTAGAGAGTTGAAATTTTCACAGAATATGTATTTCCGCTACAACAACAAACACTAAAAATAAATAAAATTTAAAAATACAGGGGGTCCCCATGCAAGAAACTTGATATTTTTGACGTTTTTATTCTACGGTGATACGGAACCATTTATGTGCCAGTCCGACACGCACTTGGCCAGTTTTTATGAATACCATCAGTCCATCTTAGTAACAATGCCACAGTAAAACAGAGGTGAAAATAATTTCATACGTTACCTTTGTTCTAAGGGCGAGGCCCCATTAGCGCGTTGCGTTGCGTCGTCGCAAGATTTTGTACTGGCGCATCACCCTCCCCCGCTTCGTCTCTCGCCCGTCGAGCCTTTGATCCGTTGCGACGACGCAACGCAACGCGCTAGTGGGGCCTCGCCCTAAAGGTGTGTTCGATTTCTCATAATGGCCGGTACAGAAATGAAAACGCGCGTGTGGGCCCTGCGCCCTGCCCCTGACTCTAGCACCGGACCGCGGGGCTTAATAAACACGTGTTATCGGACATTTCCTTAGCAACGCAATATTGGGCTGTTGACAATACAAATAAGAGTGCTTGTAATATGTGCCAATAAACAGAATATTGTTTGTCGTCTTTTAATGTCGGGTACAGAACCCTCTCATGGAATTTAGGTCATAATACCTACTAACTAAATATTATTATGGTCTGAATTCCTCGGCTCGGCTCGTCTTTGGAATAGTGGTTAGGCTTATAATAGTATTATAGGCCTAGCGAGATGAAACTTACAGGTTGTTTTTCAGTAGTAGATATTATTATTTTTTAAATCATAGGAATACCCCATCAAATTACCTTCTAAATGTTATGAATAGTACACTTGAATAAGTACTGCCTTTTTTTCAGTATTTTAAACAATCTAGTACAGATCAATCTCAAATATTTATCATTCAATTTTCCATTGCTTGATATGAGGGCAGGTTAAGATAAGAATGTCTAAAAACACATCAGCAAAACTTAACCTTAAAACTTGAAACTTTTCCCAAACTATAATAACAGCGCCATCACTTCGAAACTTAATTTCACGCAATCGCATTACAAGTTTCCCCATAACAACTCCCATAAAGATACGGGACCTGACACCATGGCGCATGGCGGACGCGAGAACCCATGCTCTGTGAGAAAGTTTTTATCTTAAACTGTTAGGACTGTCGCACACGCGGTGACGAAGTGAACATATAGTGAACAACCACAATAAGTGGTCATTTTTATAAGGAGATCACACTTTTCAGAAGTGGTGTCGTTCTGAAATAGGGCATCATCATGTATCCACCTTTATCTCTGTATCTCACCACATAAGCTTCTAGAACACCGGCACACATTGCAGTCACTTAAAAAAGGCAAGTAATTTGATTTTGGTTTCACACCAATATTTGTTAGATAACTTCTGTCATACTTCCCATGTATTTTAAAAAAACTTTGTGTGTTGGCAATCAGACCTGTCATGTGTGTGGCTGTGGCGAGTGGTGTATGCGGTTGGCCTAATATCGAACTAGAAAACCCATTTCGCGGTTTTCCAATATTACATTTTTCGCCGAGTTGGCAAGATAAATATTATTCGTCTGACAACTTTTAGGTTTACTTTGTAGATTTTTAGATAGTTAAATAGACTGGTCAAACAAAAACATCAGGTACCTACTGCATATATAAACAGTTTGCTGCATGACACAAAATGGGTTTCCATATCCAAATTCAGGGTTTGGATCCGTCCAATTTACAACCGAAACAAAAAACTTCTAGGGCATCGCGATTTTTTCTCTAACAATCTATTTTTCCACCTAATTGAAGACAAAACCATACTCCTCGGAGACCACATGTATATTTTATGACACCCCCCCCCCCCCGCCCCGCCCCGCCCCTCCCCCAAGTCCACGCTAAGCCGCACTTCGTTATGTACAAATTGGCTTGTCCCCAGAGCGCGGTATTTTTGTCCGGAATAACAACGTCTCTGAAGCAAGATTGTAATTTATCAAAATACTTATTATTCTTGAAATTAGACGTTTCTTTTCAGATAATATTTTTTGGTTTGCGTCTACCGTTTCGGGGTAGAAAATACGTTGCCTGTTGGGATAATTTGTGAATGGAATGGGTTATTTCATGGTTTGTTAAGCAAGTATTTGAAGTTTTATTACAAACAAAATGGCACTAATGGTGATCTAATAAGGTAAGATCCAAAGTAAACAAGGCTTATGTTATGTTGACGTAGAATCAGCTTTACCTTTTAGTACTTTCTACTTACGACCTACTAGCTTCTACCCGCGACTTCGTCCGCGTTAACTTTAAAATCCCACAGGAACCTGACATTTTTCCGGGATAAAAAGTAGCCTATGTGCTATTCCAGACTTTAATCTATCTCTGTGCCAAATTTCACCCAGAACCGTTCAGCCGTTCTGGCGTGATTGAGTAACAAACATCCATCCATCCATCTATCTATCCATCCATCCATCCATCTATCTATCCATCCATCCATCCATCCATCCAAACTTTCACATTTATAATATTAGTGGGGTGCCAAGTATTATGATTTTGAAACAATGTGACTAGCAAATTAATTTTGTAATGTACGCTTGTAATGAGCCAAGATTTGGTGTTGCCATCTGCGTGAGATTCTAATTACTTTCCAAAAATAACTTTCAATTCCACATTCGCATGTGAAGCAATCTGTGATCTGTTACAAACAAGCCGTGTATAATCCTTGGCGGCGCTATATCCGGTTATAACGAATGGCAAACAGTCGCGGGTCGGGATCGCTTTGAAACCGCTTACAAACGCGTAAACTTGTGTAATTGTTGGATCATTTAGGGTTGTTGGGTGCGCAGGAATGTATAAATACGAGTATAGCACACATGCAAACGTAATGCGGGAAATGGACAATGTGATACTCTATGTCTAGTAAATGTGAATGGTACTCGTTATTTAAGGATAGTAGACTTTTTGGAAGTAGACGATTTGGTCTTTTTGGTCTGTTCGATATGGTAATTAGACACACTCACTTGACTTAACCAACTGCATTGCGATCCTTCTCGCTGTAGAAACGTTAAGCCGGAAACCCACCGCGGCGCACGGAGAGGCCACGGCTACGTTTTGCAAGAAAATGTATGGATGACGTCATTTCGTGCGTGCGCCGCGGTGGACACGGTGGCATATATTTTCGTGCAAAGCGAAGCTTGACCCAAGTGCGTAGCGTGTGCGTGGCCTCTCCGTGCACCGCGGCGGGTTTCTGGCTTTAAACTTGACTAAACCAACTGTATTATGATTCTTCTCGCTGTGGTAATGGTAACGTATGACTGACATCATTATTTTTAGTTATGATTTGATGACAACCGAATCGGCACCATCTTCAACTGCCGTAATTATTGACAAAGTAAATAGATTTAACATTATTTGTAGACCAATTCTTAGATATAGTTCTTAGTACTATCTTTTTTCAGGCCTTTTTTCTCATATCGGCTTCCAATTTAGTCTGATTGGGCTGATTACCGACAATTTCCCGGAGCGTCTGCCGTCTGCTCTCCGATAACCAGCCAGTGGGAGCGCCGACAGATTTCAACAAAAGAAATTATCCTGGTATTTTCCATTCGTACAGTTGTACATAGCAACCCATAGCTTATTTATTCTATGAAAACAATCCGGTCACACGAGCCCCGGTACACACTCGGCTTCTTTTCCCTTTCTGAGAGTACTCGCTACCAAGTACACAACAGCGTAAGAGGATATACCTATTAAAATGTTTCCTCATTGTTAGAATGCGGGGGTGGATATGAGCTAAAGAAGGCAGTGTTTGACTGTCGATTCATCAACAACATAATGGAACTAGGATCTGGGGCAACAGTTAAAATATAATATTTTACTCAAAAAAGTTTATAATGTTGTCATTATTTCACAAACCTTCTTCGAGCAAAATCGGATTTGTCGTACTGCAAGAGCTACTAGACATACAATGTATTATTACCCGGTATTATCGTCATTATATTTGTTATTTGACCGTTGCCATGGAAACGTAACAAACAGGTATGTTTATGGTTCGTTCAAAATCTGATTTACGGTTAAAACGAGTAGGTCGTGCCGTTGCCATGGAAACGTAAACAGAGAAAATACACAACTATATAGATATAGTTCGTAAAAATAAAAATATAATTGTATTAATTTTTATACCTACTTAGCTAGTTTTGTTTAAACTAATAGCCGCATTTTTGAGTAAAGCACTAAGCCTTGGTCTCTAATGAGTGTACTGCTGACCACGCTATAATGGCCTCAAGCTAAGCTTCGCTACGCTCTCGGCCTCCAAGCTTGGTCATCATTGCAACTCTTGCTGGCCGCGCTATAAAAGCCTCGACCTTTGGTCTCGCCTTTATTTTAGCTTGTCCATCAAGAGTTGCAATGCTGACCGCGCTGTGGAGGACTGGAGCTGCGCTGCGCCGCGCTTTCGGCCATCAACAACGCGGTCAACAATACACTTATTAGAGACCGCGGCAGTAATGTACTATTAAAAACTACTTGAATGCGATTAATCAAACTACACTGGACCGCAAAGAACAAGGGTCGGTTATAAAATCTTCAATATCTTCAAAAGTACCTGACCTAGCTTTATGAAATAAAGACTTAACTAAAGAATATTTTAATGTGCTTAAATGAAAATAAAAAAACAGGCCAAGTGCGAGTCGGACTCGCACATAAAGCGTCCGTACCACCGTAGAATAGAAACGTCAAAAATATCAAGTCTTTATTTTTAAATTTTATTTTATTTTTACTATTTGTTATTGTAGCTGCAACAGAAATACAAATTCTGTGAAAAATTTCAAGTCTCTAGCTATTACGGTTCGTGAGATACAGCCCGCTGAGAGACAGACAGACGGACGGACGGACAGCGTAGGTAGGGTTCCGTTGGCACCCTTTGAGTAAGGAACCCTAAAAAATGAATTGGAGCTTTTTATTTTTAATAAATGTACAATAAATAAATATGTGATTGAAGATATTATTGAAAAAAAATTAACCGATTTTTTCTTTGCGATCCAGTGTGTATTAAAAATGGCATAAGTATAGACTACACTGTTCATTTAAAGTTTCTGTGTATTCCCATTTTTATTGTGGAAATCAAACACTGCCTAGGCATCCTTTCGAACGGGTTCATTGTATCTATAGTATCAACCAATCTTACGACAGCCTTCATCCACGAGTTTCAGAATTTCTCCAAATCGAGCAACGATTTGAGGGTATCCAAATACTGCCTGTTTTCGTGATATCCATACTTTCCATTGCTTAGTATACTAAAGCCAGGAGAATGTTTTTAAAACATCATAATTACATTTGTGTTCATTAATTTTGGTAGAAATAAATCTCTGCCAGATAGAGGTAACTAATCAGTGTGATTATAAAATTCGGTCACATTAAATAATTTTGGAAAAGACTAAACATTGGTTCCAGAATAAGTTTTTTTTCGAGCGGGTAGTAATTTATACCGTAGTAGACTGTGGTGGCAACAAACATTTTTTTTAAGTTAGATGAAAAAACTACGTCGATTTGAGATAATTTATCAAGGAATCAATTAGGTTAGCGGCGGCTGCGAACAGCCTTCCGCGCAACTGGGGCGTTCATTACAATTAACAATTCCAATTTGTAACGATTAGGGTTTTTTTAGAAAAAAAATACTCTGCCGTAATCTGATTAAATAAGGAAATGTAATCAATAAGATAATTTACGTTTATCGCTTTCCAATAAGTATAATTTATCTCGACCAAAACCGAAGATGCTTTGAATATAATTTGCCCTGAAAGATAAAGGATCAACTAAGTGCCTCGGAATGATTTATCTCATCAGGAAATTTGGCTCTCCATTGCAGAATCAGAACCAATAACTGATAATAAAACTTGTACTAACATAATTAACATGCACACAAAATTATTTCAAATTCACGAACTTAAATTAATCTAATAAACCAGTACCACAATCGTTATTAATTACGTTCGATAGGGCACAGCGGCGCGCGTCAAATTTACATAAATTTTGACGCCAGCGTCACAAAATATGAGGATATTTTGACGCCTCGTCAATCGCGTCGGGCTGGCGCGGCGCAGCGCGATAACGCGTGACGTATTTCGCGTTTTGGTGCCGCTCGTAAACTCGATAAGGTAATCGATGCGAACATAATTTAGTGATTTTTTGCGGCATATAGCTGATAGATAGACTAATGAGGCATTGTTCGTGGTTTCTCCGATACTATAAACGTTGATGCGCACGACGCGACGTGCTTGTGAGTAGCCTCAATTGTTTGTTGGTTATGTGTTATTGTTAGAATGTTGTTACCTTTATAACCGTTTTGAATAAATAACGGATATTACGAGAAAATCTAAATTGGAAATTAATTACTATGCTTTGGAAAATATTGAGAGTGCCTACTTATAATCGAATACAAATGAAGCTGGCTTGTTGACGGATAGTTAAATGATAATATAGGTCAAGACTTGATGCAGATTCCCCTACAATCCTGGAAGGATTCTGCATCTGCATCAAGTCTGTCGAAGTGCATGGTAGTCGCCGCCCGCCCGCCCCGCCCGCCCAGCTAGGCGCGCCCGGGGAAATCACTGACCTCCTAGAATCGTGTGACGGTACGTTACGGACCATGAAATCATTAATTGTTGTTGATACGTAATTATAGATGAGTTTAATCGCTAAGCAATGTCTTTACCTATAGCTAAGCAACTCAGTCGATGCTTGCGATATTTTATGCGGAGATTTTATACGTAGATTTGTTTTTAAATCAAAGTGCTAGATAAACTTATTGGATTTTTTTCAGAATACAAATGCAATGGTTAATCGATATTCATAATACGTTTCATCGTGTGTTACGCTACATTCACATTGAATATAACAATTTGGACGGTTAGGAAATGACCGTACATAGCCCCCGTATACCGTTAAATGTATGGAAAACGTTGTCATCCTCATAATTTAATTACCACTGAAGTAACTTGAGAGATGTAGAAATTTTTCCACACAGATTAGATTTGACGAAGCACGTAAAAGTGACGTTTATATGTACATATCTTAACAAAAATCTAACGTTTATGTTAGCTTACTGGTAAGTATAGCTTTTTATTAATAAAACTCTTCACGAAACATCAAAATATGGGTCATTAGGCAGAACACGGCTGTATGTAAGAACGCCGCATTAGCATCAGGGTACGGAAATACATTAAATCTATCGATTGGGAGCGGGTTCCAGTTAGGTTCTAATAAATCACAACAATACATTTATTTCGTTTATATACATTCTAAAGATAGGTAAATCGAATGTAGTTTAAAATATAAGAAGTATTAATATTTTATGTTTTCTTTAGTTGTAGTTTTGTTATAATAGTACCTACTTGTATGTATGTAAATAAACATAAATAACTTAATTATGACGACCTAAATAAAAATACACACATGTCTGATCTAAATAATTATATTATACATAAAAAAGAAGTAGGTATAAATAGTCAGGAAGCCAGTAGTTTAGACCGTCGGGGTGACTTCAGAATTTGGACACAGTTGCAAGCCAATCAGCCTTATTTATTTATTTATCAACGTATCGTTAACACAATTATGGGTAAACGAAGGCATTATGTTTTTTTTTATTAGAATTCAGGAAATACAACGCGGACATTATTCTAATCGTCAGGCTGATTGTCAGACCAGTAACATGCGCAAATAGTTGAATTTCAGTGGAGTCGCTCCAATTCCCGGCGGCAATTCATTCGAGGATTTGTTAATTGAATTCTGAAGTGTGTCTGCACACAGCCAACTTAAACACTAAGCGACTTTACCTTTTAATTTGTTACACGAAAATTTTAGGCCCCTATTAATTAGTTTTTGACAGACACTTCAAAGGTATCTTCGTTTGATGAAAATTAAAAAGCACTAAGAATTTACTTAAGTTGACGTTTTTTATAATCACTAAAGTGTCTTAATTACTGTAATTTCTTTCAATATCACCGAACTAACTTAAATAAACGCTTCATCTTTAATTTATCGTATAAACTTGGTGCTTTTATATACTACAGGCCAATATAGGTATTAACTAATAATACATTAATGACGTGCACGAGAAAACAGCAACGCTAAAGGGCCGGCCACGTAGACAGGTGGGTAAATCGCATTAGCACTGACGCCCAAAGACGGTCGCCGACGACGACGGCGCGGCGGCGTGGCAGACCGAGGCGAAGAAGGTTCGATAATTTGAACACATTTGCGGGTAGAACGTTGCCACAAAAAGCCCAAGACAGGGACGAGTGGAGAAAAACAAGGGAAGCCCAGCAGTGGGAAAAGAATATACAAAAGTATTGATATAGGTATTAAAGACGGCAGACATTACTTCTCTTTGACTTTAAAATCTTTAGGACACTAACTTAGGGCGGAGTTCACCAACACACTAAAAGACCGTAACAGCAGTAAACGTATTGCCAACAGTAGGTACATCAGAAAGGCTAGCCTAGTGGCACGAACGCTAATCGAATAGAATAGAATAAACTTCACAATGTATGGAAATGTCAAACGTCGCTATGTAAATCAACAACAAGTCGCTATGAAGATCACGCTTAAAATCACGTGACTTATGCCATTTCCATAGGTGTAGCGTAGCGATTTGAAGGAACGCTTGTAGACGTCAGCCACTTGTCTGGCCCTTCAGACAATCGGATACTGCTCTAACGGGTCGTTAGTGTAAATGGATCAAATCGATGACACATAATATAATAGACATAACATAGCCTATTGTAGCGAATGTAGTCGCAACTAGCTCGCTCCTGTACTATAAAGTATTAATATTTCCCGAAGGGGTAGGCAGCAGTATGTACACTCAGTGCACTCACATTTCATAAATACAAACAACACATAAACAAAGAACCTTAAAAGCAGCCACTTACAATCCGGTTAAGATCCACTTAAAGCCGAAAATACAAAATACTTTAGCATGAAAGGGTACACGGCGGTGGTCAAAGGAAATCCATCGCTCCTCGAGAGGGAGAGGGTCAGCTGAGCAGCTGGGGATCAACTCTCAACAGCGGGAAACGCACTTGGATCAAATAACTAAACGTAAATGGTTGAACTTTGAAAATATAAAGGGTAACTCGAGCGCGATGTTCAGGAATTGGGTAAATATTATTTTTTTCTTTGAAATTGCGTATCATAAAGAATCTTAATAGAAATTTTTGTAAATAATACTGCGCTTTATAAAATTCTGAAACTATATAAAATTTCTGTAATAATGCCACAAAGAGGGTACAATCTGAAAAGGCATAGTGATCTTTGAATTTTATGATTCTCAAATTGTATAAGGACTATTATCAATATGGCGGCGGAAATCAGCCATCCAAATTAAAATAAATGCGGTCTGATCACGCAGACGTACCGTCATACATATCTGATTGCTTAGGCACTGCTGCACGGGGCTTGCGGACGCGGCTAATCTGGAAAAATATATAGGGATACCACCAAGGCAGGTAGTCAGCCCGATCAAGATTCACGCATGACGCCATCAGATGCACCTGAATATCTCACCTTGCCTGTGAGCTAGCAACCTTTTAGCATACTACCTAAAGTAACCCGGGTTCAAGAGACGATAGAGCAACTCAGTACATACTCTAATTACATGGACCTAACGACCCGCAAAATAATCGACCTTCTGACACATTAAATATGTTCTCGAAAGGAAAATCAGCCAGTAACCCCATTAACATATTTATTTTGCGATGCAACGCTCCACTGAATAAGTCGTTTAAAAGCTTAACGGGCAAAAATGAAGCTTTCTCCATTCGCCTCACGGAACGCCGATTTTGAGGGGCCTCCTGACGTTAATATCCAATTTTTCTTAGCGTTCGGACGGGCATAGACCACTCGACGTTCCTGATGTTTCCTCTCTATCTGGGCAAGTAATGGAGGTCATAGAATTAAAGCTTTTGTTTTAAAATCTTAGGCTAATTGGGTTTGCATACAAAGTGTAGTAAAGGTCTCTTAACATTTTATAAGGCTTCAAAAAACTCTTGGTTCATGGAACAAAATAAGTCATAGTATTATAAGGATGTGAGAACCTTGACAAGGGATAGTAGGTAATACTCATGGGAAATTAATGGGACGGACATAAGTTTCCAAGAGTACAAAATAATTTTACTATTTTCAGGAATAAAATACTTACCTATGACCAAGACTAATAAGAAAAAAATGCCAAAGCTTATCTCGGACAAAGCAGCCAAGAACTTAACAACCGTAAAAGGTACATATAAGAACAATGATAAAGCTTTTTATTCAAAAGAAACAGACCCTCTGTGTAATACAGGTTGTTTTAATTCTAGAGTTCATGTGGGAGCAACGGCCGCTAACGAAGTTCTTACGAAGAAATGTTACGAGGGTGTGTCGTGTCGTGTGTCGTAATAAACCTGTGATTGTCTTGCTCCACACGTTAATGTTTATTCATCATTTCGTTTTATGGATAAGCACAAGTTTAAAATTAAATGATAAAGCTCCAACCATCAACACTCAAAATGTTTATGATTATACCTGCAGGTGACCTGGAAATCGTTGCCAATATTTTAAAGTATGATCCTACTTAGGAATCAGATCATTCATAAGCACGTAACGATCAGGACTAAAAGTGCCTATTGAAATAAATCTCAAGTGTTTCCGATTCAGACATTAAGTAATGTTAAATTGGATCCTTGTGAATTTGCTAACCTGAGCAATTATTGATTTTTACCCTTGTAAAATTAGGGTTATTGATTTAAAATGTATATTTAATCATTCGACTTTGATTAGTGTTTGTAAAATAATATCTTACTCTATGCTATTTCAAAGCTAACATAAAAAACATAAAATAGAGACATAGAGTAAAAATTTACGACTTCCGAGTAACGGCAAGAGAGATAAAGCATATAGAACATTTCTCACATGGAGGATATCCTTTTTATCGCGGATTAATCAAGTGGATTTGACCCTAAATCCCGGAGTCTGTTATTTGTTATCCCCGCTATAGTAACGGACCTTCACAATGGGAGTCATACTTCAAGCCAAGTAATCTAATTTCCTTGATTTTTTTATAGAGGATTTTTTGTATCATGTACTTATTTTTATTTTCAGGAACAATTTTATATGAAACAAACCTGGCTAAAACGCATTTTCTAACTTGATTTTTTTTCTTTAAATTAAAAGACTCTATTTACCGAATGTTTTAAAAAGCAGCGGCCCCAAGAGCACTCCTTGCGTAACCCCACTAATTCGCTCCCTCAGATAGTACGGGGAGCGGGGCGAGCGCGAGCGATCGCCGGCCCCCGCCCCTATTGTTATTCCGCCGTGGTGTCAGCCGGAATTGTGCCCAACACCTACACAAAGAAACTCTTGTGAATTCACTCGAAATACTCTTCATTTTATTGTAAATCTGTGACCGCAATGTCGAATGCCGCTAGGGTTCTGTCGCCCGAAATGTGGGCTCGTAATAAAATTATGCGTAATCGTGATAGATGTGGGAATTGTTTTTGGGGTTTGAAATGTCTTTATGCATGGAGATTTCACTTTAACTGCCGTATTATGAAGTCGAGTCGAATTAGGGCGCCTCCGCTTTTTTGGCGATGTCGTAAAGGGCGACTAATGGGAGGAAAATGGCCAAACTCAACCACTTGGTTATAGCTAGTTCACGTCGGTCAAAATTTTCGTAATATTTTCCCTGGTCTGAAGATCCCCATAGTCTCATTCCGTTGAACCCATAATATAAGCGTCGCTAATTTGGGACTATGTTGTATAGGTAGTTAGTGTATTTATGTTTGTCTTAAGTAGAAATAAAATTAAATATAGTTTAGGTTACTACATCAGGTTTACGTGTAACAAAGCAATTTCATAAAATATATTTGTTATCCAACTATTACCGACACCGTCTTCAACCCTGAAGCGCTATTTAGCTCGAGGTGTTAGCAAACATAAGCCATTAAGACGAAATCCTAATTCCTTTTATAACTAAACATTTTCCCAAACATATTTTTTCGTGAAAGCAGTTTTCTTTCATAAAACTCCTTTTGTGCTGTGTGTTGTTCGGGCGGGCGCGGGTAGAGAGAGGATTATTTTGATAATAATTTACCGTTCTTGTTGGAAATATGGTACGAGTAAATCCTTTTAGTGGCACTATACTTTTATTCAATTTTTTTAGTCGAGGCATTCAAATAGGAACATTCGTTACAATAACTGATATTGCCGCGCTTATCATGTTGATGTTAGTGACGTTTTTCATTTCGGAAACGTATGTGCTATTAAATATGTCTTTATTATATTGTAATTGTATTATTAACTTTCTGAAAAGCTATATAACCTTTTACGAGTACGTCTCATATTTTACTTTCCCTATTTTTTTCAGTTAAGTTTTACTAGTTTGAACAAAAACAGCGAAAAACTTTGTGTTTCAATGAAGTCATTATTATTCCTTAAAGACTTCATTGAGACTAAACATTTTCGCGTTTAAAATTTACCAAAGAAATTAGAATATCTAAACTTTAAAAACGATCAACGTAGGAACAAAAATGTACAATGATAGAGACTGACACGATTCCCAAGATGGCAAACAGTAACTTGAACTAAAACAATCCAACAACTTGACTGTGCCGCCTCACAATGGCTCTGAAGTGGTGATATAAATCCTTGCAAAAGTCATGACAGTTAAAAAAGCGGCGCCGAAGGGGGAGGGGGGAGGGGGGAAGCTGTAAAACACCCCTCCAGCCTATAAAGGGCTACACACTAAAAGTTTATAATCCGGAAAACGTATAAACTTACTGCATTTACAATTACTTGATTTACGTGCGCCATAAACTATGATTTTCATTTCTTTGTTTATTTTTTCTTTGAATAAAAGAAATGGGAATGCTTTCATTCACTCATTCATTCTTTCATTATATTTTTTTCATAGGTATCATTTAAGATTACTGTCAAAAGATAAATTTTGTGGAGTGGATTTTAGAGTAATAATATGACAAACTATTATCTAGCTTCGAAAAAAACCTCAGATAAGTGAAAAATATTCAACGTTTGCAAGCACCACTACTCTAGTCAAAAACCCCAATAATAAGAAGTCTCGTGCTTGGCATTAGATCTATTACTCCTTGGCAGGATTGTAAAGGGCAATTAGAAGCAATTAACAACAACACAACAGGCGTTTAGTTCCATCCGAGTTCATACGTCTCCCTTTGTAGGGCTCGGGGCTATTTAGTTTCATTGCGCTAATGTTTTGTGAAAGATTCGGTTATTTTTGCTACATTATTAAAAGTTTGTTTTCAGGATAAATTCCTTGCTATCAGAATAAATACTTAATTAGTGTAAAAGAATATATCATTTTTTATGTAGTGTCCTTAAAATACAGACTTTTTATAAGTCTCATTATATCTACAGATAAGATAACAACTTGAAACAAACATCGTAGCAATATCGAGTGCAGGAAAGTAGATTATGATACCACGCAAGGATCAAAGCGCTTCGAGGAGGGAAGAGTAGCTAACTCGAAGCTACCGCCCGTCACCACTTCCAATGATCGGAAACTATTCAGGGGCAATTTGGTTGAGTTCTGTGAACACAGCAATGTATAACACACACGACATATTTTACAGTAGTATGATAATGAATTCCCAGCTCTGTTTATGAAAGTTAAAGTTGAAATTAGTGCGGTTCATAATTTTTTGTCCATCGGTCTCAGTTGAAATAAGTCTTTTATATCTCCGAGAAGTTTTAATTACGTTATAAAAATATATTTTTTTACTTTAGCTTAGATTGGCGAAATTTGTAACAACTAAATTTAATTTGATGGCGGCAAATAAAGTCGGGTAGTAAAGTTCATTATCACTCCCTGCCATTTGGGAGATTCTAAAAAGTTGAGTTTTTCATAAATTCGCTTTTAAAATTGCCAATTAACATGATGTTTGACGACACTTTGGCGCAGTGGTCACTCGGCTCTATGCACTGCTTTTTCCCGTTGCAGCAACTGTAATATTATTCTTATAATAAGTTCTTGAATTTGGATCCAAATATGCATTTGAAATGTTGGCATAAAACGTGGTCATGGCAGAGTCTATTAGAATTAAATATTCCAGATTTATTCTTACTTTCAAATATTTTAAAAAAACACTGGCTAACATAGAGTTTAAAACAAATGAATGAGTGAACGCCATAATAAAATGAGTAAAAACAAATGACAACAGAAACCCTCGACAACAATGCACACATTATACCGATCACGCAAAGCGGAAATCACCAAAATTCCGATTCGAATTCGATTCATTAAATCGATATTTATCAATCGGGGACCGAGACGGAATCGGAACGCAACAATGAGTACAAGATTGCGATCTGGGGACAATTCGGTGCTTTGTGATAAGGAGGCTGGGGGGAGAGGCGAGGGGGGTCGGTTAATGGGCCCTTTGACCCATTGTCTCTAGATTGAGCCTTGTTCGCATCCAGATACCTCGACAGCTAGGTTCTAAGGAGCCCTTGTAATGTTCTGGGACATCGATAAAGCGTTTGATCACGTTGATCATAATTTACACATTATTTTGGAGACTGGCTACAAATTAATCATATAATCGGATCCTGTTGTCAATTGACTCATCACCATTTTACGTTTCATTTCAGCTAATAACAGAAATATCATATTTTTCAGTGGCTAAGGAGATGATTTGTATTAGAACATGTAAGTAGGTTATGTGCATGACGAGTTTCAGATAAACAAACTTTAACATTCTTATCTCAAAATAAACAGCACCTTTCAAATGGACCCTTATTGCCCCCTTTACAAAACAACTGTTATATAAATAATTTCTAGGAAATGCTGTTATTTATTTATTTATTTATTTATTAACCAACTTATACTAACATAATTATATACATATAAGTTATAGGTTACAGTATAGTTATACAACATAAAAATAAAATTGAAAATTAATAAATGAGATTAAAATTACAGCATAGTGCATACCTACCTATTGACATACTATTGTGCTGGGAGTGTCAATGGACTCCAAGTAACTAGTAGCTGCAGCTAGGAATCTCGGTTCTGTGTGTGCGAATGGGTCTATTTATACTACGAAAATAAAACTGTTGAGGTGGTAAAGGGGAGATCAGGGCGAGAAGGCACTGCTAGCGATATCAATTACAGCTATTAATTTTGCATTTCATCCCCGTTCCGGGCCCAACACAAATAATTATGTTTCGGATACACCCGGGGAGGGAATGAACGCCTAATTATTTTCGCGAGTTGGAATTGAGTTGTAATTACATTTGTTGTTTTATATTTTACTTATATTTCTTAGCTTTTGTAGTCACCGATGAGTATTTAAATGTTATTTATGATTTTATACCATCAACAGAGTAAAATTTTGATAAGTATTTTAACCACTTTGGACGGGCCCGTAAGCGTGGTTGGCGCGGAGGCGCCTTTCACGCTGCAGGTCGTAGGTTCGATTCCTACCCGAGACATGCATTTGTGTGCATGAACATGTCTGTATGTCTGGAGTCTGGGTGTATATGTATATTAAGTATGTATTTACAAATAAAAAAGTAGTATATGTAGTAATATCAGTTATCTGGTTTCCATAGTACAAGCTCTGCTTAGTTTGGGATCAGGGGCCTTACCACGACCTCTTATCGCGATTCAATTACAGGAACGTTTTAACGTTTCAGCGACTTTTTGTCCAATGACGTACCTTATTGTCATGACAATAAGAAACGTCATTGCACAAAAAGTCGCTGAAACGTTGAAACAAAACTGCTATAAGAGGTGGTGGTAAGCCCCCAGGTAACCGTGTGTACAAAACTGTCCCAGGATATTATTATTTATTTATATTATTTACTCTTGTCAAAATTTGCTTTATTAATACCTACTGGATCAACTGCTATAATGAACAGGTAACGCCACGTATCGGCAATCTTTGCTTTATTCAATACGTTGA
This sequence comes from Drymonia ruficornis, assembly GCA_947859195.1. NCBI lineage: Eukaryota > Metazoa > Arthropoda > Insecta > Lepidoptera > Notodontidae > Drymonia > Drymonia ruficornis. The sequence goes on along the minus strand of OX401929.1, from coordinate 8,739,191 downwards.
CACAACTATATTTATAAATGAAATTTGACCATGTCACGTGCTTTGACATAATAAGAACAATAAACGAATGCGCTCGTTATTACCTATAGATCTTAATATTATAAAAGAACTAAACTTAGTTATCAAACACCAATGAATAACTGGAAAGGATTATCTTTTCCCGCTAAAGTTTAAAATTAAATTCTCCCTCACTCACCCCCTGTTTAGGTATTCAGATCAAATTCATTCCGCTTGGAAATGCAAAATCGGTTATCGGCGATGGCGATTCTATCAATTTTATATTAGCTGTAACCCTTTCTAAACTATAAATTAAATTCCACGGATATTCGGGTTGTTAGTTTTTTTTGTAGCACAAACACACACAGAAAGTCCATATTTTTTTTTATTTTTTTTATAAGTATTATTCAAGTTTTTGGTTCTACCTAGATTTGGCTAATTACTCATTAGGTATACGAACTGCCATCTATTTTCTGAGACTCATACAGATCGCCAGCAACAAAACAATAACGTGATGAGATCCCAGTGTCATTTCAGACAACCCAGACAGAAGATATTTATGACTGTCCAAATGCTAAAATACCGGGCCCCTAGATGCAAGACCGTCTTGCATGTTTACCTAAATTATAAACCAAAAATCTACAATAACTATTTATAAATGTTATTTTTTAAGTACACACGGTGTAAATTTTAAAAAATTACAGCAAGTTTCAAGTTCGGATTGCCTGTGGAGCCGGCGCGGCGTAACGTAAGTAGGTACTTTTCGAGGGCAAAAGTTGTGTGTACAGGGAAAACTCCGTTAATATCGGGACTCATCCGTTATAGATTATGCACCGCGGCGCGGCGCTCGAGGTAGCAGTTCAAATAAATTAAAATGTATTGGAATAGTTTCAACACGCACTCGATACAGACAAGGATTTTGTTATTACCAAAATAATAGCAAATATGAAGGCCTATATTTTGATAGAGTAGGATTTTTAAAGTCAGTGTCAAATAGATAAAACAAGACCCCGACTAATAAAAAAACCAACAATAAAAAAACATGTTTGGCCCTTTAAGATATAAGTAGTAATGCATAGATCCAAGCGTTGCGTGTCGTCGTGTCGGGGGACCTTAGCACGATAGTCGTCGTCGAACTGTTAGCATGTGTTATAAAAAAATACTTAAGTTTTTTTACCTACTAAAATGAAATTGAACTCACAGATTTTAGTTCTGAAGCATGAATCACAAGCCACTACATACACTGTTTGGAAGTATTTCATCCGGAAAAGAAATATCAGAATAATAAAGTACAGTCAACAACAAACTTACTTATCCAAAAGAAATACGAGTAATATTACATCAAAGCGATTATAGAGCGCTTTTTCATGTTCAGGAAACTTGGCGCACCCTCGACTTAACACATAGGAACACTCACACAACGGTCAGGGCAGGGGTGACTACATCAAAAAAAGTCAAGTTCTTTTTATCTTTACTATTTATTGATACAATTTGAAACTTCATTTTTGAGCAGGTTTTTCAATCAAGACTTGGTTGAATTGCCAATGATTTCGAAGCCAGTGTATGATGTATCTTCAAAGTTGATGTTGAAAGATGGTGTGTGTAATCAAGTACCACAAAACAAGTACGGAATCGTCACTGTTTCCGGAAAAACGTTAGTGATATAAGGAAACGAGATCAATATTCGCGGATTCCGTTTTCCTTATCGGTGAGATGCCGCCATCCAGTGCCGCCAAGTTTTTATTGCTCGAATCGATGTCGCACCGCTAACTGCTCGCGTTCGTAATGATTTAAAGCGAAAAGTTGGAAACATTTTGTCGACGCTAAGTGTTCCAGATACGGGATCGCAGAAGCTTTTGAGAGTTTTAAATCTTCGCAAATTAGCGAAGGAATACTTTCCAATTAGTAACAATTAGTATTGGGATAGGCGAGACGACGGTGTTTGTTTTGTTGGGAACAATTAATTACTATTTGTTAAGTACTAATTACAAACACAGTCTAGAAATATTTCGGCCATTCCCAGTAGTCATGTTTTTAATAAGTAGCTATAGTAAGTAAACCTTAAAGGTTTTTTATTTCTGAGTTTCGCTTTGTAAAAAATACTTCCAATCCATTGATTTTGTATTTTTTTATTAAATGCCCTACAAGTTACTTGTGCTCGGCACAAAGGCAAGATTAAATTCCATCGAGCCTGAAGGAATCCTCAGTGGAATATCGATCAAAAGCAATACAGCGGCGGTACGGCCTGTAAAGTTTTCTAATTCAATGGAATCTTGCAAGGTTCGACTAATTGGCATAAGCCTCCTTGGCATAAGATTTATCGCAATTTGAGAAAGCATGTGGTTATTCTCTTTCTTATATAAGATCTGCGGTGTAAGCGGGACGGACACTTACCGTTAACGCTACGTTAAAGGGATGCTTCTTTCTTCTGTTTTTGCCAGAAGCTGTCACCGCTGAAATGGATCTTAACTTTGAGAGTGAACTTGAGTGTACTCTCGAGATGTTTTATGACTGTGTAATGCGTTAGATGACATAAGAAAGATATTGCCAACATTTATGACCACCGGCCTGACCGGAGCAATGTTAAGTTATTTCTTCTTCAATATTCTGTCCATTTGGTTCGGTTCTCATTACCATATTTTACTAAGTCCCAAATCAGAATATTGGAGTTCATAAATCAAGCAGGACCTTAAGGTCTTGTGTTAATCTGTGCAGTTTCAATAATCTTCCGGCGGGCTCTGAGGGCCGGTAATAGGCCGATAAATCAAACGACATGCCACGCTGGCTAGGAGGTGCAATTCATTAAGGTAGGAACCCTGGAAAACTAGTAAGGTCAGAAGTAAAGGGCCCTTTAAAATTAAATAGGTACTCAACATCATTTGAAAAATTGCTTTGTATAAGTTTATACTGCATAATAATTTTGTGTGTATTAATGTTGGTTATTTTCATACATTTATCTTTTAATTATGGTTTCCAGCTATAGAATTATGATTGGCTATTTTCTTCTTGAATAAAGACATAAAGCAGAAGAAAAGAAAATAAAAAAATCGAATTATCTATTTCACGCAATCCTACAATAGTAATGCTTTGTTGAACAGCCAATAAATAAATTGTCCACTGAGCATAATATTCTGAACCAAAACATGATTGGAGCATCCCCAATTTCACGGACAATTAAACAGCCCAACAAATGGACTCTAGACCAAGTCCTCGGAATATAATGCATTTATCAAGAAAGGGTCTGCGCGAGATAAATGAAAGGTGCTGCCGATAAATCTGAGTCCCTCAGGAGGGTCTCAGATGAGCGACGATAGTTGCCGCGAGTATTACCCGTGGAATTGGAACCAGACTGTTTGTGTGCTGCCCTTTTTGAAGTCTGTAGGACCTTTAGCAACATAACCCTAGTAGCATTACGACGTACATCTTCGTCATAAAGACGTACGTTTACGTCACTGGCCCTAAATTGACCTCAGATTGACGTCTTTTTTTCGTCGCCGACCTTATTTGCTACCTGGGAACGGCTTTGTGTTCCTGCATTTCTTTAGAAGATGATTAGGCAGATGATGAAGATGATTACATAAGACCTTTGGACATTATAAAACTTAAACGCCTTCACTTAACTTATTACTACTTGGAAATATTGCAACGAGCGCGTTTTGATACTTAGATATTTTAAGAATAGAACATGGATCAAATTAGAACTATATTCAAAGAAACATGGAAAAAGCGGTGATCTGCATTGTAATAGGCTTACGAAGCAAAAACGGATAGATCCGTAATCTTAGGGACATCCCGGCCTAGGCTGAATTTCAGCTGGATTGAGTGATATCTGGGATTTGAGATCCGTGATTTCGAGATCCGGGAGACGGGATAAACCTACGGGACACGGAATTCGGGATCCGAGATCCGGGATATCCGGGACACGAGATCCGGCAAACGGGATACGGGATCCGGCAAACGGGATCCGGGAAAACGGGAAACGGGATCCACTTTTTTTATAATTTAAGTTTTACGCGGACGAAGTCGCGGGGAAAAGCTAGTTTTGTATATGATGAGCATTGAGGTGGTACTTATATTTTTCCGATATTTATGAAGGCATACGGATTTGCTGAATACCAACGTATTGTTATTTATTCCACTCGTATTATTACAAGCACTTATCTTACGGCAATAGATAGAGCTAAGTGTAGCCACAGTATTATTCATGTATGTTGCACGCTGCAAGTAGTATGCAGTTTCAATGAAAGCTGAAGCTTAAATTTTAGTTTATAAATCCCCGTCCTGTGTTAGATAAAGGTCTTGTTCAAATTCCACCATTGTGTCCAGAATCCAACAGCTAATCCTGCAAAGGAATGTATTTCATTCAATACAGGCGTCTGGGAATCCGTCTGTCTGCTTGGGGTCTCAGATTTCAGAATCAATAGTCAAACTTGGATATTAATTATACATGATATTGAACACGCTACGGAGCCATTCATCGAAAGCAGACAGACAGCCTGATAATATAGCCGCTATATTACCCACAATATGCGTTATAATAATTATAAGATGCCATTTTCAGGGGCATACTAGTCAGCACCTTATTGATATACATATATTATTTCGATTATTTTCTAGAAAATTATTATAAATCCCAATATATTAATACTATTATACCAATCCACACATAGACATACATAAACAAGATTGTTAAATCCTTACCTCCATACAAATTCAAATAGTAAATGGAATGATAATTTCTGGAACTGCCTGCACAGCACAGGAATCAAACATGTGACACCTAAAAGCATCCCTTCTACGGCATGTGCCGTCAAAATACTCTACGATCATCGATAATACCTACAAAACAAACAAAATAACAAATCAACGTTCTAAGAAACCACGTTGCAAAACGGGAATCGAATCCCGCCACTATCGCATTAAGCCCCGCAATCTTATTTGAGTATCCGACGAGTGACAGCTCAGCAGATCATGAGAGACCAATGAATTAGGTCCCGGGGGATAGTGGGAATAGTGCTGGGAAATCACGGGATCTTTGATTATTCGCAAGACATTTCAATTCATGAATAAGTTACTGGCCCGGGTTTTTTTAAATTGATATTAATACCAATTTATACTATGGTGATAGTTTCTGAAATGATGCGACAATAGTGCTGATTCTATAGGTTTTATCTTTCTTGCCATCTTTTTCAAGTACGTAACGTATGAGGAAGACAAAAAAACTTTTAGATGTGTCTTTAATTAGTGATTTTGTACTACATAGGTAAATGTATTTTTGTTATGTGAAGAGATGAAAATCTCAGCATGTATTTATTGCTAAAAATATCCTGATGTTACTTACTCTTGTTGAATTTTGACAATATAACTTTTTCAATAATTATTTGGAAGAATAAGTTCCTCACCCAATTCAATTCCCGGGAACCCCCAGCCCTATTGGAAGTGCCGACACGGCACTACCCGAACCACCTTGTTAGCATTCGGTCGGATTAAAATTTGGCTAATTTCAAATGTCTTTGTGATAGATTGAGATCTGTGGATAATCGTCGGTTCTCAGACTATTAAGCTTTTACTGCCACGTTAGTGTAAGAATCTTGAATCGTGAATCTTGAATTGGAGATTGTGGAGGTAATTTTATTTGGCGATTTAATTTTAGCAACATAAAAAGTAAGTAGCAAGCAGCAAGTAAGCAGTGGTAGCCGATCGGTTAAGCACGCGTCTTGCGGCCTTAAGGTCATGGGTTCTACCCTGGCTCACACCTCTGGATTTTTTGAAATCTATGTGTGAATCATAACTTTAATATGATTATCACTTGCTTACGGTGAAGGAAAACATCGTGAGGAAATCTGCATGTCTTTAGACATATGTGAAATCCACCAACCCGCATTGGGCCAGCGTGGTGGATTATGGCCTGAATCCCCCTCACATTGAGGGGAGGCCCGTACCCAGCAGTGGGACGTTAAAAGGGCTAAATTATTTATTATTATTATTTAAAAAGTAAGTAGATAATTTGGTTACCTACTGTTGTAATATTTATATTTTAACATTGACCGTTGTTTTAATATGGTGGCTATTATAGCACACAAAAATGTCTGTCTTGTTTTTAAACTATCTTGTACGTAGCATTATTATCGGGTAATCTAAAACAAATAATTCGACATAGAACAGCCGTAACGATCGTGCGTGCAAAACTACAAGCACTTAGCTAAACGAAAATACCTAATAACATAACTCACAAAGATAAAATTACGCCCAGACCTGTATTCAACGCCAACATATAAACCTAAATAAACCAGTCTTTATCTCCTATGGTCATCAATGGACTAATTCGGTCGGTATTAGGAACGGTGTTGCCAATTACTAGTAGTGGTTCAATTGTTATTGGCGCAATTAAGAGCTTGTTGGAAGTTGGTCTGCTGATTGCTGTTTGTCCCCCTTGAGTTTTATTGTTGCTATTACTATCTTCTTCTCAAACAAATTAACCGCGACTTGGCTTGGTGTACTCCCTATGAAAGGTATCAAGACACTGGCCATAAGGAGATCTATTACGTTGGATCAATGTATATCTTTAAATAAATATTTTTCGACGACACGAATTTGAGTTATTCGTGACTAAAGTAAGCACCACGATACCGCTCACGATTCGTGTCGTGTATATAAAGATACAAGACTGATATACAACGGATAAAGGCAATCTGAATAATAGGGAAAATTACGATTTAATTATTATTTTTTAATCATTTTTTGTTTATCAGGGATAACAAACAGCGACATTATTAAATGAAATGTTATATTCTATGGTTATACAGAGTCGACAAACTGATAAGCAGATTGGCAGATGATTACAAAAATGATATAAGTAATATGGAGCTTCTTATTAAAAAAAAAAATGAATAGGGTCAAAAGTTTATTTCCATATATTTCTTACTATTATAAATGCAAAACTGTGTCAGTATAATAATATAAAATATTCTAACTTTTCAAGAGTACAAGTTAATGGAGTTAACTCATGTTTATATTACAACTACTTATACTTTAACCCCCTTATTCATAGAAAGTTATGATCGACTTGCAGTAGAATTACAAATCACATTTGTTCCTTAAAATGCTTTTCAAAACTATTGTAAACTGGCTAAAATCTCTATGAATAAGGAGGTAAATGTTGATATGAACTTGCTATTCTTCTCTGCTTCGTTATACATGTTTATGTACTTCAAGCTACATAATTTGAAATAATACATACATAATTTAATTTGATTTGATTTGAATTTACCTTATTTAAGACAATACTTTATACCGTTAGTATACCTCACTTTAATCTAACGGTTAACACAATAGGTTATAGTCATAGTGTAGGCACGTGTAGGTATGCAAGAGTTGATACACAGGCCATTAATTACGCTATTGAACGTCACATCAAACATGCTTATCGCTACCTCAGTTTACAATGCGATGACATGATCTATCATCACGCCGGCACCTTTGCGGTATACACAGAAACACATAGAGACTATGGCACAAAGAAATTATGTTCATTACCTAGCAATCCCCATGCATTTCTAACATCTGCTATTTCATGCCAGAAGAACAAAAAGTAAATTAATTTCAGGGGCTTACCATCACGTCTCATTGCGACTTAATTTCAGATCTAAAATAAACCTTAGATTATATTATTATTGGCGACTCATTGTAGGTCTACAACAGAGTCGCAACAGAGGTGATGGTGAGCCCCAAGTATTTGCATTGAAGACCAATTCAGATCTTAGCTTCGAGGAGTAACTAACGGCGTTAGTGTATAGTCGACCAAATTTCCTAAATAATTAAGTTTAAATATCTTTATATCAGTTATTATGGTAAGCCCTAATATCGTAAATAATATCTCGTTAGCATTCAATAGTAATATAACTACATCTTGCGTAACTTTCGTTCTAATATTATCTAGCTAGTATAATGGTGTAGCTCCATTGATATTAGACAGGTGGTGATGTTTGCATGTAACGTTTCCGACCTAATAGCACCTGGCACTAATTAACCGCGATCTAAACTAACATTACACATATTAGGAGCAGGTTCCGCACCGCAACGTAGCCTGTTACATCCACCGAATAATTGATAGTATCTTAGATTAGACTAGTCACACACGACAACAATTTATATAAAAACAAACACTATAAATTAGGTACCTCATTATTTTAAGGTGGTAGAGCCAAGCTGTAGCCAATTGACTGCAGCTCATATAGGGCTGGAGATGAACTGATGATACTGGCTCGACCGGAGTAGTACCACTCTCTCACAGAAGATCGGCGTAAAGAAGGTATTACTGCTGCGTTTCGTACGATGTGTGAGAGAGCCGGAAGCCCAACACCCCCCCCCCCCCTCCTCCCTACTTCCCATTCCCCTTCAGGTCGGCAAAGTGCGAGCAATGCCTGCGGTAACTGTTTAACATCAGGCGGGCCGTACGCTTGTTTGCCACCTCATTACTATAAAAAATATATGGACTTTTGAAAAATGACCCAATTTGTTTATCTACATTCAAAAACTCACATTTGTCTATCTCTAGATAGAAATTCATATTTACATACATTTTCCGATTTAAATTATTAATATGAACTTTTATGTTCGCAAGAAACATCATTCCCTTTTTATGGTCCAATGTTATTCAGTAGGTTTCGATATCAAGTTTTCATGAAGCCGGATTGCTGAAATATCTTCCAATCTTTCATGAATATAAAACAGAGAACTCTGAAGTTATTTATACGTAAAGTAAAATATTGGTGCACCATTTTGAAACGAAAACTTCAAAATTATAAGTATTATGTGAAATTCAAGTTTGGAAATGCTGAAAGGAGACTCCGAACAACACTAGCTCCACATACCTACCAGTATCGATTACTAAATTAACTAGTTTTGGAATCTAATAGGGCATACAAAATGGTTTCCATTAACTCGAAACATAATCCTTAAATCTATACAAAACGTTATTATTATGTAAGTATTATAATTAACGGTGCACCACCATGTCGTCCTCAAAGGCGCTGTTCCAACAGCTATCAATATAGATTTGCATATGATTGGCATAATCTATACAGTAATGGAAATCACATTCATCTCCAGAATACGTTATTATTCCTTTGGTTAATAGAATACCCTACCTTTATTTTGTTTCGTAAATTAGACAGAAAATCCCTATTCTGCGTCCCTAATAGCCTATTAATCTCTTACTAGAACTGAATGGTCTTAAGTGCTTTTATCTGCTCACCTATTTGTTAAATGGTAGTAATTGGGTACACTGTCACCTTATTCTAGACCTATTATGGGGATTGTAATTAATAATTATTAACTTTGAAAATTAATGCAATTTAATTGGTAATTGGAACTCAAAGCTTTTGACTGCATCGTAGTCCATTATTATGACATTATTTTAAGCACTTGAGTGTTAAAACCATGGACCAATTACTAAGGGGACTGGCCCTAAGCAACTCGGCCAAGTGGTCGGCCTAGTACTAACATCGACATAAAACGAAGCGAGTAGTTCAACTATTTACCGGTAGATAGAACAATGAAAATGAAAAAACAATGACCACGTTTTTTTTCATACATATATCTAATAAGGGCACCTCTTTCTTTAGTCTTTACTCTGTGGTTAAAACCCTTTATCACATTACAATGCTTTTTATGATTTCAAACAAATATTAATAAGCCAAACAACTACATAAAATGTTTTATTTTGAATATTTTAATAAAGGTTTGCCCCAGGGATTAGTTTTTGGTCCTCTACCATTCCTTCTCAATTTTATGACTATGGATAAAGCTAATTTCATTTTATCAATCACAACACAAACAAACCCCGAAACAGACCGCAATCGTAATCGATTCTGATCAACTGTCAGATTATCCTCAGTTTAACTGTAAATGAATGGCTCCTAAACTAATGAAATCTGGAAGCGTCCATACGTCACTGGGGCGATGACAGGGTTCAGTATAATTAAACTTTGGAGTACACAACTTTGAACTGAAGGTTGTAGTTGATAAGGTCGGTTTTATAGATGGGTGGAATGAATTATAAGTGGAGATTAGTGAGTATGATGGATATTCGCGTGGAGTGGAAGTTTCTGTTTTGTGTGATCGGTTAATTAGCGCTGATTGTTGGGCGCGAGGACAGCCGCCCGCCCACGCCGCCCGCGCCGCCCGCCGCCCGCGCCGCCCGCCGCCCTGGGGCGTGTGTATTGTATTGCGAGACTAATTTGGGTCAGAGGATATGTCGTGAAGGATGCTTCGGGTGTGGGGAAGAGATCGCGTCCTTAAATATGTAGTAGGTGGCTTAATAAACGGGAAAATTGTCGCGTAAAGATATATTAAATTTCTTATGGTATATTTAACTTCTTATAGGACTGACATAATTAAGTAATACTGGTTGGCAAAGTTTTAATAATCCGTAATCCGTAGTAGTTCGTTGTTATTCCTTCACGTTTGGGAATTCATTATGTTTCTCTTGATTGCTTGTATTCATCTCATTAGCTGCAAAATCTTGAAGCAAGTTTTCAGTTTCAGAGCTACAAATATGTAAACTTTAATTAATCTTATTCACGTTTCAGCATGTACTAGAAAGTTTCTTAACCTTCAGCTTTCATACATTTTCATCATACAAATGAGTTTCACCTACTTTTAAGTTGGTAAATTAATTTAAAATGGACGGCATTGAAGTCTGAAGCTAATTTGCCAACTGAATCTAGTAGGAATAATTTAGTCGTTACAATACAATGCAAATATTATCGATACAACATGCAAATATTAAGAACAATACTGAACGCTTTTTTGTTCATAAATTCTCATGTCGTAGAAATATTTACATTTGTAAATAAAAATATGTTTAACCCTTTCTGAAAATGGACTCATTTGCAGGCTGAAAAAAGTGATCCAAAAGTAAAGGGGTAACAAAATGTTGTACAAACAAAAAAATCACAGCAAATGACACAAAAGGGTCTGCACATGACACGTATGAATATTTTTATTTTCCTTTTATTTTCAGTTAATTCAAAATGGTTGTTTTTATTGTGATTGCTTTATCGTATATTCAGAAAAGAAAATCCTTCTGCACAGTGGGAACAGTTTGAACATCAATTTTTCACCAAAAGATTGCAAAGGAGAGTTGCCTACAGGTTTTTGAAAACACAGGTGGTCCATAGCAAGTCCATAGCCCTTACACACACATAGAGACTGGGAGTTGTACTACATATTTAGAACGCAATAGACCTTCCCCTTTTTATGTAATCCTAGTACTTTAAAGTTCGATTGTCACTGAACCACTTTTCGAACAAAATATCATTAGAATATGCATTCATAGCTGGCAGTCGCGTAACGCGAGGTGAATAACTGCGAGTCGCGGAGGCGCGGAAATGGGCCCGCTCTGAATTAACCCGGAAACGTATTTGCATGGAGCCCGCTTTGTGTCGGCTCCGACATTGATCACACCCGGGATTGTTAACTTTCATGTTAGCTCCTTCTTTATAATATGAGTCAAGTATATTCACACATTATTTTGACGTTGTTATGTTGTAAATTTCAGGATCATTTGAAAGTCATAAAATATACTTGCTTTTCGAGTGCTAGTGCAGAGTGGTAGCATATACTCACATCTAGAATACCATTTATAAATGTACTAGGTGTTATCTACAATAAAAATTTCGAGTGTTTTAACCTTTACCCTAAAATCATTGATTTATAAAGATTCTACAGTTTCATACATACATCTATCTCCCATCGACGGGGTCTTTGTTGCGTTCTATTGTCGCGGAGTCCCTCGACGGCGCTACCTAATTGGTGTCTTTATTCCGTGTACGCGCTAATAGGAGCTGGTAGTTGTCGGGGATGGCGTTCAGTTGCTCTTTTGTCGCGGTAATGTGGGGTTGATTAGATTGTATGAGTGTATTATAGGACAGAGCAGCTGCTTTGAAAGAGCCGAGCCTGCATGGTGATCTAATGAAAATGATGAATTAATGAAATATCACAGAAATAACTTGTAGTACCCTCGTGTACCTGTGTGTACCTACGTACTTATCTATATGCTGAGGAACACGTACTTAAACCAAATTATTGAGAGGTATATTTAAGCAAAGTTTGGGCCTTGAACAATGTAAATTAAGCATGTATAATTATCTCCATTAAAATGATTAAACTGTTGTACGCAAACAAACTATATTCAATAGGGCCCTAATGCCAATCTCACGAAGAATGGTCCAACATAGAAACCGACAAATTAAATGGCCTAATTCGAGTTACGTAGTAGGGGATCGACTTTCTCCCTAAAGTCGATCTCCTACCACGTAACCCGGAGACATATCGAACCATTACTGAGCCATCCCGTTATTGCGCGAGGCGCCGTCATTATCTCAATGTTCGCTATACATCGACGCTCACGCGAACACCTCCCGACATTTATAACATTCATTAGCTCCAACGAACTCGTTATTTGACGATCTCTCGGGAGCGAAATTGGTAAATGTGGTAGAAAGAGAGTGTTTTAAAAGGCTTCTGTTATGGCGTTTTTATGGGTGGTTAGTGCTATTTTAATTGACAATGGAGCATTACTTTATGGGGCATAAGACATCAAAGGAGGACGTGAATACGGTAGAGAGCATTATATTAACTAGAAAACTAGTTCTTAGGTGTAATGTTGCCATAAATTCGTTAATTAGGGGTAGAGAAAATAATATATTCATGTTCTGTCTGGAGTTTTCACCACTTTGAGGATAGACAACACTGTAATATTTCGTCTCTTGAATAAAGGCAGAGCGCCTCTGAGCCAGTGAACGGCTGCGTCTATGTGGTTGAAGTTTTTACGTAAAACCCGCGAGTGTTTTTGGTTAATGTGTGCTTTTGAAGTTTCATTAACACTGTGTGTATGTGTTTATTGCGCTCTTATGTATATAAGGGTGAATAGATACGCTGAGACTTTGTCTTACTAAGTCATAATGTATCAAGTCTTTATGCCGACGCAATTAGGATTATTTTGGCCATGTTACTCCATATTGTATTAAAACAATAGTGTTCAGCTTAGGTTTCACTTGACCTATTAACGTATTGATGTCCAGACTATTTGCTATCGACTCCATGTTCTGTTTAATGCTATCCCACATTAATACCCAATATAATCAACTTCCAACTTGGCCTGCCGCGCGCCCGTCCGGCCACCGCAAAGGGCCAGTGAAGGGCCAGTGTTGTCCCAGCTGCGGGCCGCTAATGGCCCGGGATTATGCGCGCACACACCTTCGCTTATAGTTACACAAGTGCTCTTGATTTAGGGTGACAGCTCCAAGTTGGGTGATTGTTGTTGGGTTATATCATAAATCCACGATTTGAAGAACATTATCATTCATTTTTAGGGAGCCCATTACGAACCTTGCCATCATCTCCTTTGTTCGTGAATTTGGCAGTAATTTTACGGAAATTTGTCAAAGTTTCACGAAATGCTGCTGCATGTTTTTGACCAAAACTAACTAAAAGAAACTTCATAATGTACCTATTTAGGAACACTCAACATTAGGAATCCTCATAATCTGGCAGTTTTGTCTTTATCAGTTTTACGTTTAGTGATTTAGATTACTTTCCAGCCTACTCTGGACTAATTCACTAAAATGTACACACAGCGATTGTCATCTGCCCTCCAAAAGCTCAATGCTACGTAACCCCTAAAATACAATCAAATGCAACTTAACTCAAATCTGAAACACTTCAAATATATCATCCCTAACCCCATAACATGGCCATACAATACATCAAAACAAACAGCGTATTAGGGCACAAACACGCGGCCCTTCAGAGGGCCGGAGTGACGGAGCGCAGGTGTATGCGGTGATTAGTTGCTTGTCCCGCCTGCCCTGGCCCTGCTCCCTAGGGTTGGCACGTGTCACTGTCCCGCATTATAAATTTGACATGAATGTTGGATAAAGAGCTCCTGCATCGGATGGTCAGTTTCAGTGATGGGCATTGAAGGTTGTCACGTCACTATTCTATGTTATCATGAATATTATGTGGTGGTGTTCCCCTAAATACACATTTACGATTGCTTTGTAAGAGTTAAATCTATAATAACAAATATCGATAGTTCGTTAGGTTGTAAGTATTAATTTACTTCATGAAATTATGCGATTATTTAGTATCTGTTTCAGAATCGTTTTATAAATATCCACCAATTAATGTGAAATTCTGAAAGGTTTGCCATAGAATATCAGTCAAAATTTAAAATGTATGTGGTGGGTAAAAGTTATCTGACGATACTGAAACAGGCCCTTATTCTATTAGTCGATGATAAAAGAAGTAAATTATTATTTTAATAAAGTGTGGTTTTACATTTAGTGTATTTGACAACCCTGATTTGAGCCCCTTGACCCGGGAGCGACGCGCCGCGACGCGACGGCGACTCTCAGCCGTGTTGCGCGACAAATATTGTTTCCAAACCGCTCTCGGGACGATCGCGATTACATAACTTTTAGGTCTCAGATTACGCAGAAAATGCTGTGGAACAGAAAACATTTTCGAACTAATAAGCTCACAATCCAGGGTTTGTATTAATAGTCTGGTAGGATTGGACGATAAGTGAACCGTAGCTTTAGTTCGAAAAATCACTAGGCAGTAAAAGCGAAGACTAAATAGTAACTGGCATAAATGAATGATAATCTATCTTAGAATTGACCTCAAATCAGAATATGTCCAGAGGAATTCAAGCCTACCATTTCATTTAATTCAACAGCGTTACAAGTATAATGATTGGTCTAAATACGAGTTCAAGTACAAAACACTTGCCACAGCCCACAAAGGTACTGTAACGTTTAATGCCTATACTCTGCGGAACTAGTAAACAATATGACCCAATTTCCAGCACAATAGCGGGATAACTGCCAATTAATTTTATGTCTCGCGCGCCAAGCTGTTGTATTAACTCTATATTACACGCAATTTAACAGTGCTAAACTCTGCTAAAATATATCCTACTTTGTATGGTAGAGAGACACTAATTACGCTAGTTTCTCATACTCAGTTTGTGTAAAAAATAAAGGTCAATTAAGTACATCATGATGATGTTCGGAAGATAAAACAGAGAACCGTGGATGTTATACCCATGGACCTATTACTAAGGGGACTGGGTCTAAGCAACTCGGCCGCATGACTCAACTAGGCCGCTGACGTCATCATAGTAGGCGTGGCTTAAGTCAGTTTGCTGTTGGCGTTCGTCCTGTGCAGACGTCTTGCTAACGTTCGCATCCCAAATATAATTCTATTCGACACTAGATGGCGTCCCTTTGTACGTCATTTTTATCATCGTCTTGTAGCATCGCCAAATTACTTGGTAAAATCGGTGTTCCGAAAGACTGATTTTAAAGCTGTTTGATTTTATAATTTTGTTATGTTGTTGTCAGGTGGAGTGTGGTCCCTCCGCAACCTGTCCATCTCGGTGCCGCGCGCGGTGCTCTCCGGCGAGGGCCAGTCCGCGGTGCTGCGTTGCTCCTACGACCTGGAGGACGCGGCCCTCTACTCCATCCGGTGGTACCGAGCCGAGATCGAGTTCTACCGATATGTGCCGAGGGAGATGCCACCGACCAAGGTGTTCCCACTGCCGGGAGCTTCTGTGGACGTGAGTCTTATAAGCTTAATATGATGGGTCTGTCCATCTGGCGTTAAGCAGTTAACGCCAGGTGGACAGACCCATCATGTTTACCGAACCCCGTAAATGCTGGTATTGACCAAAGGTAGCGCTTGCACGCTGACGACCTGAAAGGAGATTCCAAGATTATTAAGATTCACATACCCACTGTTTGGTGATTAAAATTGCTTATTAATCTCAGTCATGTTTTGTATTTTCCTGGCTTATTTAGTGGAATTTCCGGTACCTTGATTAAATAAAAATATAACGTCACGACTTTTATCCCCATTCGGGGGTAGTCAGAGGCTTAAGTAGCCATACACCACCACATTGTGGAGGTATTAAGTCAACTCAAAGTCCACGTTTCACCAGATAGCCAGAACCCAACGTGACAGGTGGTGAACCTTGTCGCCGTGTATACAGGAACTGACTATTACCTAATCCCGAGGGATAGGTAGGTTTCCTCGATGTTTTCCCTCACCGTAAGCGAACTGTAAATTATGCACATAGATGAAAATTCACCTTGACTAATTGGGAAAAATTGTCAGGCTCTTACCCACAGAGTAAAGACTAAAGAAAGAGGTGCTCTTATTAGATATATGTATGAAAAAAAAAGTGGTCATTGTTTTTTCATTTTCATTGTTCTACCTACCGGTAAATAGTTGAACTACTCGCTTCGTTTTATGTCGATGTTAGTACTAGGCCAACCACTCGGCCGAGTTGCTTAGGGCCAGTCCCCTTAGTAATTGGTCCATGCTCTTACCTAATGCCTGCAACGCAACTTACTCCCAGCATTCAGAGTTCCATAAGTCTTGGTTTTGTTGTGCAGTTAACGCAGTCAGACCACCAGCAAGTCCGCATAGTGAATCTGAACCGGCGTCTCAGCGGCAACTACCAGTGCGAGGTGTCGGCCGACGCGCCGCTCTTCCACACCGACATACGATCAGCACCGCTTACTGTCGTCGGTAAGTTCATCTACAACAAATTGTAATGTTAATCTAAGATTCTATCGCTGACGACTACCAACTACCCCGGACTTCAGACTGGATGAAACGGGCTGGGCATATCCCACATCCTTCTTAAACTTATAAAAACCCGACTACTGAAAAATCGCGCTCCAAAAAGTATGAAACAAGTAAATATTCTCATCTAGAGGATAGCCGTGGTCCGTTTATACCCTTTAGGTCTAAGTGGCATATGACCACGGACCACGGCTATCCTCTAGATGAGAATATTTTCTTGTTTCATACTTTTTAGAGCGCGATTTTTCAGTAGTCGGGTTTTTGTTTTTAAACTTACTTTTTATACAATATATATATATTTTTGAAATGTGCTCATCAAGCTCTTTCATTTGATACCCCACACGGTTTCATTAAAAAAAGAATTTTTTTTTAGTTCATGTCTTTATGTCCTCATTTTGTCAAATTACGACAAGTAGTTTGGAAGTTAGGCGGGAACAGATGAACATACATACATACATACCGGTCAAAATCATAACCCTCCGCCGTAGTCGGGTGAAGTAAAAATAAAATTATATTATGTTCAGATCCACCATTCCGAGCGCCCCAATTGTCAATATCTCGAGGCAGCTACGCCCGGGGCGATGTACTTCGTGCCAACTGCTCCGTGGACGAGTCCTATCCGGCCCCCAACATTACCTGGATACTTGACGATCATAAGGTAACCATTGAGTACTATGCTATCTCAAAAAACAATGTTATTATGGCATTGCACTACTTATGAAGCTACCAGTTATATTAAATTATGTATCTTTTCATCACTGATACGCGGAAAGTAGGTCGAAAGGTGCCTAAAGAGCCGACAGAAGGTGATACTTTTCTGATCGGGCAAAATCGTTGACAGAACGGGCTCAATCGTATATCCAGAAAACGATTGGGCCCGTTCTGTCAAAGATTCTGTCAAATTATAAAAAAATGCGAGTTTCTATTGAACTATGTTCCAACCAAAGAGAATTTAATAGTTCCAACCTTCTTACATCCACTCAATTACAGCGCGATGTAAAATTGAAATAACATAAAGTTAAGTATTAATTAAAGAATATATTTTTTAAATGACTTTATTATAATTTACTTTCAACTATTTCTTTAAAATAACATACATATGGGCAAAATATTTACCATTTTTCCCTAAATCAATCACAGATCGTTCCTGCTCCGAATCTATAATCACAGACTAAAACCTTTTATAATGTTTGAAAAAGTACTGGCCTCTAAAAAAAACAAAGTGACAGCGTCAAAATATCAAAAAGCAAAATACGCAATCTACGTCAGTATACATGTGTTTGTATGTGTAAATGTTCACTATTTTTTTCTTTAGCTACTAAATTATTTTATTATTACTTTCCTTGTATACGTGATGAAAAGCACAGTGTTAATCTCGGGTTAAAGTAACTTATTATTGGTCCCTCGAACTATTAGCGCCCTCGCTACGCTCGGGCGCTAAACCCCGTCTCGGGACCAATTAATAAGTTACTTTTCCCCTCGGATAACAATGTACTATTTCATTAAAAAATTCGTTTATTAAATCCTCCTGCGTAAAACCTACATTACTTTTCCCGCTAACAATTAATTAAACACGAAAACTTGCTAACGAAAAGGAAAAATCGACAAGTTATATTTAACAGCGGTCCAGAATTTCATTAATATCACCCTCAGACCTTTGTTTCCCGAACCCTTCCGTGATATTCTTGAGAATATTAAAAAAATATCTTCAAGTCTTCGAAGTTTTCGTATTTTTATTGAAACCGAGGCCAGATGAAAACAATGCGCCATTATTCTTGGATCCTTATTCATTAGGAGAACGGATGTTATTTCTCCTTGTTTTGCTGATCAACCGACGGAATAATAAAGTGACTGAAGTTGAGAATGTTTTTGTGAATTCCGTTGATTTCGGGGATACATTATTTATGAAATTTCCTTTGAAGTTCGCTGATGGTTTTGTGACTTCATTAGGGAACCGACTTTAAGAAATAGGTACAAACTGATGCAATCGAATTCATTTAAACTTATCATAACAGGTAGTAATGTTGTGAATGGTGCATTCAAGTCACTCTTCGCTTCTTACTCTCTCTTTACTTGCATTATGATGCAAGTTAGAAGAGAAGAAGAGTGACTTCAGAAAATGATCTCAGGTCACAATACTTTATCATAGAATAAATGTAAAATGTAACGTCACGACTTTCATCCCCGTTCGGGGGTAGTCAGAGGCTTGAGTGACCATACACCACAACATTGTGGAGGTATTAACCAACTCAAAGCCCACGTTTCACCAGATAGTTAGAACCCAACGTGACAGGTGGTGAACCTTGTCGCCGTGTATACAGGAACTGACTATTACCTAATCCCGAGGGATAGGTAGGTTTCCTCACGATGTTTTCCCTCACCGTAGATCATAGTTCAATACCTTCTTAGATCGTTACCTTATCATAGATCTCTGGGTATTCCTCTATGTCCTGTCCTGGGTATTCCTGTCTGTTTAACCCCCCTCACTCGACTACTGCTGGACCTAGATCTTCATCCACTCAATTGGTTCAGCCAAATCCACAGACTTCAAATGGTATTTGTGTGTTGTACTATAGATAGCAGAGACGGTATCCTGGCGGACTTCAGAGCTGGACTTTAAAGAGCGAGGGGCGTTCAGTCGGCTGGAGATCTCAGTGCTCGAGGCGGAGCACTACAAGATGGGCCTCACGTACACCAGCGCCAGTCTCAGCCGCGCGTACCACGACAACTACTATACTTACGACAAACAGATAGAGAAGGATGACAAGGAGATACTCAGGTCAGTCTGTAAGGTAGACATAAATGAATCATGGCCCTACACAGCAAGCAGTAAGAAAATTTAAATTAAATTCGACCCTGTAGCATCGGAATTGCTACTTAAAGCGAGTTAACATAGTGAGCAACGATGCCATTTTGTTGATGGTTGCTCCCTGATGATTTGCAGCTTTGCTGGTTATCTATTAATTGTACGAAGTGGGGGCAGATTTTTTCCATTTATTAATTTTATTCATAGATTTAAGATTTAAAAGAGAATTTTATGCAAAAATCCTATAATATTGAAAATGGCAAGCTTATTTCAACTCGAAAGACAATTTCTGGTTCATTGGTCTGGTAAGATACGAAAATTCAATTTCAACAATATGAAATTTATATCAATTCATAGTTCATTGCTTTGTTTCTACGGCGTGGGATCGAGATATAAGCAAATAAAACGGTATTGGAACATTTGAACGATACCGTTAGCTCGTAATTTCATTGTGAAAGGTCTGTTGTAGCGTTTTATATGTAAAATGGCTGTTTTTACGTACACACGTTGTGTTAAAATATGTAAAGTCAATTTGGTCATTGTGAATTTGTATTTTGTTTTGTTGCTTTATTTGTTTGAGTAATTTAACATCTATCTATGTAAGAAGCAGGCGAATATATTTTGGTATGTTAAGTGTGTGCCCCTAAACGGTAAGATCCCGCCACACGTTTGGGACATCTGCAAAAAATCGTAAATTCCTGTGCAATACTGTGTTAGTATTGTACTACGGAATATTTTAAATGATTTCTCTCCCCAGGTACACGTTGATCCCTCCCCCCACTGGGCAGTTCACGCTGAGGTGCGTGGCCACAATATACGACATCTACTCGCGCAAGAGTGACCCCATCTACATCAGGGAAGACACGCCGCATCCAGCTTCCGTCACCGGAGAAGATTCAGCAGGTATTCATCCATCAGCTGAAAGCCGTCTAAAATCCAGCTAAAACATAGCCTCCAATAACTTCCGCACATTCACTTGATGTCATTGGTCTACAGTTAAGATAACCCCCCCCCCCCCACCTTATTTAAGTCCCCTTAAGTTGCAGATGTCCTGAGCGGCGGCTTCCAATTACCATCAGGTGGACCGTCTGCCAGTGTATCATCCGTGGCTATAAAAAAATGTAATGTAACGTCACGACTTTTATCCCCGTTCGGGGGTAGTCAGAGGCTTGAGTGGCCATACACCACCAAATTGTGGAGGTATTAACCAACTCAAAGCCCACGTTTCACTAGATAGTCAGAAGCCAACGTGACAGGTGGTGAACCGTGTCGCCGTGTATACAGGAACTGACTATTACCTAATCCCGAGGGATAGGTAGGTTTCCTCACGATGTTTTCCCTCACCGTCAGCGAACTGTAAATTATGCACATAGAAGAAAATTCATCCTTTGGTCGAACCTGGGACCTTCTGATTGTTAACCCAACCTGTTCACCCCTAGCTATAAAAAAAGTGATAATACGACATTTAAATAAAACTGTCATTTTGTCGAAGCAATGATTGAAGTCTCAATAGCTCACAATATAAAGGCCAACCTTACACCGGGATTCACCGAGTGCCTAATCTAGGTGCCGTAGGGAGCTATGGCCTGCGTACACGAGTGAGAGGACATTTCTTTTCATTACTATATTTGTTTCAGGTACAGTAGCATCCTGCAGCGCGTTGCTGACGTCACTGTGCGCTTGCGCCGCCCTTGTACACGCGTTATGATTGCGCGTGTCGCACACACGCGCACATGTCACGCACAAACTCAATTAGACTCGCTACATGCGGCACGCGGACCCGACTCGACAGTAGTTCTACCACGAGTTTTTCGCTCACTTGTCGCTACCGTCTATGTAAATATTTGTATCGTCAATCGTTAGTTCCTCGGGTAACCGATAAGGGCTGTATCACACCTGGCGACGGGTTTGGCGACCGTCGCCAAGTAGAGTCCTGTCATATTTTGACATAATTCAATACGAATTATTGGCAACGGTAGCCAGCGACGTTGCCGGCCACGTATCCAAACTATTTTTATTAATTAATTTTGTCAAATTCAATACGAATTCGTAGGCGATGGTGGCTGGCGACGCGCTTGGCGTACCGGTGAGATAGAGCCCTAAGGTGTATAATTTATCATACTGTATGAATAGTTGTACGTAGACGCTAGAGACAAGCGAATCTCCACTTAAAAATATGGACTTATGGTAGAGCTTGAGCTCTGTTCTTAGTGTAACAAAGAGGGTAGTAACTAAATAGGGTCAAGTTAGAATGGGACACGTTATGGCCTCTTGTTACGCTCGCTTGATCTAGACTTCTTCTTCTTTTTGATAATAAGAAGACTGGATCTAGTAATCGCGGCTCTGATTCCCGTGCGGAGATACAGACATTACAATTTCGTTACATCTAGTTAAAACTGAGTGTATAACCTAAAGCCACAAGTCCTAGGGTTGTGTCTATCTGACGAAAAAAATACAGTTCTAAAATGATCCCATTCTAATTTGGTCAAATAGAAATAAATTACTTAATTAAAGTTAATAAGTAGTGTTATAAGTTTGTTGTATTAAAATAAATAGTTTAATTGATATCTTCGCTATTAGCATGGTTATAAATGGACATGAGTGTCAATTATTTGTTATATTTTAATGTAAATATTCGGTGTATACCCAAACAAGACATGGTGCATGTATTTAGTATGAAAACGTCTTCATTTAGGCTACATCGCACCTTAACTACATAAGTTATTTAAGCTCAAAATGCTAACGTTTATTTCACCTCTCTGTCTACACTAATATGAGTGACAAGGACAGCTCCAGACCGCGTGCGGCGCCAACATTACGTAAGGAAACTGAATGTTGTGATAGACACGTAATGAAACTAATATTTGTACTAGTTGTTAAGACATGTTGTATATTGTACTATTTAAATGTTGCAGATTTAATTATTATGTGAATATGTAAATAAATTCATTAGTTACTGACTGTTGTCTTAATTTTAACTACTTTAACCATTTTTGAAGACGGGAGGATATAGAACATAACAGAATTAACTGGAGGCGTCCTTATGGCCTGGCCATAAGCGTACTGGCTGAGGACTATGTCATGCTCTATAGCGAACTATCTGCCTTCATCGAAAACTGTTTTGATGAACCAAAACTACAGTTTAAAAGAAATCCCAAGCGCCAACAAAAAATAACAATACTAAAAGTGTTCTTTATATCGATACCGCTATCAAATCAATTTGTCACTCCATCTCCGTGCTTCAACTCCTCGCGACAACTAAAATAGAACACAATCCAGTCACCGACATGCGACGCTTCCCAATTTTAAACACCCACTCTAACATCTACTTCTTTCACATAAAGCTTCAAATTGAATAACTTAGCTGCAAAACAATCCTTGCAGAATGGAACCACAGCAAATTTATTTTTGCCGCCGTGCAGAACTTTATTGGTGTTTATATAAGAATGGATTTCGTGTGATTAGATTTGGATGGTCTCTTAAAGTTGGGAGTGATCGTTATTTCTAGCGGGTGAGCAGTGAAGGGCCTGGATAGCCCCAGTTTGGACTGGGGCCAGGCTAGGCGCTTCGGAGATACCACTCAAGGAATTATGACTCGCCTAGTTTTGTTGGAGGATTTGGAATTTTATTATAGTTGGTCAGACCTGTTAAAACAAATGCTTGTATACTATGTTTAATTTACATATTCCAATACATAGGTAACTTTAACACTGTTGATAACATTAAATTGGCCTAAAGCAGCTATATTAGGGCATAATCTCAATGACTTTTAAATACTACTAAGGAAAAGGGGTTGAAGAAAACCACTCTCTTCACCATGAACCTTTATTTGCGTCTTGGCTCTGAAGTACAAGAAGCATTTGATTAAGGGCATGATTTATCCATCAAATAAATATGAAGTTTTGACAGTTTTATCAAAAAATATCTGTTTAAACGTCATACTTATTTGGTGGTATAGAATTATCTGACGATTCTAACTGGCGCTGAAATAAATACTAAATTGGGGATACATTCCAGAGAAGTATGTATGTATGTATTTATGTATCCCACCACCACGTGGGAAACATAGAAGAGAGAAAAATTCCAGAGAAGCACTTACAGTTACGTTTTATTACTTAACTTTGATGGAGAATTTTAGTGTTTTCAATTTGGTTCAAAATTAGGGCGCCTGGGATGAAACTAGACGGGCAGATTCAACTGGAAACTGCAACAAGCCGTTAGCGAGCTGATATTAGAGTTAAAATTATCGAAGGAAAGTTTCATGAAGTCAGGGTACCTGAATTCCGGATTGTATAAAAAAGTCTGTCGACGAAAGGCAAGCACTTCCACCAAGCCAACTAGACACTCGACTTTAAATATCAAGCGATAATAAGTCAATGGTTCCGCGGTTCTTCCAGTTACTGCGACAGGGTTGCCCAGCCACACTACGTTGTGGAAGGACCGTGGCATCATTGACTTATTATCATTTGATATTTATACCCGAGTGCCTAGTTGGCTTGGTAGAGTAGTACGCTTCAACAGACACACTTCCATTATTGGTTTCACCTTGTTGAAATATAAGACCATAAAACCATGGCACCCATCATTTCTCCACACTATTAGAACTCCGACAGCGTCTACTAACATATTCATTGAATATATTGAAATCCGAACATAAATTGGGGGCTTTCCGAATATATCATATCGTGTAGTCTCTCCTACCAGTTTATTGGGTTTATATTTCAACATGACGTGTCCGGGGAAAGAGTCTACTCTGTGAAAATTGTCCCCTTATCCTTCAGCTGTAGAAAGAATCTTAGTAACCGATCTCTTCTCCAATTGGTCTAGATGTAAGGAAGATGTGCCCAAATATAGATTCAATATGTCGACAGCCTCGTCTAGTGGCTTGAGCGTGGGTGCAGTTCACTACACCGGGTGATTGCGGGTTCCTTTCCCGTCGTGCTGAACGCAATAGATCTTTTCGTAATTTGTCCTAGACCGTGTTAATAGGAACCCTAGTCCACTGCACAGTAGTCATGCAAGCCTAAGTTTAGAATTATGGAATCGGTGAGTTTATCTGGTGATATTTATTGAGAAAACCAGTTTAAACTCAGACCCATTTTCCCAATAATCTAAAACATTTCCATTCAAGTATCAATATATCATTTTTCCGACATAAACGGGTAGTGCATTTAAAATTCATAAAAGCGGCAAATACTCTCAATATCTGTAAGTGAGCCGGCCATTAGTCCTGGATTGAGAGTCCTGGGCGGGCGCCGCTGGCAGGGCGCCAGGAGCCGCCGCCCGCCCCGAGTGTGTTTGTCAAACGTTACTAATATGGAAAAGTGCTTCAGATAGCCCTTTAATGTGTTACGCTCACGTTTTATTATATTGGAACCTAAATCAATGGAATGTGCGCGATGTATAGTTTACTTGAAACCACTGCTCTATAGCGACCAGTTTCCGACCTATATTGAATCGCTACCCTAATAATGTATGACTATTTTTCTAATGTACTAACAAGCTACTAGTATATTGAGAGAATCCAATTTTTGATAAGCAGATTATATTCAGTCAAAAAAGAAACGTACGTACAATGTAATAAACGTAATAAATAAGCCGATTGTTACGCGTTTGCGCTCTACAAACAGACCTTTAAATATTTATGTTTCGTAATTATTGTTATGATATCTCCCTCCCCTGCCTCGTTTATGTGTTTACATTTCAGATTGTTTTATTTTTTATTCAGGTTCAAATTATCTAATAAATATTTGGAAAACATTATCTCTGGTTTATGTATGCTGTTCAGGTAGACTGACATGTTGTGGGCATGCTTTAGTTTGACTCTAGTCTTTGCTCAGATTAAAAGGATAACTTTAGAAATTTGCTCTTTTTTAAATCTAAGATCCTCTTAAGTAACACCTAAATTAAATACAACTTAAGTAAAGTCCGTCTTTCAGCTCTGCTATAAAACATTTTAATTTAATTTACAATAGTAACTTATCATTAGCTGCTTTCAGTTTCAGCGCTTAATTGTTTTAAAGATACAATCGCTAGGTTTACAGCAGTAAGTAGTTATAATTGCCTTCACAACAACTTCAGATAATAGAGTCACACTGCGGTCGGGACTATTCATAAATACCTGCTTCAAATTTAAGCAATAGTATTGAAATGCTAATTTACTTTGATTCTAAACTTCTACGATAAAGGCACAAGAGATAAGGGTTTTATTGGAGTTGCTTATAAAATGTACCTCGCAAGCTCCAAATCTTTTAAATTAAGTTCATTACCTTCTAAAACTACAGGCAAATGCCATTTTAAAAATTCAAAAATATATAAATAGAAGCTATCAAATGTTGAAGATTTTTTAAAAGAAGTAGGTACTATAGGCATACAGAATGATGGCAAATTATTAAATAATTGATACCACGACCCTCGATCTATGACAAACCACTATGCCAATAGGTGAGTAATTACGTATTCTGCATAGATCCCCAGCACTCGCACACCGCAAGCGCATCTGACCCAGCATTTTCTATACTAATATATAAAGAGGGAAATGCTGACTGACTGACTGACTGACTGACTGACTGACTGACTCATCAACGCCGAGCCGAAACTACTGAAGTTAGAGACATGAAATTTGGATAGTAGATATATTTTGTGACGTAGACAAGCAATAAGAAGCGATTTTAGAAAATTCAACCCCTAAGGGGGCTAAATAGGGGATGAAAGTTTGTATGCAAGTTCGTCATTTTTCAAGTTAGAATTATGAAAATTTGTGTTGAGGTGTCTTTTTAAAAATAAAAAATATGGTTTTCGGCGTTTTTTAATATTCAACCCCTAAGGTGGTAAAATAGGGGATGAAAGTTAGTTGGGAAGTTTGTATAGATGTTCGTCATTTTTGAAGTTAGAATTATGAAAATTGGTGTTTAGGTTCATTTTTAAAAATAAAAAACTTGAATTGCTGCGTTTTTGAAAATTCAACCCCTAAGGGGGTAAAATAGGGGACGAAAGTTTGTATGGAAGTTCGTCATTTCCGAGGTTAGCATAATGAAAATTTGTGTTTAGGTTTTTTTTTACGTATTAAAAATAATAATTTCATCTTTTTTGAAAATTTAAACCCTAAGGGGTTAAAATAGGGGGTGAAAGTTTGTATGGAAGTTCGTCATTTTTTGAACTTGGAATTATTAAAATTGGTGATTAGGTGACTTTTAAAAGATAAACAATATTAATTTCAGGGTTTTTGAAAATACATCCCCTAATGGGGGTAAAATAGGGGATGAAAGTTTGTATGGAAGTTCGTCATATTTGTAGTTAGAATTAAGAAAATTGGTGATTAATTGTCTTTTAAAAAAAAAAAAAAATAGTTTTTGAAAATTATCCGGGGTATGGGATACGGGATACACGATATGGGATACGAGATTTTGTATATGAGATACGTGATACGTGATACGGGATACGGGTTACGGGATATGGGATGCGGGATGCGGCATACGGGATGTGGGATGCGTGATACGGGATACGGATACGGATACGGGATACGCGATACGGGATACGGATACGGGATACGGGATACGCGATATGGGATACGGATACGGATACGGGATACGGCATACGGGATACGGGATACGGGATACGGAATGTGGGATGCGTGATACAGGATACGGGATACGGGATACGGGATACGGAATGTGGGATACGGGATACGGAATGTGGGATGCGTGATACGGGATACGGATACGGGATACGAGATACGGGATAGGGATACGGGATACGGGATACGGGATACGGGATACGGGATACGGGATACGGGATACGGGATACGTGATACGGGATACGGGATATGGGATGTGTGATGGATGATACGGGATACGGATACGGGATACGGGATTTGGGTTCCAGCAAACGGAAACGGAATTTTTAAATTTATATTCTGCGCGGACGAAGTCGCGGGCAAAAGCTAGTATTTCATAAAGAGGTTGGAAGCGTGCGGACGTGAGCAGAATCAGAGAGGGGCGCAGAGAGGCGCGGAGGGGCGCGGAGAGGCGCGGAGAGGCGCCACGAGCCTCGGATAGGCTCTGTAGCAAATATTATCAGTTTAACCCCAGCGAGCGATCGGATAACGGAGTCAATTGAAAGAATATTATCGTGGGAATCGAGTATTGCGAAATTATGAGCATGAAATGGTATTCGAACGGATTCAAGAAGATTATAAGTAAATAAGGATAGCACTTCATAACTAAAAGTAACTAAGTGAGTATTTTTTTAATATAACAGGTTTTAATTTTAATACATTTTGGATATCATTGGATGGTCATTAGGAGGTCAAATCAAAGACGTTATCTTATTTCAAGTATTTTTTTCATATGGTTCTAAAATTACAACTAGCGTTATATCCGAGTGGAGAAGAATATTTTATTTATGCAAGCTTCTATGCAGCTTAACTGGAGGTCGCTCGTTAAGCCCAAAATCCCCCAAAAAACCGGAACACATCAGAAATAAACCCGGGACCACATTTTTTAAATTAATAAATGTCCGGTACATCCATCAAGATACTCCATTTAAGCCCAATTCACATGTCATAAAAATTGTATGGCTTGTCCGGTCGCCGCCGGACCGGCCGGATTACCGGACCGTCCGGGAGATATTAAAACATCACAGCTAAATAGCGGAACGATTATCGCGAAAGCTTTTTAACGGTTGGCGTGTGGCACATGCCATAAGAATGCAAATTAATTATTTTTACCGGAGTAAAAATTTCTCAGCTCCATAATTTTTACGTAGCAATGAAACTGTTGGCAAAACAATGTAAAGAATATAATTGATGGAATCAGGCGTAACTTTGCGGAAATCCATTGTTAAACAATTATAGAGAAGGACCCACCACACACCCGCGGAATTGTCAACCTCCAATATTATAAACCTCCTCTCCACCTCTAAACGAGGCATCCTCAGAAAAGCTGGACTGCGACTGACCCCAACTGACTGAGCTCAGACGCAGTCCAGCTTTCCTGAGGATGCCTCGTTTAGAGGCGAAACACGTGTCGAATTTATTTAGGATTCGCTTTGTCTGCGGAGAATTGATAGGCTAATTGTTAGGGTCCATGACTCATGACAGACATACTCTCGACTGACAGGGAGTTAGGTCTTGTTGGCTTCTTCTATTATCGATCAATTCATTTGGTTTATAATATTGGAGGTTGACAATTCCGAGGGTGAGTGGTGGGTCCCTCTCTATAATTGTTTAATGTAAAGAATATTCAAATTAGAGTCGAGTTTTTTTTGATTCAAGTTGACGAACTTCACACGTCTTCTAAAGTGCTTTCGATGAAAACTGATTAGATGGTCTCATATATTTCCTCATAAGTTGGATCGTCGTCGATTAGCAATAGTAATGACGATTGAAAAAGGTTTGTATTTTCGACGCATTTCGCAAAACTTCAGTGCTACTGTTGCGACCCGGTACAAAAGCAATAATCTGCTTTGTTAGGACTTCGAATTTGGAATTTTGACACATTTCGTAAATTAATGTCGAAACAAATGGTCCGGGTTCATAATAGGCCCCAGGTATCTTTTCTTTCTAAGACGTTCAATTAACTCGGCTGTTAAGGATTCAATTTTCATGTCCATCACTAAACCAATCAATTCAATCCTTTCCCTAATCCTTTGGTGCACATCACTATTCAATGACCGAAAAAAATGGCGATCAAGCGCACGCAGCGCAACAAAGATTGTCTCGTATAAACATTTGAAAGCCGCCAACAAAACGACTCGCGCAACATATAGACTTGTAACCATACTGCCGGCCGGCTTAAGTGATAACATAGTTCGCCGCGAGTGCTGTAAGTGCTACAACAAGAAGCCAGCGCGAGCGCAACCCAGACTTCGAAACGCCGGTGAGTTCTTTGCACCATACTATCCAAATCAACCCAAAACCTATACAGTCCACTCCTCTCGTTGAGAATCCCATCAAATCATACCCAATTCGAACCACGGCTATTACTAGTGTTTCATTCTACGATGGAATTAATAAACATTTAGTACACCAAAATTTATGTTGCCGTCTTCTTTTGACGGGGCAAAATATAAATCCTAGATCTATCAAGAGGTAGAGATATTATACGGGTCCCAAAGTAGGTACAAGCGTTACCTAGTTTTGGAGCATAAGTACGGTTTGTGTATAGGTAAATAAATATAATATTATTAGCCCTTTTAACGTCCCACTGCTGGGCATGGGCCTCCCCTCAATGCGAGGGGGATTCAGGCCATAATCCACCACGCTGGCCCAGTGCGGGTTGGTGGATTTCACATGTCTAAAGACATACAGGTTTCCTCACGATGTTTTCCTTCACCGTAAACGTTCCTTGTGTATAGTAATAATAATAAAATTTGTGTAAATGATTCGTCACCACGAGGTGAAACGTTGGCACGATCTCCCTCGCACTCCTCTGCCTTGCACCCACCACAGCCGTTATATTTTAACAAGTCAGAATTGTTCGTGATTATTTATTCGGTCATTTAAGCGTTCTAATGGTCCCCAGGTCGGCGAGCCCGCCCGCCTTGTTTCAACTAAATTGGAAGCACTGATTGCTGCGAACAATGGTGAGAGGCAGGCTTAATGAAATGAAGAGAGAAATCATTGATATTCTGATGAAGAGGCAGTAGCTAAATAAATAAATATCGACGGTAGTCCGTCGATATTTATTTATTTAGCACAGGAAATGTTTGGTCCCAAAAACTAAGCAGCTTGTACTATGGGTACCATACAATGGACTGGGAGCGATCCCAGTGACACTCAGACCAGTGGCCCGATTCGCGTAACCAAAACCGTAACGATGTCATAGCGATATAGTCGTTGATAGCCTTTTTGTATTTCGAAAAGGCTATCAACGACTATATCGCTGAGACATCGTTACGGTTTTGGTTACGTGAATCGGGCTACAGGTATATAACGAAAAGGCCGGTTCCGTAATTTGCGACACGATGGTGCCTCTTTGTCACAATGGTGCCTCTATTTCGTCATTCCCTTTTCACCCATTTCTAAAAGTGCAAACCCATTAAGGACGTTTAAAACGAAAAAAGGTACAGTAAACAATGCGATTTAAAACCTTACGCCCACCTGGCGTTCGCTAAGAGATACATTTGTCGCTGCCACCCCCCCCCCCCTCCCCCGGAGGCGTCGTCTTAATGATAATCATTAGTATTCCATTCTGTACACTCTGCAGTAAACAAAAATTCGCAATCGGCTACAGATGTTGCCTTAGTACGGCTCTGACGGGTGAATTTATTTTTGACGGTGGTGGTACACTTTTGTTAAGCTATGTTTTTGGAAGCCTCCCAGATGCTACATTGTTTGTAAATAATATGTTAATTGATATGTTTAATAGTAATAATTAATAGTAAGCTTTGGTTGATAGATTTTAAGACATGTTTCTAAACAATTTCGTACGTTACTTTATAAGTTAGAAAGGTCAGGCCGTATTACATTAAGGTATTTTACTTCTAATGACTACACACGGGAGCAAATTGCGTGCGAGCACGCGACGGTAATATGTAGCAAACATTATGACGTATGATAATGGCTTTCCTTTGTTCTTTTTACCGGCTAATTTAGTTTTACTAGCGGTTGTTGAGGTATAAAATATTATAATGTCTTTGGCATGAAAAGATGGAAATGAATCTATAAAATAGTTGGGCATCATTATGACTGGTGCGATTGCGAATTTGTGCCCGAAATAACTTGATTGGTTGGTAATACATTTTATTGATTGACATTATTCATTCATTAGCGACTGTAGCCTAGGGGTGAACGGGTTGGGCTAACAACAGAAGGTCTCAGGTTCGATCCCCGGTGGTGCATGCACCAATGGATGAATTTTCATCTATGTGCATAATTTACAGTTCGCTGACGGTGAGGGAAAACATCGTGAGGAAACCTACCTATCCTTCGGGATTAGGTAATAGTCAGTTCCTGTATACACGGCGACAAGGTTCACCACCTGTCACGTTGGGTACTGACTATCTGGTGAAACGTGGGCTTTGAGTTGGTTAATACCTCCACGATGTGATGGTGTATGGTCACTCAAGCCTCTGACTACCCCCGAACGGGGATAAAAGTCGTGACGTTATATTTTATATTTATATATATTATTCATAATTACAGAGATATTAGGACAATGACATAATTATGTTTGTGTTGTGTTTTTATAGTGTGTCGAGTTAAGTTTTTTAGGTTATCACAAAAACAATAAATAAATAAATAAATTGGTGCGTCCAGATGCCTCGCACACCCCGCCCGTACATTCGCATGCGCCTGATGTAGACGCAGCCAGTCAGGGATTTTTTTGGAAATGATACTGTCACAATTTGCTGCAATCTGAGCATCACTGGGATATCTTTCAGACCATTGAATATGTGTATAATCACACATTACAAACTATGTTGAGTATAGGACATTACCAAACGATATTATTTAGTTTCTGGTTTTATAACTTCAGTTAATATTGCTGAATTAAAAACAAAGCAAAGATAATGAATACTTTAATGATTATACATTATTAGATGTTTCGTCTTTATTGCACAACACCTAAATAATTTATACGCATAAATATGAACCCATTTCGCATAATAATTGTAATCATAAAGACAGTACGCGCTGCGTCGGTAACAGACACAAATTACTCCCGTACGTTTCTACTCAGCGTTTGCATCGCAAAGTTTCATATCCATTGCTTGCTTTTTCCCTAAAGCCGGTCATATGATTGACTGATTGACATTGATAATAAAATCCTCGTTTTAATAGAACCTACTATTTATGTAGGCATATAAGTTGTATTTTTTTTGTGAAATTTGAAAATGTGTATTATTCTCTAAAATTGGAACTTGGCTGATGATAAAATAAAGGTATCAAACAATGTAACTCTATAAATAAATATAGAGACTTGAAGATATTATTATTAGGAGCCAGCAATGTATGTTAAACAGTGTATAGTTCCATTTCAGTTTAATATCCGTTTCGTTAGTGTGTCGTTAGATCTTCCAAACAAGTTGCTTGTTGTATGGAAATTAGACATTCCTGTTTCTCGGGTTTGCGTGTTGGGTGAGAGAGATTTTGACGCAGCGGAAGGTAGGTACTGAATATTCTAATCATGATTTAAGTAATAAATCTAATAATCTTGAGTACGCTTCTGACATAAACGTGACTTAAGAATGATGTTTTCCAGACCACACTCTAGACTTGAACTTATAGACTTGGAAAAACCTCAGATCTTGTATACACGGCGACAGGGTTCACCACCCGTCATGTTGGGTTCTGACTATCTGGTGAAACGTGGGCTTTGAGTTGACTCAATACCTCCACAACGTGGTGGTGTATGGCCACTCAAGCCTCTGACTACCCCCGAATGGGGATAAAAGTCGAATACCGGCCCTAGTTAGCTGTGGCTCAAAGATTAACTAACCGTTACAGGTTCTAATTTGGTTTAATAGTGAAAATTCCAATAATGTTCAACAGTTTACCTACACTCATAAATAAGAGTCGCGAGGATATCTTTATTGGCAAAGCATTTAACAACAGCTTTCAAGAAAGAATACATCAAACGGAATGTTTTATTCAACCCCTCACAAAACCGAAACGGTTCGCAAAAAACTAGGTCTGATAGCGATCGGCACAAGCAAGCAAGGCGCAGACACACCAAGACGGATTGATCGTCGATAGATGCTGAATTAACAAATAGATGTAAATGCGATTATGTAACTGAACTGGAGGTACAGACTTGCGATTATGCGACGCGACTTTTGAAAGTACAGTCTTTCACAAATGACATTGAAGTTAAAGTATTGTGGTGCTGTTCTGTTAGTGCACTACTGTAATGATCCTAATATTTAGTGTACTCGCCATTTGGATAACAAAATTGGCAGCAATATTTATTTACGGGGGATAATGAGGTACAAAATATCACACAGGATGGCACACGCAGAGCTAGGAACGAAGGCGTTCACAAACAGATTGGTGACCACAGAGTAAAGACTAAAGAAAGAGGTGCCCTTATTAGATATATGTATGAAAAAAAACGTGGTCTTTGTTTTTTCATTTTCATTGTTCTATCTACCGGTAAATAGTTGAACTACTCGCTTCGTTTTATGTCGATGTTAGTACTAGGCCGACCACTCGGCCGAGTTGCTTAGGGCCAGTCCCCTTAGTAATCGGTCCATGTTAGTGACACATGTTTTACAAGGAAGGTTGAACAGGAGCTCTACGTTTTGGTCGAACCCGTTTCCTCGATGATTCATTAGGTCGAAAGTTTAAAAGCTCGAACGTTTATTATGTCGACTGGACATAGCTTATACTTAAACAAATTTCGTAGCTACTTTTTACTCCAAGCAAATAATTAAATTCTTAATTTTATTCTAAATCCATTTTGAAATTACCGTAAAATATCTATCGTTCAAAAAGCTTCTCATCCGAGAATGGAAAACGGAATGAACAACAGCAATAAACGCGATTATCTAAGGCCCCGTTCGGGCGGGCGACAGTGCGTCCCGTGGGGACGAGATTATACGCCGAAAACGTCTCATTGTGAGCCCGGGGCCTGCTAATTGACTCCTTAATAAAGCCTCGGGAGAGGTCCGGGGAACATTTGAAAATATATTGATAAGGGGTTTGGTTTTGAAATTAAAGAAAAAATTTATACAGATAACAATCAGGAAAAATTTTAAAGGTTCTTTTTATCAGGGTATAAATTTCGCAGTTTTTGTGTTTTCTGGCATTTCGTCGACATTTTCTTATTTTTTTGTCACAAGCATATTTTTAGGTGCCTGCAATGATGTAGCTCAACCTAAAATTCCTAATTAGCTATTGTATTGACTTTTGATTTTTCCATATATATCTGTTAGGGGCCATCCATAAATTACGTCACACGTAAAGGGGCAGGGGCCGACGAAATGTGACATTGTGTGACAAGGGGGTGGGGGGGTCCTAAGTTTTGTGACGTAACATTTAAAAATCTAATATATCTAAATATTAAAACCGAAATTTGAATATTTACAAAAAAATTTGAATATTTCTGAAATTGTAAAAAATATGTGACGTCACACAGGGAGGGGGGGATCTCGAAAATGTGACCAGCTGTGACAAGGGGGAGGGGTCTTAAAATCATGAAATTCGTGTGACGTAATTAATGGATGGCCCCTTAGCATAGTAAAGTAAGCACGGATCATCTTCTAGCTCAGAGTACACAGTAAAAATACGAAAGACTGTAAATGATAGTCGTAAAGTTGTCCGTCTGCTCGGAACCGGCTCGCGGGTATAAATCAGCGCGCGCCCATCCCGACCGCAGCGCTCATCAATCACCGCGCCCATTATATCGATATCATAAATACGCGCCTCACTATAGCATTGCTATTATTCGATGCCGGTGCACCTCCAGCGTTTTGTCAGTCATTGTAATGCGGAACAAACTCGGTCAACATTTCTAAAAAAAAAAAATACAGTGATAAGTTGGTCAAATCCACAGAGTAAAGACTAAAGAAAGAGGTGCCCTTATTAGATATATGTATGAAAAAAAAAACGTGGTCATTGTTTTTTCATTTTCATTGTTCTATCTACCGGTAAATAGTTGAACTACTCGCTTCGTTTTATGTCGATGTTAGTACTAGGCCGACCACTCGGCCGAGTTGCTTAGGGCCAGTCCCCTTAGTAATTGGTCCATGGTCAAATCCTTTGAATTTATGGGTCAAAACTCATATCTCCTGGATTATCTTATTTTCAGTGGTAATCTCTTGTTCAACAATGATTTTCACTTGCTACGAAGAAAAATATTTTGAGGTACCTAATCTGCACTATCAATAAAAAAAACCTGTCATACTCCCCCAGTGTGATAGACTATGACTAAAGTCCTCGCTTTGAGGGGAGGCTCTATTGGGAATATTAGATTCAATTCAATTAATTTATTCGCCGATATGAGTAATTTCCTATTATAAAAAAAAACAAAATAGCATATTACGTTCCAGCATGAAAATGTACCAATAAAATAAAATTATAGGTAAACAAATTAAAATCATAAACTGCAAAAAGATTAAAATCATTTAATTTTAAAAATCTTACTTAACAGAAATATAAAACTTACCCCTCATCATATACATTTTGTCCAGTGTGGGATGGTGGCAAGATTTTTTTTTTTATAATACTGCAGTGGCAAAAAAGCGTACGGCCCGCCTGATGTTAAGTAGTTACCGTAGTTATAAATGCTTACGGTACCAAAGGCATTGTTCGCACATTACCGACATGAAGGGGAGTGGGATGGAGGGATGGGGAGGGGGGGTTGTTCTTTCGACTCTCTCACTCATCGTTCGAAACGCAGCTGTAATAGCTGCTTTACGCCGATCTTCTGTGAGAGGTTGGTACTACCCCGGTCGAGCCAGCCCATTTATGAGCTGCAGTCAATTGGCTACAGCTTGGCTCTACCACCTTGAATGCTAGCCGCATTTCCTCGCTGTACTGCCAAGATCATTTTTTGAGTGAGGAAAAACACAGCCCTTTTTACGTGACTACGGCGGAGGGTCATGTCACCAGTGGAGGTTATTAATCTGGGGGTGCTTTTGTTTTACCATTGGTCCAATCATGGAGTAAAAATTACAATTTCTCGGCTGTTTAATCCAGTCTATGCGTTATCTAAGTTATAAACAGCATCGCCTAATCCTTGTCTAGACTAACAAAAACATCTGACCTCAAAGAACAGGCTACTCGACTATTCACAAGCACTACTTAGTCAAAAAGGCGCCTCTAACTCCTGGAGTTATTCCAAATAGTGATGGGATGATACGAGGAAATTTTGCAGTCGAGTTGACAAGTTTATGAAATACTTGGAACTCAATTTAAAATAAAATATTTTTCCGTTCTTATCTTACGGTCACGTATCTAATGTTTATGTTAAAGCGAGAATTTTGTTACATGGAGGTAGATATATAATTTTTAGCTATCTCTACTTTATTAGTTATACACTCGATTGCCAAAATAATAATATTATTTAACGTAACGACTCTTTTTTAAGCAACCATTGCCTAACAGATTATAATTTATGTATCTATGTAGGACTAGTGCAACATTTATTTGTTATCTATACTTTGAAAAATCGTAATCGACAAAGAAGTTGACTCGACTAAAAGTCCCCATCACTAATCCTGGCCCAGCCCTGTTTAGCGCATTATTTATGTGGAAATGCCGCGAGGGTTGCCACAGATTGGTCAATTACATTAGAGGATCAACCGCACCAGGGTTGCTACCCTCTTAGCCGGAGTGTACAGGGTGAATTTTTTAACATTTACGTATAAAAAATTTCTTTTTAATCTCCTACTCTGTGCGTGATACTTTTTTCCTTGAGACGTTGCCGTGTGTGGTAAGTGGGGTTTTAGTGCATTAACAATTGAGTAGGCGCTGTGAGTTACTCAGAGATTTTATTGGTTTAAGTGTAACTGTGCTAGTTTTGGCAGTTGTTTATGGGCCTATCTACTCTATGGGTTAGTCTAGCTACTTTTGGACTAGGGGCTGAATGAAACTCCACACTTCAAATAGAAACCGTATTTTTAATAGTGAGACATGATTTAAATTAAAACAAAAACATACCTTCTTAGTTTTATTTTCAGAATTAAGGTAGACAGATTTATTACATTTCTAAAATGACAAAATGACGATGTAAATTAACATCAATTAAATATTAACTAAAAACAAGAGTTATTATTATTTGTAGTACAAATCTGCATAAATAACCGTCATTATTAATCCAGTAACCATACCCGGTGCATAACGGCCTCATTATAACAATAAATAACTCGCTGTAACTAATACCTGTGCTTTTAATTTGTTATCCGATCCCGCAGACCCTCAGCCCTGATTTATTAACAACCCTTCGCGATCAGTTCGTAAGGGCTGCAATTCTGCCATTTAAAGGCGAAACTTAGGGTAAATAGAATGATGAATTGCCAACCTTCGATGACCGTACAGTCGGTGACTTTGTTGTAAGACTAGCCAGTAGGTATGTGTACAAAGTAAATAAATATAGACGGACTTTGATGTAATTGTTCGGCCTCAAAATAAATATCACCCAAAAACAACGTTTATACAGAATGTTTGGTTAGACGAAGGACGTATTAAAGTCCATGATATTTCATGTTTACAAACACTAAAAAACTGCTACAAAAAGACTAATAAATGACAGAGAAAACATCCCTTCATACTTTATTTTATTCATATTTTTTTACTTTTAAACACAGGACAGTATTTAACACTTGATGACGTTCCAAAGGTTAGCTCTCCATAAAATGAAAATATAAGAATAAAACTACCGTGAAACTGTTCTTCGACGTCTCAGGGGTGGTAGATCCCGGTGAATTGCCGGTGAACTCGTTACACTCAGTCCGGGGCCTCATTACCATAACCAGTTCAGCTCGCAACCCTATGAGAATCACACCTCACCGCTGTTACTGTCAATGTCTGCATTTTTATGTCAAAAACAATTTGAGAAAAGTACCGAC
This sequence comes from Drymonia ruficornis, assembly GCA_947859195.1. NCBI lineage: Eukaryota > Metazoa > Arthropoda > Insecta > Lepidoptera > Notodontidae > Drymonia > Drymonia ruficornis. Next base: position 8,701,216 of record OX401929.1, on the reverse strand, counting down.
CTACTCTGGGTTTTATGTTCGCTAGTCGCTAGCGCTTAGCGTGTTAGTTTCTCATTCTCAGGGGCGCGGTATAATTTTCCATGCAAATATTACACAGACGCTCTCTGGCGAGTATAAAACTCATATGAAAGAGCTGTAGATACGATTTTTTTTATATCTTTCTATTCGCATCAAATGCTATTAAAATACATAAGTTAGTAACTCTGCCTTCTTAGGAATGAGAACACCTGAGACATAGAGACTTCAATACACGTAATAAGTTGTATAAGTAGTGAGTGAAAACAGATCAAATATAATACTGTTGCAGTGCAGCGCAGAATTTCATTCAAAATCGGAGCTCCATTGCTTCGTGCCATCCGATAAAAATCTGTATTTTATAAGGTAACTAGCTTTTGCCCGCGACTTCGTCCGCGCCGAATTTAAATTTAAAAAATCGGATCCCGGATCCCATTTCCCGGATCCCGTATCCCATATCCCGGATTTTGTATCCCGGATCTGGTTTCCCGGGTCCCGTATCCTGGATCCCGTTTTCCGGATCCCGTATCCTGGATCCCATTTTCCGGATCCCGTATCCTGGATCTCGTTATCCGGATTCCGTATATCACGGATCCCGTATCCCATATCCCGGATCTCGTTTCCCGGGTCCCGTATCCTGGATCTCGTTGCCTGGATCTTGGATACCGTTTTCCGGATCCCGTATCCCGGACCCCGTATCCTGTTTCCCAAATTCCGTTTGCTAAATCCCGGATATCGTGAATCCCGTATCAAATATCCCGGAATTCATACCCCGGATCTCGTTTCCCGGGTCCCGTATCCCGGATCCGATTTTCTGAATCCTGGATCCCGTTTTCCAGATCCAGGTTCCGTTTGCCGGAGCCTTATCCCGTTTCCTGGATCCCAGATCCCGTATCCCGGATATCGGATCCCGTATCTCGGATATCCCGGATCCCGTATCGTATTAGCCCGTAAGGCTGCGTTTCCATTGAAGCGGAGCGGGGCGGAGCGGGGCGGAGTGGAGCGGAGAAGAGCAGTGAAAAGAGGCAAATGTTTCCATTGAAGTGGAGCGGGGCGGAGCGGAGCGGGGTTGAGCGGAGTGGAGCGGAGCGGTGCTGGGCGGAGTGGAGCGGAGAATAGCAGTGAGAAGTGACAAATGTTTCCATTGAAGCGGAGAAGGGCGGAACGCGGCGAAGCGGAGCGGGGTGGAGCGGGGCCACGTGTTCATATATTGTATTCGAAAGTCCGCTCAGCTCCGCTCTGGTCCGCTCTGCTCCGCTCATCTCCGCTCTGCACCGCTCATCTCCGCTCAGCTCCGCTCAGCTCCGCTCAGCTCCGCTCAGCTCCGCTCCGCTCTGCTCAGATCTGCTCCGCTCCGCTCTGCTCCGCTCCGCTCTGCTCTGCTCCACTCCGTTCCGCTCAGCTCCGCTCAGCTCCGCTCAGCTCCGCTCAGCTCCGCTCAGCTCCGCTCAGCTCCGCTCAGCTCCGCTCAGCTCCGCTCAGCTCCACTCAGCTCCGCTTCGTGCCCACCACTCGGCACCACAGCCTGCTCGACTCCGTTCTGTCCGGCTCGGGGCCACGTGTTCATTTGTTTTATTCGAAAGTACGCTCAACTCCGCTCCGCTCCTCCCCGCTCCGCTCCGCTTCGTGCCCACCACTCGGAACCACAGCCTGCTCGACTCCGTTCTGTCCGGCTCGGGGCCGCGTGTTCATTTGTTTTATTCGAAAGTCCACTCAACTCCGCTCCGCTCCGCTTACACTGTTTCCACTGATGCGGAGTGGAGATTTCGAGCACTATGATTGGCCAATTCACGGTCCACTCCGCCCCGCTTCGCTTCAATCGAAACGCACCCTAAAAGTCCCGTCACAATCGGTCCATTTCAGAGATTAGCCCGAATCGGTACCGCCATACAAACTTTCATTCCCTATTTTACACCCTCAGGGGATGAATTTTCCAAAATGCTAAAATTAATCTTTTTTATTTGTAAAAAGAAACCTAAATAACAATGTTCATCATTATAACTTTAAAAATTACAAATTTCAATACAAACTTTCATCCCTATTTCACCCCCTTTGGGGTTGAATTTTCAAAGACCATAACATTAATCATTTTCATTATTAAAACACACCTAGTCAGCAATTTTCATGATTCTAACTTTAAAAATGACGAACTTCCATACAAACTTTCATTCCCCTATTTTACCCCCTTAGGGGTTGAATTTTCAAAAACCCTGAAATTACACTTTTTTATTTTTGAAAATACGCCTAATCACCAATTTAAATAATACTAACTTCAAAAATTACGGAACTTCCATACAAACTTTTATCCCCTATTTTACCCCCTTAGGGGTTGAATTTTCAAAAACCCTGAAATCCATATTTTTTATTTTTCAAAAGACACCTAATCAGCAATTTTCATAATTCTAACTTCAAAAATGACGAACTTCCATACAAACTTTCATCCCCTATTTTACCCCCTTAGGGGTTGAATTTCAAAAAACCTTTTCTTAGTACACCTCTACACATCAAGACAAACTCATCCTCCAAATTTCAAGTCTCTACGATCAGCGGTTTAGGCTGTGCGTTGTCTGTCAGTCAGTCAGTCAGTCAGTCAATCAGGACTTTGATTCTTATATATTTAGATAGTCGAATCCATGTCGATATCGTCGAGTCGATGAAAATAAACAAGTGAAAGGGCAACCACAATCCTAGGTTAGACAGACATTCGAAAATTTTAACAGTCCCTTTAACAACATAATCTTCGAGCGTGAATCACCGTCAAGATTGTGAGCGAGATGAAACATAATTTACGTTGTAAATAATAACATACATGATAGGTGATGAGTCTATTACTTACCGAAAATATGCAGTTCTTATTAGATCATTTTACGTTACTTCTAGGTGTAATTACGTATATTAAGTAGGGTAAACCGGGGGGTAATTAGCCATCCGGCAGTGATAATCCATTTTAAGGAAATAACTTATTGTTTGTTATTTATTGTCAATGTATTTACAAACAAAAATGTAGTAGGGTAAACCGGGTAGCTATTGACCACTTAAGGATTGCCAACACTTTGTCAGTATATCAAATATTTTGTATAATAGCTACAGTCTTATTAATATTATTTTCTGATTGCTTAATAAACTAACTTGGACTGTATTAACAGTTTTTAGGTAAAACCCAATTATTATGGAAGTTATACAATATGTTAAAAAAACCCTGTCCGACCCGAAAACGTATTGTTGGGTATCGAGATTAGATTCCATTTTTGTAAAAAAAAACTTTTTTTTAATTTTTTTTTTTTAATTTTTCAAAAAAAAAAAATTTCATTATTTTGGCATAGTATGTGTCCCACTGCTGGGCAAAGGCCTCCCATATTTTTTTGTAATACAAATACCCCGTTTACATAAAAAAAAAAATTCATAATATGACGTCATCACATACTTTGTGGTCTGAGGTGACGCCACATGATCTAACATAATTACTTCCGGTAACGGTGTTGTCATATTTTTAAAATTAGCTACATTATGTGGGAAAAAGGCAAAAGAAATTGGCACTTTAAATGTTCATTAATATGTTTACTATCATGTTTTTTTTATTTTTATTATTTTATTTGGTCATGTGATTGGGGAACCTAATTACCGGTTTCGGCTCGGACAGGGTTTTCTTAACATGTTGTAGACATTATGGTAAAATATGATATTTTTTAGCCATTTTCTGTTATTAGCCACCCTCTTGCGATTGATTGATTAGCCGCACCAGGTGTAGTGATTAGCCAGTGCTATAAAGGGTTAAATTGTTGAATTAAACCAAAACAAATACTAATATTAGATACTTCTTGGCCACTTACGTTATGAATAATAACCTTTTCCCGTTCCATTAAACATACAAAATAGTTATTTACTGTTTAAAAAACATTCAATAATTCTAATGAATCAAGTGTAAGTCCTTAAGGAAATTGATAAGATTCTTAAATTTTTCAATGAAACTCACACCCGACTTGATAAAACCCACCATAAGTATTTTTATTTTTAAAAACGCTGCTCATGGAGTATTAAAATCGATTGTCTATGGCTAACAGCGTCACTTAGCCAAGTTTCATTGAATTATATTGACAGTAAATAACAAAAAATAAGTTATTTCCTTAAAATGGATTATCACTGCTGGATGGCTAATTACCCCCCGGTTTACCCTATATGTAGTAATATCAGTTATCTGGTTTCCATAGTACCTACAAGCTCTGCTTAGTTTGGGATCAGGTAGCCGTGTTAAAAGAATGTCCCAGGATATTTATTTATTTACACGATAACTTCTGGAGAGTGGAAGTCATGTATGTCCCTACAAAATCTTAGGAACATTGGAAACAATCCCAATGCGGGGAAAAGGAATTCTGATTCAAGCGACGTCGTGCCACTAACAGGGGGGGAGCGGGGGAGTGAGGAAGGGGAGTGGCGGGCAAATAGCTTCCACACTCCACTGACACATTTGCTGTAAAACTGCGACAAATGCGTCCTGAAGCCCACAGCTGAACTAACGGGAGTGGACGTCTGGGAAAGTGGATTTTTCTAGAAATTGTACATTTCGAATGGTGTACACAATTTTTTCGGGTTGTAGTTTTATTTTTATTCGATAGTTCATCTACTAGCCGCAATTTGCGGTTTTACGGACATTAGGTACCAAGTTTGATTCCCAGGCCGTGAAATTTCAAAGATTTTGGTGCAGAAATTAACCAGTGTGTTCGGGTGACAAATGAAAAAGGTTCGTCTCCTACATAGAGACCTAATAGCTAAGAAAACGAAACTTTATTTTAATAGTAGTGCATTTACAGCAGAGCACCCTTGGCACCCTATCGGCAATTACAAGCGTAATGTTCTTTTTATGGTTACAATAGGAAATAAAACACAAACTAACCCACTCATAACAGAACCGCAATCCATTTCCCAAACAATAAAACACTTTCCATAAAACATTCCAGCCTCTTGACTTACAAAAAAGCAACCGAACAAACAAACAAACAAAGTGGGAAGCAAACAGAGAACTCAAACAATGCCCCTCGTTAGCGGCGAGCGACAGATGCCGAGCGCTGTACAGACCAATAAGAGAGCTTCATTATCACGTCATGGGAAATAGAGAGATCGTATTGGTGGATTTTGTTTTGTCTATCGGATATTTGTGTAGTTTGATAGACAGCCCTAGTTACCAGTCTCTTTCACTGCTAGCCTAGCAACGTGTCACTTTAATCCACGAACGTAAATACATACTGGACTGTTCACTAATGCACAAAAAACGAGCCGAGCGAGAGGCCCCAGTTGGGACCGTGTCCCTCTCATTTCGAGTTGCCATGCCAAAATAATATTATCGTTGGGTAGTGATTGTTAGTTTTAAATCAAGAAAATAAATTAATTTAGTATTTATCGTGACTATTGTTAATGTGATAAAACAATAGTCATAGTTTTTCTGTCTAAGAATTGTCTAGGTATAATAGACCTTAAGGCAGCAGAATAAAGTTGAATTTCTTCTTAACCAGAAACTCAACTTGTCTATCCTCTATTAAAATATTCTTGCTTTAATCTTCTCCGAGATAGTGTAGGGCACGTATAAATTGATCACTGCAAGTGTCACTGGACGTGTAAACTTCATTAACCTATTTTCCTATATTTCAAAATTTACAACTCTATTCATCGGTTCTGCTTCCACTAGTTTATTCGCGTGTGCTTTTCTTTATAATATCTGTACGAGGAGTTTATTAATTTGTGAATTTTTCGTAACGCATTGCCGGGTCGGATGTAAATTAGCCAAGGGCAGCTGCGAACAGGTGAACGGAATAATTATGTTCCAAAATACAGAGAAAATATTCCGTATGGTTCAAAATTAAAACATTCACATGAAAAGTAATTGTTAGGTGGAGCGCACCCACAATAAGCCAATGTGATAATAAGAAGATAATAATATTATTTTATTTATTTTTGTTAACACATAGGTAATCTGCTGATCTTTCTAATCGTCAACCCACATTGTTCCGGCATGGTGGACTATGGTCTGAATTCCTCTCCTTCCAGTATTGGGAAGTGTGCTTGCTTGTGTACTTGGCATTAGACTCGCTCTCTTTTTGAATCTTGGACATTTGGCTAATTTTTGAAATGACACTTAAACGTTTTGACTCACTCACTGTTCGACATTTGGAAGATTGATTTGGACGTTATTTTTTTTTTTTTTTTTTACATTTTGATAGTCGGACGTTTCGCTCGCAAAGGGGGGGGGGGAGACCCCACCGCGGCGCACGGAGAGGCCACGCACACGCTACGCACGTGGGTCAAGCTTCGCTTTGCACGAAAATGTATGTCACCGTGTCCACCGCGGCGCACGGAGAGGCTACGTACGAAATGACGGCATCCATACATTTTCTTGCCATGCCGTGGCCGTGTGCGTGACCTCTCCGTGCACCGCGGTGGGGTCTCCCCTTCTGGGACCACACCAACACACTTTTGGATAATAGGTAATTAACACAGTTCGATACAGATCATGATGATGAGTTCCATTCGTCCCAATCTCCACACTCTCTCCTATATTGTCACATTTCATCTTAATTTTCCCCTCTCGGTATCTTTAATGATGGGGTGTGCGTGAGTTATTGACTTAACGACAACATTTCCATAGCACGCGAGAGGCGACTCATTAACATTCAAACAGCAGCTTATATCATAGCTTGACGAATCAGTGAGAGAGTCTGTGTGTCTGTTTGTGTTGTCTCTACCTATTTGATGACACCGAGTGGGAAACAGAATTGAGCGGAGTATTGTATGATTGAACGAAGTGTACCTACCTATATGTACTATGCGTATTGCAAGTAGATACTCTTTTGAGAAACCTAAGTATCTATTCATTACTTTGCAGGGTACTTATATTATTAAAAATAGGTCAGTGACGGTTAAATTTTTCTAAAGATAATGAATAAAAATAACCGACTTCAAAAAAACCTGGAGCACTAAAAAGCCTGAAATAATATTTCTTTTACCACCACTGCCTACCCCTTCGTGAAAATCAGGCTTGATGGTGTGTTATCGAGTATTTGGAGTCGGTGCCAATCTTAGTATGTCAAGTTTACCTACTATAAAAGTAAGAAGAAGATCGACGCACTAGTCGCCACTACGATTTTCGAAGGTTCCCCTTGATTTCTCTGGGATGCCATCATCAGACCCTGGTTTCCTTATCATGGTACCACCCCTGGAATATCTCATTTCCAACAAAAAAATAATCATCAAAATCGGTTCATAAACGACGAAGTTATCCGCGAACAAACATAAAAAAATATATACGGTCGAATTGAGAAACCTCCTCCTTTTTTGAAGTCGGTTAAAAAAGGGCTTTTATAACCCTAAAATTAATTTAGGTAAATTAATGTTACTTGAGTTTTTTATTTTGGACTGAATAAGTTCTAAAACCGACCACAGGAATATGATATAAAGTTATGGCGCTAGTGAGTTCGTCGTTTCCAACCACAGTTGCTCTAATGAAATGGCAATAGTTTGAGAGAAGATAACATTACAAATATCACCCCGTTTTCCTAAAGGATGCTTTTCATTTTTATAGACAAGATGTAACGATAATTTTACTCCCTGTATAGAGATGGGGCAGTCTGGATTGATATGTGTCCGTGGACTAATATCCGCTGTATTTAAATTCAACTAGAATGTGACATATCCCGCTATAGATCATCTAGATAGCAGGATGACCCTAGCACCTGTCGAAACTAATTAATCTAATTAAAGATTGTGAGAGTTTTTGATTATAACAAATTTTGACGGCTGTCGCAAGGGCAAATAAAGACCATAGTAATTTTGCATAGCAGCTACCAAATAAAATAAAATCGAAAACTAGCATCATATTGATTTTAGGTCTCTTAAATATTGTTTATTATGAGTTGGTCCAGGGTAGTATACAAGTTAACTTACATGGTATAAGATTCTGATTCCCTATTTAGGTGTCCTAGGTTCTACCCATCTCTAGAGCGGTTCAGACAAAGGAGACACATATCCATAATTCACAATCCGATATTTTATTCCATCAAGAGCCGCCATAACCGGCGCCGCTACGCTTCAGCATTCTATGGCGTCGTAAACCCATGGTAGTGGCTCGACACGACGCAGAGTCGCGATACGAATTCATAACTCGTCACTATTTATGAATATACCTACTGACTTACATAAAATGAGATTTAGTTCATTCGATTTTAAAGTCAAATAAAAGCAAATAACTTTTAGAGATGGGTAAGCACATACAGCAACTATGTTAGGAATTATAATACTAAGCAGTAATTCAGTTATTAGATTTTTAATGCCTTAATGAGAATCAATAATAGGTCAACAAATCAAATCATAACTAACACTATAGTTAAAACTAAGCTTTCTTATCAATATAGTTTTTAAATCATCGAAATCTGTCCATCCGTTGCGACTTCATAACACATTTTATATAATGTGGGGCATGTGCTTGTGTCGTCACACGCTTCGTCGGATTGAAGGCGCGCTGTACCCGCGCCGGCCCGCGCTGGCCCGCGCCGGCCCGCGCTGGCCCGCGCCGCGCCCGCGCCGCCTTTCACTACAAAGCGCGCGTGAGCCCGATGACGTCACAACAATCGCGCGCGAACATTCGTTAGTAAATTGGCCCATGCTTCGTAAATTTTTGTCGTAGACCAAAAATAGTTGCACTGTATGTTATTGATTTCTTAGCTCTATAAATCTGCGTTCTCAACTAAATTCGTTACGGATCTCCATTGTGCCTTGTTGCCATGGATTATGAATTATTTTGGCGAAAGGTAAGTTTTAAGTAGCTCTACTAATGTAGTTATCGCATGAGTTCCGTCTCAATCGCCAACATTGTTTTTGTAAATGGCTGCCTCATATACTAGAGGCGAGCTGCCGCGCCCGTACCATCAGTTGTTCACATTATGTCTAGTCAAAACGGATTTCTCAGGTGCACCGCCTGCCTATTGTAGACGCACCCATTGTAGATTTCGCAATGTTTTGCTTTATACGCGGAAATCCAAACTAGGTACCTACGTACCTACTGCTTTTAACGTATCCATAAATGTATAGTGAGCTAGCCAAATAAGATTGTATCCGGCTTATCTCCAACTCGTTTCCCGAAATACATAAAGGCGCTATATTAATATTTGCGACCATCCCACTACACAAACAGACCCTTAGAATTATTAATGATACATATCCCGTACCAATAAATTTTGCTATCCATTGCTGGTCTAACTAAGGATGTTTAATCTGAACTGTTTGTGTAGCCACCAATGTAACGGACAACTTGGCGGCGTATCGACAGATCTAAGAATGTATGTGGATATTTATCAGTCTTTATGGTAATAAATGTTAGGGGGAGGGTGAGTGGGAGTGTGAGCGGGGGGATATTTGACAGGAAAGTAACAGCAGTAGAAATCGGTACTGTAAATAAAAATGAGTCATAAAAAAGTACATTTATACAACCTTCCTTTTCTAATAATATTATCAAAAATAATCAGTAGATAACTACACTGGACCGCTAAGAAAAAAGGGCCGGTTAGAAAATCTTCAATAATATCTTCAATCACATTTTTATTTATTTTACATTTATTAAAAATAAAAAGCTTCAATGAATTTTTTAGAGTTTCTTACCCAAAGGGTGCCAACGGGACCCTATTACTAAGCCTACGCTGTCCGTCCGTCCGCCGTCTGTCAGCGGGCTGTATCTCATGACCAGTAATAGGTAGAGAGTTAAAATTTTCACGGAATGTGTATTTATGTTGGCGCTACAACAACAAATAGTAAAAATAAAATTTAAAAATAAAGACTTGATATTCTTGACGTTTTTATTCTACAGTGGTACGGAACCCTTTATGTGCGAGTCCGACACGCACGTGGCCTGTTTTTTTTTATTTTCATTTAGGCACATTAAAATATTCTTTAATTTAGTCTTTATTTCATAAAGCTAGGTCACGTACTTTTGAAGATTTTCTAACCGACCCTTTTTCTGTGCGGTCCAGTGTATTATAGGAACCGCATAATATGTCGGGACAGATAGTGAGAACAACTCCGACAAAATGCAGTTCATATCTCGAACGGATAATTACAAACCGGTTATTACATTGTGACCAAAGTACCATCGGTGAAATATGCCTACCCCTCTGACATACAGTCGTGATGATGTATGAAACTTCTGCCTTGTCTGTTGATGCGTGCAAGTTAAGTCAGCGCCGGCCATATCGCATTACGTAAATTGGACGGAAAGTCGGAACTATTCCTTTGTGTTTTTCTCCGTATTCAGGGACAAATCGACTGTTATTCTATGTGCGGATATATCATACCATGCCGGTAAACAGACGCAACTATTACATGTTTGTTGTTAAGGGTTTTGTCACAATACAAGTAATTTTAACCCGACTACGGCGGAGGGTTATGATTTTGACCGGTATGTATGTTCATCTGTTCCTGCCTAACTTCGAAACTACTTGTCGTAATTTGACAAATGTGGTATCGTTAGAAGCGGCTTAATCGTCCGCTAGTTATAGGCTATGTTTTGTTACATAAAATGGCATATAGCACCCTCTAGAGGATATAATGTCATGAACTAAAAATACAATATTTTTTTTACGAAGCCGTGTGAGGTATCAAAGTAAAGAGCTTAATTAGCACATTTCAAAAATATAACATATTGTTTGTTATAACTCCAAAATATTTAAATAAAAAGTACGTTTAAAAATTAAAACCCGACTACTGAAAAATCACGCTCTAAAAAGTATCAATCAAGAAAATATTCTCATTTAGAGGATAGCCGTGGTCCGTGGTCATATTTTTTTGCTCTAAAGGACCGTCACGGACCACGGCTATCCTCTAGTTGAGAATATTTTCTTGTTTCATACTTTTTAGAGGGTGATTTTTGAGTAGTCGGGTTTTTTATTTAATTTTTTTCACAAAGGTTCAAAACACATTCTATCAATTTGATATTGTCCAGATTTAGTGAATCTAGGCCCATCACACAGTTCCAACACTGTTACTCCTGTAAGCCTGGATCGACAATGGTGTCCAACGATGACGCCGAGGTTTGACCCTCGACGAGTCCCGGGGAAAAGCTAAGTTGTCTTGAAACCCGCACGAATTTAATAAAAAAAAATATTTTTATAAAAAAATAAAAACCGACTTCATGATCATCATTTTATTTCATGATTTTTAGTGGCGCCATACAAACTTTATCACCCCAAATTACCCCTTTGGGGGGTGACTTTTCCAAGATTCCAAAACAAAGGTTTCTTAATTTATTATATGGAGTATACATACTAAGTTTCAAGTCAATCGGACACAAATATATTTTTCTACCGTACTTCTACCCCTAGTTTCCCCCTTTGGGGGTAGATTTCCGAAATGATTTTTTTACGGGACCTAAACGACTTAGTCACCTACCAAATAACAGTTTAAAAAGAAAAATTGGTTCATAAACGTTAGAGATAAACGGTAACTCTCCATAAAAACTTTAACACCTCGTTTTACCCCTTTGGGGGGTGATTTTTTCAATATCCTGAAACATGAGTTTCATTATTTCTTATGCAAAATATACATATTAAGTTTCAAGTCAATCGGATAAAAAAAATTTTTTTAGACGACCTTCACCCCCCAAAATTACCCCCTTTGGGGTTGATTCTAGGAAACATTTTTTTATGGGACCAACTTGGAGCTACGATCTACCGAACAGCAAAAGAATTTTTCAAATCGGTTAATAAATGCCGGAGAAATAGGTGAACATACATAAAAAAAAAAAAAAAAAAAAAAACATACATACAGCCGAACATAGAACCTCCTCCTTTTTTGAAGTCGGTTAAAAAGGGTAGGAGGAGTTACAAAGTGGAAAATATTATTTAGTGGATCTAGTTGACATAAAATATTTCGAATAAATCATATCCTTGACTATGAGTAAATCCCTTTATTTATATGTAATAGAGTTATGGCAGGAAACGGCTGGAGTTTTGTAACTTTCACAATAATAAAAGTGGTCGTAATTTGTGATGATGGTGTGGAACATTCATACTTTTCACTGTTTCTAACATATCTCACAAAATGTCGAGTGGGCTTCATAATGTGAACTGTAGTCATGTGGAGCAATCGTCTGACCTTCAAAAGCTAATGAGTTGTGAGGCTACTGATAAGGGTTTTAATATTTGTTCCATGTAAAGAAACCTTCCTAGTGTGGAAGGTTTCCAGAAATTATCTGTACAATTGATGTATCCTTTCCTATGGTTTTTTTATTTTTTTTTGTTATAGCATAATCCAGATCCAGCTCATTACTGGAGCTATAACTGTATAATTGTTTTCTTATCCTTTTTCTGTCAGAATATCCTCGTGACCTTAACCTTGACCTTGGAAATGCCCTGCACTCCTTAGGGCAAGTCAACAGCCCCGAGCAAACACGTCTCGACCAGCACTGTGGAACTAATTGTCGAACCTTTGTCACTCTTCGCGACATTCAAAGACATCTGAACGTCGCTGAAGAACTCTAAGACTGAGTACTGAATACTGAATTAGTAGATATTACTTTTAAATATATTAGGTATATTCTATCTGCGTTTTTCGTTTAAAGATTATAATTATGATTGTGGGAAAACCTATCATAATAATTTACCTGGCATACTTCTGAATAATTTATATAGCATAAATATTAATACTAGCTCCAAGAATGATATTGAATGCCCCTGAAAAGGAAGGTCTACTTATCTCGTTAGCTACGCGCTCTACAAAGAAACTTGACAAACAAGCTGAAATCATAACTTTTACAAAAC